>JAYESA010000008.1:173440844-173455844 GCA_036927795.1 Iris macrosiphon | reverse complement strand
ATATATATATATATATATATATATATATATATATATATATATATATATATATATATATATATATACTATGTACTATGTACTATACATATATTACTAAAATATTATGCTATATATATAACTATATTATATATACTATTATTATTATAAATACATATATTATTATATGTATATATATGTATATTTATATATGTATATGTATATACATATTTACCACTATTTATATATGTATATGTATATATATATTAATATAAGTACTATTATATATATATATATATATATATGTATATTTACATATGCTATTATATATAAATAAAGTATATGTATTATATATCTATATAGATATATACATATATTTATTAATTATATAAATATTATGTTTATATATTTTTATGCTCTAAATATGTATATATGTATTATATACGTATTAATTATAAATATATATATTATGTCTTTTATTTATACTTAAGTAAATATATACTATATTATGTACTGTATGTTATTATTAAATGTTAAATTCACGAACCATGTACATCTTAAACAGAGTGCACCTACAACGAAGTCAGTGACCCCAGGTCACAGGACCCCTCAAACACGACTGCAGGAACAGGTTTTTGGCACGCACAGCTCAAGGACGTATGCAAGTATACCTTGCCAAGTTTTACTGCTTAATTCAATAAACTGTTGTATGATATTTTCAGTAATCTTACATATAACTGTGTACGTCCGAGATTTCCTCGGGTACCGTCAACAAATATGTTGACATGTAGTACAGCTGACTAAGACTTTAGCAGCCCTACCTGACAGCTGCGAGGGTATCCTAATATCCTCCTAGACCCTAACACTTGTACACGCAACAAGGTTGCACTTTATTTTGGGATGCAAGTTGCGCACTCGATTAGCTACCAGTACGTATGACGTGCATCACGGCTTAGCACGAAATCAGGAATACTCAGGAAAGTTATGACTTGGCATATAGCTACATTGGGCGGAGAAGACAACTAGTAGGCGTATGGGATACCCACCTCCTTGAATGTTATACCTTCGGATACCATGCTCCTCGGAGATGGCCGATTGCAGAGTGCCCATGTGTCTGGGGGCATATGTGACATATATTAGCCAGTCACGAAGATTGGTAAATTAAGTCAGCATATGTCTAGCCTACACTTTCCCATACGTACTATAAGGTCTTTACATTGCATTCACTTAGATGGTTAGCACACCCTGTATCTATTTATTCAGTATTTACATATATGGCATATTTTTATGTATCTTGTTATGTCCCACTGAGGACCTGGTTCTCTTCCAGATTTAGATGAGGCATTCTACCCCACAGTGTATGGACCTGGACAAGAGACTAGGTATGCCACTAAGGAGGAGTTAGAGGAGCTGCCATCAGAGTCTGCCTGATCTTTTAGTGCACCTGGAGCTGGAAGCACCTTCTCCCTGATCTTTAGTAGATTGTTCAGCTGGAGCTACTTACCTAGATAGACGACACTCTAGTCTATCTTATTTCTGCACTTTATCTTTTGTAGTAGATTTGTTTCCACAAGACATTATCTGATTTGTACTATGATATTTCAAACTTAGCATTATATATATTCAGCACTTATTCCCATATTCATTGATATTTTTGTGGATGAGATTAGACTTTACCTGTATTAAACTTGTTAGTATTTTAGGACAGCGTAGCACATTCCTTTGGGTCCATTAAATTGGATAATCCCTTAGTGACGTGTCAGCTGGCCAATGCCACGTGGCCTTGTTCCATATATTTTGGGACTGGAGCGTGACATAGTTTTAGTGGTGGCTCATGCAGGTCCAGTTTTATTGCTAGTGGTATGATAACATGCCCAGCAAGCCTGCAATAGGATAGGAATACTAGGTCTCATCCACTCTGACTTCATTCATAAATTTTACATCCTGCTTGATTATCAATTACTATTTCTTTCGTACTTTTTCTTATTATTTTATCTTCTTCAGAAATATGGATATACCCAGTGGACACGCAGCTGATGGGGTTGACCAAGCAACAGACCCCTCGCTAGATGTCCAAGGAACCCCCAACCACTCCGAGAGACCATTCCCCGAGAAGGACCACTGGTCTACCCGACGACCCCGTACCTTCACCAGAATCCTACCCTGGAGGCAACACCAGCCCAGCAAGGAGGGCAAACCTCTCAGGCACCAACACCGCAGGCGTAGACACCTTTGCCTCCACCTCCAGCCCTTCCTGCCCTGATGCCACAGCTTGAGGGACAACCTCAAATGTTCCAATTCTTTCAAGCCATGTTGCAGGCACAGTGGCAACAGACGGAAACCCTGAGGCAGAGCTTGATGATGGCTCTGGAGAGGACAACTGCCCCGGCACCAGCACATGTCCAACCAGCTGGCATTGTCCGAGGCTTCCGCCAGATGGGCCCGAAAACCTTTTCGGACAGCGAAACTCCGGAGGAGATCTCAGACTGGATCTGCAACACGGAAATGCCTGCTGGAAGGTTCACAGCTCCAACCAGACTTATGGATGACCGCCGTGAGGGCCCAAACTCTTAGGCAACGCCCATCACTGGTGGGATTCCATTGAGCGCAGCGTCGACAAGACCCAGACTTGGGAACAATTCCTGGAGTACTTTAATACAAAGTACTTCCCAGCCACGTGTCAGAAATGCCCTGTACTCCCAGTTCCTAAACCTAGAAACAAGGGAATATGACCGTCGACGCCTACGATGCAGAGTTCAGTCGACTGAGTCGATTCGGTGCTATCCTGATACCCAACGAGCTGGAGAAGGCCATTAGGTTCCATCACGGCCTTACCTTCGAGCTCCAAAGGTATACTACGACGCAGTCAAGGATCTCTTATGAAGAGGTTCTTTCAGAGGCAAGAGTACAAGAAGCTATTGGCCGAGGAGCAAGACGCTCTAATCCAACCATACCGGCCAGAAATTAGCCCAGAGCAGGAGGACCAATCCGTCACCCGGGAAACCAGACGCAGTAGAAGACATGACCCTATCAACACAAGGAGCTTCCGACTTGTCACCATTGTGGCAAGAAGGGATATTATGTCCGAGACTGCAGAAAGAAGCAAGGACTATGCCTGATATGTGGGACAAGTCAAAATATGGCCAGAGATTGCCCACAACGCAGAGAGGCAGCACCTCAGAACGGGCAAAGATCAGGAGCACCAGCCCAGAAGATGCTACCCTCAACTGGAGGTCAACATCCCTCAACATCTGGAGGATATCAGAGGGGAGCACCCCTGGCCACCCAAGAGACCCAGTTCAACAAAGCCAGACAGCAGTCTGGAGGGCAAAGGCACGGGCAGGCTTTTGCACTAGCTGCAGTTACAGAGGAGCCAGAAGGTGAAATCATTACAGGTACCATTTTAGTTGTATCATTACCTGCAACCGCATTATTTGATTCTGGTGCTACACTGTCTTTCATATCTAGTAGTTTCATAGCCATGCACAAACTAGCCACTTCCCCACTGCCTAAGTGCTGGAAGATTCTTACCGGAGGAGGCATCGTGTCGGTTACCAGCATTATTGAAACATGCTCGATAGTCGTTTGTAGTAGAGAGCTAAGAGCACGATTTTTGGGTACTTCCAATGCCAACTTCGATGTTGTCTTAGGCATGGACTGGTTAAGCCAGTACAGTGCTATACTAGACTGCCGAAAGGGTAGTGTCACCTTTTGACCACCAAGTCACCCGAGTTCGAATACATACGAGGCACCATCGAGCAAAGAGTAGGCCAGACACCCAGAGCCTACATGGCAATGGAGACAGCGCCCCCAGCCATTGTTGCAGAATTCAAAGATGTATTTCCGGAGGAATTGCCAGGCGTACCGCCTGACAGAGAAGTGGAGTTCACTATTGAGTTGATACCCGGAGCTGCACAGTATCCTCAAATGTGTACCGACTAGCGAAGAAGGAGCTTGACAAGCTGAAGCTGGAGCTTGAAGAATTACAGATCAAGGGATTTGTTCGTCCTAGTGCATCACCCTGGGGAGCACCGGTATTGTTTGTACCAAAGAAGGACAGAACATATCGTATGTGTATTGATTACAGAGCCCTTAATGCTTTGACAATAAAAAACAAGTATCCCTTGCCGCGGATCGATGATCTGTTCGACCAACTGACAGGAGCAGTGGTATTCTCAAAATAGATTTGAGATCAGGCTACCATCAGATAAAAGTACGGAGAGAAGACATTCTAAAGACAGCATTCAGGACTCGTTATGGTCACTACGAGTTCCTGGTGATGCCTTTTGGACTGACAAATGCACCAGCCGTATTTATGAACCTGATGAACAGAGTCTTCCACCAGTATCTGGACCAGTTCGTGGTAGTCTTCATCGACGACATCTTGGTGTATTCGAAGAGCTACGAGGAGCATGAAGAACACTTGAGACTGGTGTTAGAAACACTGAGACATGAAAGCCTTTATGCTAAGCTGAGCATGTACGAGTTTTTCCTTAATAGTGTCACTTTTCTTGGACACGTGATCACAGGAGAAGGCATCTCGGTGGACCCAGCAAAGATCTCATCTGTAGTGACATGGCCAACCCCGACCAACGTCTCAGAGGTGAGAAGTTTCCTAGGACTTGCCGGATATTACCGGAGGTTCGTAGAAAACTTTGCAAGAATCGCAGAGCCGATAACCCGGTTGACCCGCAAGGAGCAGGAGTTCATCTGGTCTGAGGAATGTCAGATAGCTTTCGAGGAGTTAAAAAAGCGTCTGACTACTGCCCCTATCTTGACCATACCATCTGGATCTGGAGGATTCGTAATATATAGCGATGAATCCGAAAAATGATTAGGTTGTGTCTTATTGCAACATGGGAAGGTTGTAGCCTATGCCTCTAGCAACTGAGGACCCATGAGAAGAACTATCCCACGCATGACTTAGAGCTTGTCGCAGTCATCTTTGCCCTGAAGCTATGGAGACATTATCTATACGGCGAACGAGTGAAAATATTCACTGATCACAAGAGCCTGAAATACGTCTACACCCAGAAGGACTTGAACCTGAGACAAAGACTTTGGCTCGAAGTGATGACAGACTTCGAGATCGATCTGCAGTACCATCCCGGGAAGGCTAATATAGTAGTTGATGCTCTAAGCAGAAGACCTACGGCATTCTTTATGATCACCCAACCAGATCTATTAAGAGATCTAGAATAATTGGGTATAAAGGTTATTATGCCAGGAATTGACGGCCAATTATCAAATTACCAGTTGCAATCAACATTGGTCGAGAGAATCAAGGCTGCTCTGCCAACAGATCCAAGATTCCAGAGACTTCGACAAAGAACAGAGGCTGAAATCCAAACAGGATGTCACATACATGAAGATAGGACTTTAAGATGTGGAGAGCGTCTTTATGTTCCAAATGGAGAACTTCGTGAAGAGCTGATGTCAGAAGCTCACAGCTCAACATACTCTATCCATCCAGGAGGCACAAAGATGTACAGAGATCTACGATAATACTATTGGTGGCACGGAATGAAGAGGGAGATAGCCCGCTTTATGGCAAAATGCCTGGTGTGTCAGCAAGTCAAGGCTGAACATCAGAGATCAGTAGGTATACTTCAACCCCTCCCAATACCTGAGTGGAAATGGGAACACATTACCATGGACTTCGTTACAGGCTTCCCAAGAAGTCCCAGTGGTCGTAATGCTGTATGGGTGATCGTAGACCGACTCACCAAGGCTGCTCATTTCTTACCTTTCAGAGTCAGAAAATCTACAGAAGTCTTGGCGGACATGTATATGAAGGAGATCGTGCGTCTGCACGGAGTACCAGTCAGTATAGTATCTGACAGGGATACGAGGTTTACATCTTACTTTTGGCGAAGTATGCAAGAAAGTTTTGGTACCCGCCTAAGTTCAGCACCTCGTATCATCCGCAGACAGATGGCCAATCAGAGCGCACCATTCAGACACTAGAAGATATGCTGAGAGCCTGCATGCTTGATTTCAGTGGATCATGGAAAGATCATTTGCATCTGGTGGAATTTTCCTACAACAATAGCTATCAAGCGAGCATTCAAATGGCTCCCTTTGAAGCATTGTTTGGTAGAAAATATCGTTCCCCAGTATGTTGGAGCGATGTAGGCGAAAGACAGATCTTGGGACCAGAATTGGTCGTTCGTACGGTAGAGAAAGTAAAGAAGATACAAGGACACCTGCGAGCAGCACAGGACAAACAAAAGTACTGGACAAACGTACATCGACGACCTCTAGAGTTCCAAGTGGGAGAGCATGTATTTTTGAAGATCTCACCTACCCGAGGAACTATCAGATTTGGAGGAAGAGGAAAACTGAGTTCGAGGTACATCGAACCCTTCGATGTGTTGGAACGCGTCGGAGAAGTTGCTTATAAGCTAGCCTTACCTCAAACCTTGGAAGGAGTACATGACGTCTTTCACGTATCTCAGCTGAGGAGGTACATTCCAGATCCAAGTCATGTGCTGGACCACTCGGAGATCACTGTCGGCCCAAGTTTATCGTACCAGGAAGAGCCTGTAGAGATCCTAGACCGAAGCGAGAAGGTGTTGCGAGGCCAGACTATTCCTCTAGTTCGTATTGCATGGAGACATCATGCACCAGGCGAGTCAACCTGGGAACGAGAAGAGAATATTCGACAACGTTTCCCCCATCTATTCTAAGGCCAGGGTATGTCCTAATATTTCAAATCAATCTTTAGTTCTCATTATATATCTGTTTTAATTTCGAGGACGAAATGCTCTAAGGAGGGTAGATTGTAAACTCCCTCGACCAGATTTTAGTATTTAATATTAAACTAGAAATATTTTTAGCAAATTCGAATTATTACAACTTTTTAAATTTATTTTACTTATATATCCTATTGATTTGTGCACCTATCCATCACACAAATATTTAGAGCATTACACTGACTGTTATCCCCAAACAAAGTTCACATACCTCTCCTAGACATGCTAGTCTATTTTTTTGCACTTTGTGCAACTCACAAATACGCTGGTATGAGCCTCGTTTTAGTCGCACAAATATCGTTACAAACGTCCGTATTTATTTATTAATTAATTTCCAGACCCGTACCATTTTCTGTTCCAATAAGAATTAGAGGCCCAACAGACACCTGTTTTGTCCAAACAAAATTACGTTATGATCCTACTTTAAGTATACTACAATTAGTATATTTATACCGCACTGAAATTATGGCCCTACCTATTTTTTAAATAATTAGTAAACACCGTATGCATTAATTTCTAATTAATTAATACGGTGACCCGCATCACCGAAAACCAGGCCCATCCCCTACCCAGGCTCACCCCCACCCTCTAAGGTGTAAAACCCCTATTTCTAACAAAAATCGTATTTATTATTTTTTTATTAATTAATAATTTAATTATAGTAATTATGTGCTAAATAGGAGAAATAGATTTTTATTAATTTTTATTTTAGGTGTTCGGGCACTTAGAGGATTTATGGGACCATCAGAAATTTTTTGGAATTTATTTCATGTAGGAGACCCCTTGAGCAGTTGCTAGCCTAACGGTGTGCATTATCCTAATCTATAAATTTTCTTATGTGTGTATATATATATATATATATATATATATATATATATATATATATATATATATATATATATATATATATATATACAAATATATATATGTATATATATATTTAAAAAGAAAGGAAAAGAAAAGAAAAGAAGTAAATTAATAATATACTAATAATAATAACTATTAAATATATTAACTAATAATCAAAGCAAGTTAGCAAAGCTAGAAAGCAAACCAAATCAAAGTAACTTAGATTCCCACAAACCACAGCCAGGGAGCACCCGTCCACTTTCCAGCAACGCCCCCCCCCCTTTAGCCGCGTAAGATTAACCAAACCATCTTCTCTCTCCCTATTCTATATATATATATAAATATATATATATATATATATATATATATATATATGTTATTTCATAAAACCCTAACCTAAAAACTCCAGACCCCCTCTTCTCATCTAGAGCCTCCGCCGCAGTCAGAGAACCCAGCCAAGCCATCCAAACCATCCCGACGACTCCGACCTCGCGCACTGCAGATTCCCACACGAGGCACCTTCGCTCCGGAATTATTTTCCATCGACTCGCTCAACCAAACGTTATTCCGTCTTCACCGGTATGCTCACCCCTTAATCCTCTTCCATATTTGTATTATAGACAACCTCGAAAAATGTGTACCCCTAGGCAAAAAATAGCGTCCAAGTGGGCGCGAGCAGACCCAATTTTGGGATCGCAGAAAACTGCGGTGACCACCCATATTGCCGAGTTCGTATCTCCCACCACAGAGATCCGAATTCGGTGATTCTTTTTGATGTGTGTAGAACACTTGACCTAGTTTATTTTCTGTTAAATAACCCTATATTATTAGCTGCTGTGGACAGAACTAAATTCGTCACAAAACTATGCGAACCCACTTTTTCCAGATTTCTAAAAGTTAGAAAACGGAGCGCGCCCCGCCAAACGGGACCGCCCTGCCGTGTACCAAGTGTACCGAACGGTGCACGCAGCATAACCGGACACGTAAAAAATTGTGGGGACTGATTCGGACGCGTGTGCGCGCCGGAATCAGGCCGTATCCGCGGACACACACCGTATCACAACTTTTGTGGAACTCGTACGTATTTTGTGCACGCTTGTCAGATTATGACGAAACTTACGCCACTGGACTCATGGTAACGCGCTGGTCCTGTGACCCAATTTTCACGCAATTCTGAGATGGTTGACCAAATCGCCAATTGGCGGGCCCCACAGTTGACTTTTTGGACAAAATGGTGTTCGACTCATCGGAATCCACATTTGGACATACCGTTACGTTCGTATTGACATTTAGAGTTGTTTGACCTATAATTTATCCTATTTAGAGACTGTTACCTTTGGCACACTTTTCGGTGCAAAGTGGGCCACATGTGGACCCCACTTTTACCCGAAATTATCGTTTTGCCCCTGTGTCCAAATTGGATGAAAGGGATGTGCTTTTTAGCTATTTTGCTCATTCTGGGAACGTTAGTGATGTTTATTTCAGCATCCGGAGACGTTCATTCTGAGGCCGTAGCTTCTGACTCTTGGGTTTGACATCGGGACATTATATTTTCGCAGCTTTCTTGCCAGGCAAGATACCTTGCCAAATTGCTTACAGTATTTTGCATGCTTAGTATATTTCTGTATATTTATTGCATTTTTGTATATTTCTTGCATGTGTAGTTTTCTTTCAGTCATTACTATATATTATATATGTTGACACACACTTGACACTTAGTATCATCGAGGAAAATCATTAGGCGTATGGGCTTTAACCACTCTGGTAACACCGTAGTCACTAGTACGCACTATGTTGGTCGTGTCCGATGGTCGTTACCCCCACGGTATGTCGATTGATGGAGTCACGAGGGTCGCTACCCCCGCGGTATGTCGGCTGATGATGTTCATGGACGTGTGTGTGAGTTGTGAGATTAGATCGAGTAGCCTACCCTTGCCCATACGTCAAAAAGTTGTCCTCATTTGCATTCATATAGATTGTCTTGTACAGCGTACTTATTTATTTTCAAATATTATGCATGTTCATTGTATTCAAATTGGCTCGTATTTTCTGTATCTTGTTACGTCCCTCTGAGGACCTGGTCCTCTGCCAGGTGTATCTTCTCTTGAGTATTTGCAGGAGTACGGGCCTAGACCTGACGCATTCCTTTCTGCCGAGGAGGTCTTACCTTCTGAGCATCGTTGATTATCTGGCGATGGATCCTTTTAGCTGATGCACTTCTGTCTTCACATTATTTTATATTGGAGACTTTATACTCCTCTCTCATTTTAGTTTTGGATATAGTCATTGGTAGTGGATTTGTCTCCACCCGACTATTATTTTGGATATTTCAGACTCCTTATTTTAGTTTAGTATTTCTTTTCTATGACTTGTTGTGTGGATGAGATTAGCATATCTGTGACTTGTGACATTATATATACCACATGTGAGTTTATATTCATATTACAGCGTACGTATGGGTTATGGTTTCCATATATTGGAGTTGCCATATCCATGCGGCTGGCATGCTTACGTGTCCTAGTTCTACGTATTTTGGGACTGGGGCGTGACATGTTTTAGTGGTGGCCCATGCAGGTCGAGTTAGCCGTTTCGGTTACGTAACTGTACCGAGCGGGCCTGCACCTAGGATTAGAATTTTAGATCTCATCCACACTTGACTATAACTTACCTTCCTTCCAACATGTTCTACTTAAGTTCTTGCATCCTGCTTGATTCATGTACTCTTCTTAATCCTTCGTCCATCTCTTGCAGAGAGATAAATTTGCATAACGGGCATGCCGCCATCGGGGATAACACGTCTCCAGGGGACGACGACCAATCACTAGGAGTGACCTCAACACCACCTCTTCTTCCCGGACCGGATGGACTGACTAGCAATCCAATCCTATCAACCCCTTCCACGATACCTAATGGAACTTTTCCAGCTCCACTAGCACCGCAAGATGGCCAAGCACAGCTGTTCCAACTCTTTCAGATGATAATACAGGAACAGAGACAGTAAGCAGCAGAGCAGAGGCTAGAATTTCTGGCAGCGCTTGAGAGAATGGCTGCACTAGCCCCTATTCCAACCCAGGCACTAGTTTCAGTACCACAAGCTCGGGTTGGCTCAGTCAAGGACTTTGTGCAGATGGGCCCTAAGCCATATAAGGGCAATGAGAGTCCAGAGGAGACCACGAACTGGATTGCCAATACCAAGAAGTTGTTAGAGGCATCACAATTACCTTCTGACCTATGGATGATAGGCGTAAGGACTCAGTTAGAAGGCAACGCGCATCACTGGTGGGAATCAATGGAGCGCCAGTTGGGTACGCGTCAGACTTGGGAATAATGCTTGGAGTGCTTTGAGAGGAAGTACTTCCCGGATACTGTAAGGGACGCATTGTACGATCAGTTCCTCCATCTAGAGCAAGGGGACAAGACGGTTGATGAGTATGACGCAGAGTTTAGCCGTCTCAGTAAGTATGGCACAGTCCTAATACCTAACAACTTGGAGAAAGCTAAGAGGTTTTACCGCGGGCTGACTCAGGAGCTCCAGTACTACACTAGCTCCCAGTCCCGGATCGCTTATGCCGAGTTATTGACAGAGGCCAGGATCTAGGAGGCCATCAGCAAGGGAAACAGAATTCAACAGAGAAGTCACCAAGGACCAGTAAAGACACAGCAAGGAGGACCCATTAGACACCCTTTGACACGCCAGCAACCAGATAGTGCTGCACCATATCCAACCAAGGACCCCCGTACTTGTCACTTTTGTGGTAAGATAGGTCATATTCATAGAGACTGTCATCGTCGATTGGGGCTGTGCATGATATGTGGATCAAGTCACCATCAAACCCGAAGATGTCCTCAGCAGAACCAGAGGTCTATGGCGTTAGAATCAGGAACACCGCATACACCCTCAAGTATAGAAGACCAAAGTGACTCACCACTGCTTCTACAGTCTGCACAAATGGAGGGGACTAGACCCCAGTTGATCAATCAAGGACAAGGTCAAGCACTCATTATGACAAGTATGGGAGAGCAGACAAAGAAAGCCGTAGATACAGGTACGACCTTTTAGTTATAATTGTCTTTGCATACTCATGACCCCATTGTGACACAAGATCTTAGATGTACAAATAGCTGTAGAATTATATATATGGTAGTTTAGCAGTTATGAGGATGTAGGTATATTTTACCTAGGTGGCATACACGCGATGCTAATGGATGACGTGAGTAGCAGTAGTAGTATTCTTTCCCTATCCTTATCTCGCCCTCTTGGGTGACTCATTTTCTTCTTTTATATTCGTTTCTTATCTCGTGCTTAACCCTTCCTATCATAGTTGTATCTTTCGTGCCATTATGAATTGTTTAATTCATATCAACCTCACCCCTATTTTGTTAGTAAAATATAAATGTGTTAGTAATGCTTGATAGCTAAGGATGAGTTCTTAATATGTATATGCACTATAGCTATGTCTGTATTCTTTATTAAGTTTAACCCTTAAGTAGCACCATGTAGCCTAGTAGAAATTGTTAGATCAGTTGAGCTAGATCATACCCCTAATAGTTAGTCAAGACCTTAAGTGTTTCCCTAAAAACTTAGACTATGCCTAGGAAAGAGTTGAAGGCACTTGTTACGAACTGATGACTATGACAAATCGCCGGCGAGGTAGCGACAGTTGCCGCCAGACGATTTTTGGTAGAGTAGTCAAATTACTTGCAGCCATACTGGCCAGGTGGCGTGGCAGTATTAGACTATGATACTTGACGGTTATGGGAAAAGTCATAGTTATGAGATTCTAGACAGGTATCCCAAGATTCTCGACCCAATAAATATATTTACCTTACAAACCTAGACAATAGCTTCAAAGAATGTGACTACTAGTAGAATCTTGTAAGTTGGGTAGTGTAGACGAGTTAGAGGGTGATAAAATAGTGGATGGACAATAGATGAGAAAGTGTTAGAATGGTAGACCATGAGTTTTAGGAGTCCTGCTAGATACCAATGTAGTGTAATAGTTATAGTTATCATTATGAAAATGGGTTAGTGTCAATTTCGAGGACGAAATTTTTGTAAGTTGGGTAGAATGTAAAACCCCTATTTCTAAAAAAACCATATTTGTTATTTTTTATTAATTAATAATTTAATTATAGTAATTATGTGCTAAATAGGAGAAATAGATTTTTATTAATTTTTATTTTAGGTGTTCGGGCACTTAGAGGATTTATGGGACCATCAGAAATTTTTTGGAATTTATTTCATGTAGGAGACCCCTTGAGCAGTTGCTAGTCTAACGGTGTGCATTATCCTAATCTATAAATTTTCTTATGTGTATATATATATATATATACAAATATATATATGTATATATATATTTAAAAAGAAAGGAAAAGAAAAGAAAAGAAAAGAAGTAAATTAATAATATACTAATAATAATAACTATTAAATATATTAACTAATAATCAAAGCAAGTTAGCAAAGCTAGAAATCAAACCAAATCAAAGTAACTTAGATTCCCACAAACCACAGCCAGGGAGCACCCGTCCACTTTCCAGCAACGCCCCCCCCCCCCCTTTAGCCGCGTAAGATTAACCAAACCATCTTCTCTCTCCCTATTATATATATATATATATATATATATATATATATATATATATATATATAATTTCATAAAACCCTAACCTAAAAACTCCAGACCCCCTCTTCTCATCTAGAGCCTCCGCCGCAGCCAGAGAACCCCGCCAAGCCATCCAAACCATCCAAACCATCCCGACGACTCCGACCTTGCGCACTGCAGATTCCCACACGAGGCACCTTCGCTCCGGAATTGTTTTCCGTCGACTCGCTCAACCAAACGTTGTTCCGTCTTCACCGGTATGCTCACCCCTTAACCCTCTTCCATATTTGTATTATAGCCAATCTCGAAAAACGTGTACCCCTAGGCGAAAAATAGCGTCCAAGTGGGCGCGAGCAGACCCAATTCTGGGATCGCAGAAAACTACGGTGACCACCCATATTGCCGAGTTCGTATCTCCCACCACAAAGATCCGAATTCGGTGATTCTTTTTGATATGTGTAGAACACTTGACCTAGTTTATTTTCTGTTAAATAATCCTATATTATTAGCTGCTGTGGACAGAATTAAATTTGTCACAAAACTATACGAACCCACTTTTTCCAGATTTCCAAAAGTTGAAAAACGGAGCACGTCCCGCCAAACGGGACCGTTCCGCCGTGTACCAAGTGTACCGAACGGTGCACGCAGCGTAACCGAACACGTAAAAATTTGTGGGGACTGATTCGGACGCGTGTGCGCGCCGGAATCAGGCCGTATCCGCGGACACACACCGTGTCATAACTTTTGTGGAACTCACGCGTATTTTGTGCACGCTTGTCAGATTGTGACGAAACTTGCGCCACTAGACTCGTGGTAACGCGCTGGTCCTGTGACCCAATTTTCACGCAATTCTGAGATGGTTGACCAAATCGCCAATTGGCGGGCCCCATAGCTGACTTTTTGGACAAAATGGTGTTCGACTCATCGAAATCCATATTTGGACATACCGTTGGGTTCGTATTGACATTTAGAGTTGTTTGACCTATAATTTATCCCATTTAAAGACTGTTACCCTTGGCACGCTTTTCGGTGCAAAGTGGGCCACATGTGGACCCCACTTTTACCCGAAATTATCGTTTTGTCCCTGTGTCTAAATTGGACGAAAGGGATGTGCTTTTTAGCTATTTTGCTCATTCTGGGAACATTGGTGATGTTTATTTCAGCATCCGGAGACGTTCATTCTGAGGCCGTAGCTTCTGACTCTTGGGTTTAACATCGGGACATTACATTTTCGCAGCTTTCTTGCCAGGCAAGATACCTTGCCAAATTGCTTACAGTATTTTGCATGCTTAGTATATTTCTGTATATTTATTGCATTTTTGTATATTTCTTGCATGTGTAGTTTTCTTTCAGTCATTACTATATATTAGATATGTTGACACACACTTGACACTTAGTATCATCGAGGACAATCATTAGGCGTATGGGCTTTAACCACTCTGGTAACACCGTAGTCACTAGTACGCACTATGGTGGTCGTGTCCGATGGTCGCTACCCCCGCGGTATGTCGATTGATGGAGTCACGAGGGTCGCTACCCCCGCGGTATGTCGGCTGATGATGTTCATGGACGTGTGTGTGAGTTGTGAGATTAGATCGAGTAGCCTACCCTTGCCCATACGTCGAAAAGTTGTCCTCATTTGCATTCATATAGATTGTCTTGTACAGCGTACTTATTTATTTTCAAACATTATGCATGTTCACTGTATTCAAATTGGCTCATATTTTCTGTATCTTGTTACGTCCCTCTGAGGACCTGGTCCTCTGCCAGGTGTATCTTCTCTTGAGTATTTGCAGGAGTACGGGCCTGGACCTGACACA
>JAYESA010000008.1:173380844-173435844 GCA_036927795.1 Iris macrosiphon | reverse complement strand
TTTCGGGTCAAAACGGGGTCCGCCGGTGGGCCCGCTTTGCACCGAAAAATGTGTCCGGGTCAAAGGTCTCTAAATTCACCAAACTCAGTGTCAACAGGTCAGGAACGCTGATACGAACCCAACGGAACTTCCAGATTTGGATTCCGATGAGCCGAACACAAAATCGCCCGTCGAGCGGGGCCTGTGGGGCCCACGACACGCGATTTCGTCAACGTTCTCAGAATCGAACCAAACTTGACCCACAGGACCAGCGTATCGCTACGAGTCCGATGGCGCAAGTTTTGTCTCGATCCGACGAGTGTACACGAAATTAGGATGAATTGCCGAAAAGGCGGATACGGGGCGATGTCCGCGGATACGCGTTGATTTCGGTGTGCACGCACACCCGAATCAGCTTCCGCGAAGTCTCACATGTCCGTATCGACGGTGCGCACGTATCTGTGAAGACCGTACGCAACCAAGTCGTCCCGTTTGGCGAGACGTACTCAGTTCCGGGGTGAAACAGGGTCTAGTTTTTTCCTGTTTTTGGATCGCGGTGTACGATCACCACAGGACGCGATGTCCCGAACAGTTTGTCCGGACACCGAGAGGGTCATACAGGCTTCACAACGCAATTTGCGGAATTAAAAACGGAGCTACGAGGCGAAAGTTACACGTACCTAAAGGGGACCCGGGAATCAGGGTCGAGACGTGTCCGACTCGTGTCGGACACGAAAATGGAATTAGGGCTAGGGTTAGGGCTTCGCCGGAAAACGGCCGAGGACGGCGGAGGGCGGCCGCTGGGCGGCCGGCGAGGGGGGGAACTGCTCGCCGAGGGGCGGCGCATCGTTCACGGGGGCGGCGGCGGCTCGGGGCGGCCGGCAGCGGCGGCTGCGGCTGCTGCTTGCTGCTGTGGCCACTGCGGGGAGGAGACGGCGGGCGGCGCCGAGGGGGAGGGAGGCGCTGGGCGGTCGGCGAGGCGGTCGGCGGCTCGGGCGGAGCGTGGCGGCGAGTGGTGGCGTGGGCTCGGTGGTGAGGCGGAGGAGGAGAAAGGGTGAGGGTTTAAAAAGGGGCGGAGACGGTTGCGCGGGGCCGAGGGAGGCGGCGGCCAGCGCGGGGGTCGGGGGTGCGTGGCCGCGGGCAGCGCGGGGGTCGGGGGGTGGCGACGTGGCCGAGAGCGGGGTGGCAGCCGCGGGAGGCGACGGCTGACTCGGGCAGAGGGGAGGAACGGGTGAGCGGGTCGGGGTCCGGGCGGGTCGGGTTCAAGCGGACCCGACCCGACCCGTTAGGGTGGCGGGCCGCGGAGGACTGGGCCGGGCCGGCCCAATGGGCCGTGGGCTGGGATTAAATAATAATAATAATAATAATAATAATAATAATAATAATTAATTAATTAAATGGTTTTAGGTGATTTAAAAATAGGTCTGGGGTCCAATAAATTCCAGAAAAATTACCCTAAGTCCAGTTTTCCATTTTACACCCAAAAATATTATTTTCATAATATTTTAATGTTGTTTAATATCAATTAAAAATCATGTAATAATTTAAAACCCTGATTTTAATTTCAGAAAATTCCCAGAAAATTCTAGAAAATTGTGAAAAATCCCAATTTTAGTATTTTTGAAAAATCAGGGGCTTACAATCTACCCAACTTATAAAATTTTGTCCTCGAAATTTAAAATAAGGCAGGGTTCTCTCTGTTCAATCTCACTTGACTACAGTCCAATGGTTTTCTCTCAGGTGAACATTGCGGTCGCTACCCAACTTATAATTTTACCCATATATCCTCTAAGGTTGTACGACTAGTAAAGCTAGGTCCCAACTTAATAAATCATGATATTGAATCTTTTAAGTCTGCAACACAAGACACATCACCTAGGGTATTGCCTTAGTCATAAAGGGTTATCATCAATTTGACCGGTCTGAGGGGTATGTCTAGCACTGCAATTCAACTTATCAAACACAGGATTTTGTCTTTCCGAAATGAGGGAAGACGAGGATTAATAATAAAGAGTTTAAGGGCGAGGTGGTAGAACAGAGGTATAGGGACCAAGGCGTTTAAGGAATTCTAATAGGAATTGCCAGGCGGTTATGGATCGAGGTTCTATTCTGGTAATGCTGAAACGATGTGCTCGGACGTATTTAGGGGGCAAGTAGACTAGTCGACTATACCTCAATCCACATAAGTAGTCATGCGAAGTGCGAATCAAAATGCACTAAGGTTGATCAGACCGTAGTACACTGATTCTGAGTAGACACTTGTATTAGTGGGGTTGATCAGGCCTCAATAATACATGTGTCATGAACAAGCCCGATAAAGGGTAAACTTGCAAAACTAGGCTATAAGATAGCAGCATAAGTCAAGTTCAGCAAAATTAAGTGCGCTAGATGATGATGAAAAGGAGGTGCAAATTATTGAAGTTCACAAAACAACCTACAATAAGAACAATAACAAAAGATTCTACAACTCTACAGTTATCAAATATAAAAGCATACCAGGTATTTAGCAAGTTCAAAATGACTAAGTTGGGGCTGAGGTCACGAACCAATAGGCATGAGCTAAACAATACTAGGAAAAGTATCTACGAATCACTTACGCGCATTAGCTGCTTCCAGAGTTTGCGCGTTCTCCATGGTCATTACGTAAGCCTGTCCGCGTCCTTGAGCAGTGGGGCAGTCCCTCACTCGATGTTCTGCTGAGCCACAAAGTAGACAAACACCTAGCCTTTTTCTGCAAACTTGCCAAGTATGGCCTGGTCTATGACAATAGTTACAAGCAGCAGCTTGTTGGTTCTGTCCCTGGGCCTGGTGTTGGGGTGCTGGAGCTCGAGGGAGAGGACGGTGAGCTTGTTGCGGGGCCCTCTGCTGTTGTTGTTGTTGAAAAGGGCGTTTGTTGGGTCCCGTATTTCCGGTATCTCTTTCTCGCTTTAGCTTATGCCCCATGTCTCTCTCAACGCCTTGTGCCACGCTCAAGATTTCCTCGTAGGTGCGAGCTCGGCTGGTGGTGACAGCAAGGCGAATATCCGGAGATAGCCCCTTCTTGAATCTACGGGCTCTGTCCTCCGGGGTACGAACCATGTACTCCGCAAAGTGGCTTAACCTGCTAAATTCAGCAGTATACTCATCTACAGATAGGTTACCTTGTTCCAGTCTCTCGAATTGGCTTTCGAGAGCTTCCCGAGCCACTTCGGGGTAAAATTTCTCCTTGAACAGTCTCTTGAAGTCCTCCCAGGTGAGGTCAGGAGCAGATAGTTGAGGTTCGTCTCTAAACCAGGTCCGAGCTATATCGAACAGTTGCAGGCTTGCGGACTCCACTTTGAGATCATCAGGGACCCGAGCAGTCTTCAGGAGTCGCTCTACGTTCTCTATCCATTCATCGGCGTAGAGAATACCCTCAGTTCCGTAGAATTCTAGGGGTCTGAGGTTCTTGAAATCTTTGGCACTTTCTGGCCTCTTTTGTGGCGACTCCTGGGACCTAAGAGCTTCTGAGAGGCTGGTCCGCAGAAGTGCAGTCTGCTCTTTCTGGGATTCCACCAATCCCTGGAACACTCCTAGCAGTTGTGCCCCATCTAGGGTAACTGCCGGGACAGATGGAGGCGGCAGGAGTGCAAGAGTCTCGGGCACATTCTGCTCAGCTGGTTCTGATGTGCCTCCTACTGTGTTTCTGGTCTGGACCATTCTGAAAGATGAAGGGATAGGGAGATCAGAATAGATTACTTGGAAATCAAGGGCGATAGGGAAAAATTGATCAGAAGTGATATTAAGAATTGAAATCAGGACCCTATACTGTGAATGAGCTTTTCCTAGAATCCTCAATCTTATTGCAGGCCTGTTCGATCCCTAAGTTGAAACCGAACAATTTAGTCGTTTGACCTGCATGGGCCACCATAAAAACGTGTCACGACCCGCACCCGGAAATTCGGGCACGAGTGCGTGGGTACGTCCAGCCTACGCCGCAGAATCGGCGGTAGTACGCTGTCTAGGTCAAATCCAGATTTACTAACTAGCTCATTCACAACAACATGGGCAAGATAATAAGGAGAAATAAAACTTAAGATTTGCAACTGAAAATAAATGTAACAACAGATTCAAATGTTTAAGTACAGAAATTCAATATTCGAATCGGGGACAAACCCGATAAATAAGCTAAGAATGGAAATGAAAGATAGCTACTACTAGCTACTCAGCAGGAGTAGCTTCCTGTGCGGAAACTGGCTCTGCAACTGTATCACCTGCTGCCTCATAGGGGCCATAATAGGTGGGGGCAAGGTTCTCATCATCGCCTAAACAGCAGATCCAGTCAGGAAAGGAGCAAAGTACACAGTGCACGACAAGATTAAACTAAATATTTTATGACAATTAAATATTGGATATCATGTTGAGAAACAGCATTAGCAGAACATTATTATCTCAGAGTTAGCTGTAAACAGGAATATGAGAAACTGAAATAAATGAAACAGGAAATGAAATTACAATAGCCAGCAAGAAATATAACATGACCAGAACTATCTGTGTGAACTTGTGTTTGTTTTTAGAATACATAGTTGGCATGTAGGGGTTTATAAGGCTAATCCGGCCGTCATAAACGGCTATTAGACAATTCAATCGAGATCCGGCTGATGGACAGTCGTGTACCAACAGCTATTAGTCAATCCAGGGGAAAGGGTAAACTACATGCCTTCTAGGTATTCTCCCACCCGACATGAAAAACAAGACAGGAACTACCAATATTCAAGACATGAAATTCAACATTTCTAACACTAGGTATAAACATCAAGGGTACATGTATGTCAGGGAATTAATTATCACAATATATAAAGATTAACTTGAAGTGCAGGTACTTGCCTGTTGTTTGGATCTGATTAAATTAGTTCTTGGGGGAAAAGTTCAGAGATGAGTCCAAAAGCTGAAATAGACATTACCATCATGCTCAGAAGATGTCAAATAGCTAGAAACGCCTGTCCTTGCGTCCAATTTGGAGACAAGGGCAAAAACGGCAGTTTCGGGTCAAAACGGGGTCCGCCGGTGGGCCCGCTTTGCACCGAAAAACGTGTCCGGGTCAAAGGTCTCTAAATTCACCAAACTCAGTGTCAACAGGTCAGGAACGCTGATACGAACCCAACGGAACTTCCAGATTTGGATTCCGATGAGCCGAACACAAAATCGCCCGTCGAGCGGGGCCTGTGGGGCCCACGACACGCGATTTTGTTAACGTTCTCAGAATCGAACCAAACTTGACCCACAGGACCAGCGTATCGCTACGAGTCCGATGGCACAAGTTTCGTCTCGATCCGACGAGTGTACACGAAATTAGGGTGAATTGCCGAAAAGGCGGATACGGGGCGATGTCCGCGGATACGCGTTGATTCCGGTGTGCACGCACACCCGAATCAGCTTCCGCGAAGTCTCACATGTCCGTATCGACGGTGCGCACGTATCTGTGAAGACCGCACGCGACCAAGTCGTCCCGTTTGGCGAGACGTACTCAGTTCCGGGGTGAAACAGGGTCTAGTTTTTTCCTGTTTTTGGATCGCGGTGTACGATCACCACAGGACGCGATATCCCGAACAGTTTATCCGGACACCGAGAGGGTCATACAGGCTTCACAACGCAATTTGCGGAATTAAAAACGGAGCTACGAGGCGAAAGTTACACGTACCTAAAGGGGACCCGGGAATCAGGGTCGAGACGTGTCCGACTCGTGTCGGACACGAAAATGGAAATTAGGGCTAGGGTTAGGGCTTCGCCGGAAAACGGCCGAGGACGGCGGAGGGCGGCCGCTGGGCGGCCGGCGAGGGGGGGAACTGCTCGCCGAGGGGCGGCGCATCGTTCACGGGGGCGGCGGCGGCTCGGGGCGGCCGGCAGCGACGGCTGCGGCTGCTGCTTGCTGCTGTGGCCACTGCGGGGAGGAGACGGCGGGCGGCGCCGAGGGGGAGGGAGGCGCTGGGCGGTCGGCGAGGCGGTCGGCGGCTCGGGCGGAGCGTGGCGGCGAGTGGTGGCGTGGGCTCGGTGGTGAGGCGGAGGAGGAGAAAGGGTGAGGGTTTAAAAAGGGGCGGAGACGGTTGCGCGGGGCCGAGGGAGGCGGCGGCCAGCGCGGGGGTCAGGGGTGCGTGGCCGCGGGCAGCGCGGGGGTCGGGGGGTGGCGACGTGGCCGAGGGCAGGGCGGCAGCCGCGGGAGGCGGCGGCTGACTCGGGCAGAGGGGAGGAACGGGTGAGCGGGTCGGGGTCCGGGCGGGTCGGGTTCAAGCGGACCCGACCCGACCCGTTAGGGTGGCGGGCCGCGGGGGACTGGGCCGGGCAGGCCCAATGGGCCGTGGGCTGGGATTAAATATAAATAATAATAATAATAATAATAATAATAATAATAATAGTAATAATAATAATAATAATAATAATAATAATTAATTAATTAAATGGTTTTAGGTGATTTAAAAATAGGTCCGGGGTCCAATAAATTCCAAAAAAATTACCCTAAGTCCAGTTTTCTATTTTACACCCAAAAATATTATTTTCATAATATTTTAATGTTGTTTAATATCAATTAAAAATCATGTAATAATTTAAAATCCTGATTTTAATTTCAGAAAATTCCCAGAAAATTCTAGAAAATTGTGAAAAATCCCAATTTTAGTATTTTTAAAAAATCAGGGGCTTACAAGCACTTATTCCCATATTCATTGATATTTTTGTGGATGAGATTAGACTTTACCTGTATTAAACTTGTTAGTATTTTAGGACAGCGTAGCACGTTCCTTTGGGTCCATTAAATTGGATAATCGCTTAGTGATGTGTCAGCTGGCCAATGCCACATGGCCTGGTTCCATATATTTTGGGACTGGGGCATGACACCAACCAAAACTAGTTTCTCATAAAAATTATCAAACATGGATTTTCATAAACGAACGGATCAAAAACACCAAAAAATCGATAAAAATACCGTTACTAAGCAGACCCTATGTCTCACCATTGATTGTAGTTTTTGTCTCGCCACTATGACTGCAGTTTATACCTCTGTAACAACAGTAACAGATAGCAATAGCAGCAGTAGTAGATAGAAATTATAATAGTAACAGACTTCCATTTCCCTAAGCACTCTCTCTCTTGTTGGGGTTTTTATGTGCGGAAGTGGTGTTAAGAAAAGAAATAAAGAAGTAAAGAACAAGAGATATTTTTAGGCTGAAAATTTGATATTTTTACTAGAGTTTTTACTTGCTTGATTGCTTGCTTACAAATGTCAACAAGGAGCTTATATTTATAGGCCTAAAGCCATACAACTCTTTATGATGATATTAATTACAATTCTATGGAAACTAGAGAAGCTCTTGGTTTTACACAAAACTCTTCAAACTTCTTCATGGTCAAGTCTTCATCTTGGAACCAATGTGATGTTCCAACTTCTTTATTGAATATTATGAATTAATATTTTCAACACCCCCTCTTAATTCATAATTTTTAACATCTTCTTGAACTTCTCAAACTTCTCCATTGTCACTGCCTTTGTAAGAAAATCAGCTGCTTGATCATTGGTGTTAACAAACTCCATTGAAATTTCTCCTTTGCTAACAAGATTACGTATGTAGTGATGACGTAGCTCGATATGCTTGAACCTTGCATGAAAGACTGGATTTTTAGTCATCGCAATGGTAGACATGTTATCACAAAAGATAGTTGTAGCTTGCACTTGCTCTTCTTGCAAATCTGAGAGAATTCTTCTAAGCCAAACGACTTCACAAGCGTTATCCGCTGCTGCAATATATTCTGCTTTGCTTGAAGATAAAGCAACTGTTTTTTGCTTCTTAGAACTCCATGCAATTACTTTTGAACCAAGAAAGAAAACATAGCCCAATCACTATCCGTGAACCCAATCAAAGCATTATTTTCTTCTTTTTGATATTTCAAGCCTTGCTTCTTTGTTCCTTGAAGATATCGTAGGATTCTCTTTGTTGCTGCAAAATGAAGCTTGCTAGGCTCACTCATGAACCGCGAAACATAGCTAACAGAATATACTATGTCGGATCTTGTGTTTGTGAGATAAATCAGCGAGCCAACAAGACTTCTAGATGCCTTCGGATCTATTTTTTCAGTACCATCATCTTGTTGCAACTTTTCATTCATCGCCGAAGGAGTTGCCCCGGGCTTGCAATTTTCCATGTGGAACTTTTTTAATAAATCATCCACATATTTTTCTTGAGAGATAAAAATCTCCCCCTTGAATTGCTTCACTTGTATTCCAAGAAAATATCTCATAAGTCCCAAATCGGACATCTCAAATTCTTGCATCATATTTTTCTTGAACTCCTCCACCATTTTTATGTTAGTACCAAGATAAATAAGATCATCAACATATAAGCAAATGATCAAAAAATCTTTAATACCTTCCTTTTTTACGTAAAGTGAGGGCTCACTTGGACTTTTTTGAAATTCATTTTTTACAAAAGTATCCATCAATCTTGTCATTCCAAGCTCGGGGCGCTTGTTTTAATCCGTAGATAGCTTTCTTCAACCGATACACTTTTTCCTCCTTCCCGACAACTTGAAAACCAGGAGGTTGATGAACATAAACTTCTTCTTCTAGTTCTCCATTGAGGAATGCAGATTTGACATCCAATTAGTAGATATTCAGCCCCATTTGAGCTCCAATTGCAAGAACACACCGGATTGTCTCCATTCGTGCTACCGGTGCAAATTAATGTTTCATTGAAGTCTATCCCGGGCTGTTGCGAATACCCTTTTGTAACCAATCTCGCCTTGTGTTTTTGGATAGAACCGTCTTCATTAAGTTTGGTTTTGAAGACCCATTTCAAGCCGATTACTTCTTTTCCTTGCGGCAAGTCCACAAGCTCCCAAGTTTTATTTTTCTCAATTGTTTCAATTTCGGCATCCATGGCTTTCCTCCAAACTTTTTCTTTTGTTGCTTCTTCAAAATTCTGAGGTTCACAACCAAAGAATGCAATATCACAATTTTCATAAATATCACTCAAAGATTGTACCTTTCTTGGAGGTGATTCGGAATCCGAACTTGAAGAACTTGAGGAACTTCTTTGGGGTGTTCTTTGAGGACTTGTAAATGGAGTTTCATTCCCATTTTGCTGCTGCTTTTCTTGTAAAAATGATGGCTCCAAAGAATCATTTGTCACCAAGTTATGTGAAGATTTTTTTTCCAAATTCCATGTAGTCATTTCATCAAAAATCACATCTCTTGAGATGATGAGTTTATTAGTTTCCGGGTTATAAAGTCTGTAACCCTTCGACTCATCACTGTAGCCAATAAAGATCAATTTCTCGCCTTTTTTATCATATTTATCATGGTTTGGAGCTGAAATATGAGAGTAAGCAATGCAGCCAAATATTCTCAAGTGATCCACTGTTGGTTTCTTGTCATGCCACGCCTCAAATGGTGTTTGATTTAGAACCGCCTTTGTCAGAGACAATTGAGTATGTAAATAGCTATGTGAACAACTTCAGTCCAGAATTTTTTATCCAAATTTTTTACCTTGAAGCATACTCCTCGCCATCTCGATAATTGTTCTATTTTTTCTTACGGCTACACCATTTTGTTGTGGACTTCTACGAACGGTGAGTTGCCTTTGGATCCCATTTTGCTTGCAATACTCCATGAATGGAGTGTAGAGAAACTCACCACCACGATCGGTGCACAACGTCTTAATTTTCAATCCACTTTGATTTTCTACAAGAGTTTTAAATTGTAGAAAAACAGAAATATCTTTTTTCATGCAAAAAATATAACCACATCATTCTTGTAAAGTCATCGACAAAAAGAATGAAGTATCTTTTCTTACTGAGAGATGGAGTCCTTGTAGGACCACAAATATCGGAATGAATCAGCTCTAATAGACTTTTGGCTCTCCAAGAAGTTTTAGGGAAAGTTAGCCTATGCATTTTGCCGAAAATGCACCCTTCACAAACTCGATCATTTCTTTCGATTGGTGGAAGACCAACAACCATATTCTTTTGCTTGAGTAATTACAGCCCCTTGTTGTGCAAATGACCATATCTCAAATATCACAGCTGAAATTTATCAACACTTTCTCTATTGAAGGCCATTTTCCTTCCAGAAGGCATAACAAAAGGAAAAACCTTGTTTGATGTCATTTGGATTGTAACCACTGGAGTGCTGCTTTTCTTGTCAAATATTCTGCACTTTCCATCATCAAAAGACACCGAATATCCTTTTTGCAAGAGTTGGCCGACGCTCAATAAATTTTGAGTGAGATTCAGAACATAAAGAACATCACTAATGAGCTTTTGGTTACCTCCTTTTGTGTTGACAGCAATTACGCCTTTTTCTTTTGCTTCTTGAATCTTCCCGTCTCCAAGTTTTACTTGTGAAGTGTGGCTAGTATCCAACTCTATGAAGATACTACGATCTCCACACATGTGGTTGCTGCAGCCGCTATCGACATACCACACATTTTCAAATTCTTTTTGTTCATTAATGCAACAAAAGAGTTGATCACCTTCGTGCTTAGAGAAATTGGCTTCTTCTTTGTCGGTTCTGCCCTTTCTTGGACATTTTGTGTATGAATGGTCCGTATCCTTGCAGCTCTTGCATCTAAAGAATCAAACTTTGGTTTCGTGGTTGTTTTTCTTGCAAATATGACAACCCGAAAATAAATTTTCAGATTGTTGTTGTTTTTCTCTTTTAAAGAAATTTCCTTGCTTCTTTCCTTTGTTGTTGTTGAAGCCTCCTCTTCCACCTTACTATCCTCTTGAACTTTTCTTGTCCGAAATTTGAAGTTTGGACTGAAAAGCTTGATCCACGGGCTGATTTGACGATCTATTCAACCTTTCTTCATGAGCTTGAAGAGAGCTCGTCAATTCATTGAAAGTATAAGTGGAAAGATTTTTAGACTCCTCTACGACTGCGACAACATGATCGAACTTCATTGGTAGACTTCTTAGAACTTTTTGAACATTTTTTCTTTCTTCAATAACTTCTCCGAGACTTCGAATCTGGTTCACGATTTCAGCAACTTTAGAGAGAAAAGATTGCATTCCATCGCCTTCTTTCATTGCCATGTTGTCAAAATCTCTCCAAAGAGATTGCAGCTTCAAGGAGGTGACTTTCTCATCTCCCTTGAAACTTTGTTTTAGTATGTTCCATGCTTCTTTTGCCTTTTTTGCACCAAAGATTCTAGAAAAAATGGTTTTACTTACCTTGTTGGAGATATCTCAAGGCACTTGCATCTTTACGAACATTCTCCTTGTATAGCTTTTGATTTTCTTCACTCCATGTTGCACTCGATCCTTCTTTCGGTGGCTCTTCATATGTACTCTCCACTATTTCCCAAAGATCTAGGGAGATATACAATGTTTGCATTTGACTACTCCAATAATCATAATGTTCTCCATCAAAGATGGGTACTTGGTTAGAGGTAAGAGCAAACATGGTGGAAATATATTTTGGTGATCGAAAGAGGTTTGGGTAGAGAGAAGAATGGTAAAGAGACCAGCCACAAAAGCTGGCTCTGATACCAAATTGGTTGGGGTTTTTATGTGCGGAAGTGTGGTGTTAAGAAAAGAACACAAAGAAGTAAAGAACAAGAGATGGTTTTAGGCTGAAAATTTGATGTTTTTACTAGAGTTTTTACTTGCTTGATTGTTTGCTTACAAATGTCAACAAGGAGCTCATATTTATAGGCCTAAACCCAATTCTATGGAAACTAGAGAAGCTCTTGGTTTTACACAAAACTCTTCAAACTTTTTTTATGATCAACTCTTCATCTTGAAACCAATGTGATGTTCCAACTTCTTTATTGAATATTATGAATTAATATTTTCAACATCTCTTCCCTCAGGGAAGTTCATTCTCTCCCGAGGGAAGTTCATTCTCTCCGTGATCTATGATATCTCCCAAAAAAAAAAAAAAAAAAAATCGGCTGCTAGTCCTAAATACCTAAACAATCTCTCAAATCTCTCGAATCTCGAATCTCTCCAAGACTAGAACCTAAATCTACCAACGATGCTGCTCTCTCCCTCTGACTTAGGTTAGTTTTTTATACAGGAGTTTGCATAAAAAAAAAAAAAAATTAGTGTTGATTTTTTTTTTCTTCATTTTTATTAAGTAGTGAACTAATCCATTCAATACTTTTTGCATGACTCATGTTTGAGTGAGTGAGCAAATCTCGGATTTTGGATTCTATTCCAGTTTGTTAGTCTGAGTCGACTTTGTCTCTCTGTCATCTCGAATCTTAATGTAAGACTTATGCAATGTTGCATGTATCTAAAGATAACAGAAGTATTAGTAATTGAAAGTATCACAAAATATATCAGATAGACCCAGATAGGTATATTCTTATTTAAGTTATCAGCCAAGTTCAGTATTAGTAGTTCAAAGTATCATGGGATGTAGAGATACAAGCAAAACAGAAGTAATTCAAAGTAATTCTAAAGATAACCAAAGTATTAGTAAAACAGTCAGTGATTTGTGGTGTTTCTATAATATTACTGTTTGTATAATTTTATCTATAGATTAATATATAATTGTTCTATTATATCTATATATGTATTTTATTGTTCTATTATATTTTTGATTTTAAGGTAATATTCGATTAAATTAAATTTAAATTATATGAATTAGAATGAGTTATATATATTTTTTTATGTATATAATTGTTTCTATATTACTATTGTTTATATAATTGTATCTATATTATTTGAAATAGAAGGACGACCAGGAAGCATAGGAAGGAGTCTAATAGTCAATTGCATATATGTTCTATAGTGAGGTTCTGTTGGTAGTTTCCTTTAGAATTTTTTTTTTTTTTTTTTGATGATCGAACTTTTCTTTGGTTCTGTAATATTTGGAAACAAACTGCTTTTTAAAGATCAGACTCTTCTTTAGTTCTCTAACGTCATATTTCGTTAATCGTCTTTATTGAAATATGAAGGAATTTATTCAGCTATTATATCTCAGGAAACAAAAGATGTGGAGTAGAAAAAGCCAGATAATAATAATGCACACTTTATATGCACCCACATTATAAAGAAGCCAAAATATTGTAGAACTGAACCAGGGTTGAAGCATTCCAACAGAGATCATTACATAAAATTTATATGAATATGAGATTTAAGTGCCAGTGCAGCGCCCACCAAAACACAACACAATCTTTGCACTGAGATCTTAAGTCTCAACGCTTTGATGGTCTATATATGGTCTGCTACTCCTAGAAACGAACAGTAATAGTGACAACGTAGGCAGATATATGATCATAACTTGTGCAGTATAAGTTGAGCACCATGTTGAGGATGAAGGGTTACGACAGTATGGGGAGCATGGGCATACAAGGGCGAGAGCTCGAAAGAGAAATGCTGAAGAATCATGCTTAAGCCCATCTTAGCTTCCGTCATGGCGAAGCTCTGGCCTATGCAGATTCTAGGACCCCAACCAAATGGGAAAAAGGGCGCTGCCACTTCACACGACTTTGAAGCCTTTGAGACCCCTTCTGCGAATCTCTCTGGCTTGAACTCTTTGGCGTCTTCGCCCCACAGTTCAGGATCATGATGAATAAATATCAAAGGTAGTGTGAGTGTTACCCCTTCTGGCAAATTGATTCCTCCGAGTTTCATCATCTTGTAAGTCCTCCGGTTAAGAAAAATCGCCGGTGGATAGAGTCTGAGAACCTCGTATAAAATCATTGTCACCTGTTGCATCAGAAGGCTTTGATTTAGGACATGCATATAAGTAGCATAACCAAACGTGCAGGATGGAGCCTAAACATGTACTTGACAAATGTTGGAGTTTATTGAATTTGGTCATTAGTGACTCGGTCTCACCATTCTATGTTTAGGTAATTTTAGCAACATTACTATTGTGGACTATGGAATTATTTGGCCTTTTTTGAAATATGATAGCTTCTTATTTTGTTCATACTATGTCATCTGTTTATTTCAACAAGGTAATGGCTCTTAACATAGCATAATGAAACTGTACTACCGAGTTCATACTTGAAATTCCTCGCTAATTTGTATTTGGTTTCGAATTTGTATCGGAGTGGAGGTCCTGATTAAACATTCAAAACTGATTCTCTCTCGTCCTTTGATCATAACTCTATAATGAGAAAACTCTATAATGAGAAAGAATGCAACTGAAATTAAGAAACCATATATGATTGCTAACATAGACGATTATACTACCTATTTCAATAGAAGGAAATATATACATATATACACACATATATATATACTCACAATCTTGAGACGAATTAAGCCATCGTTGTCTGGTTTATTTTTCCCAAAGACTTCGAGAACCTCTTCTCTTGCACGAACCTGCCAACTAGGATGCATACTCAAAACGACCATTGTCCATGTGAGCAGCACAGATGTCGTCTCTTGCCCTGCAAAGTAAAACAGTTTGCACTCTTCGATCACCTCTTCTGTTGTCATCCTAAGATTTGTGGATTTTCCATGTTGCTCATTCGAATTGGACTCCATAACAAGGCCTAGTACGTCTTCGTTATGAGCAGTACCCATTTCAATTGCCTTCTCCCTCTTCTCAATTATGCCCCTTAGAATTCCTCGAACCTCTGCATCAATTTCTTTCATTCTCATATTTCTTGCAGTTGGCAAAAACCTGCAAAAAAATGATCAAACTTTCAACACACATATAAGATAGGGATATTTGATATTACCCCCCTTTTAGATTAGGTATATTGATATTACCTCCTGTTAGATTAAAAGTTAAGAATACCCCCTTGAAAGTGTTTTTTAAAACTCTTTAACAACACTTTCAAAACTCATTAACGACACTTTCAGGTTTTTAACGACACTTTCAGGAGGTATTCTCAACTTTTAATCTAACAGGGGATAATAATAATATACATAATCTAAGAGGGGGTAATATCAAATAGCCCTATAAGATATTCAAAAGTTAATGTGAAGAACAAATAAACTGCCCCAAAATTTTAAGGGACTCTACAACTCATGAAAGTAGTAGTTACTTCTAAGTTCGTAATTTGACTTGAATTTGGACATCTTAGCTCAAAATTACTTTAACTTTTCGTCTTCTCACTTTCCATTACAATCTAAATCAATAAACCAGAACACTGTAATAAAATTACTCGAATTATATCCAAATATATGTTAGCTGAGACCTTAGCAATGGAGAGCAAACCTGTAACCCGGGATATGCAAAAAACGAAAAGATTGAATAATAAGCTCAGCTTGCTCCCCTTGGAGCTGAAATATACGTCTTCCTTCTTCGTAGCTACTACCAAATGCTGTTCGGGAGATGACGTCTCCTGTGAAGTTCTGAAGTTCAGGCCAAACATCTATTTCACAAGACCCGCTTGGACCAACCAAATTATCCCATCTGTCGATAAGTTCACTGCAGCAGGTATGGAATGCTGGCAGCATTCTCTGAAAATGCAAGGCAAACAATCAATCTTTTAAGACATGTTTTAGCAAATTCCCCCACTCAAAAAAATATAGAAAGTAGTATATAACTCACTATTTTAAAAACTAAGAGATACCCCCATTTTTGTGAGGAACAATCAAAATTTCGATTAAGTGAGTTCACTTGCATACTTAACACACACGCGACGCTGTAAAATGACACAAATGTCCACAAAATAAATCTCTATCACACATTTGACAAATATTATGTAAGTAAATATGAGTAAAAATAAATAAACTTACTTTAATAAGAGAAACATTTGGTCGTAAATTTATTTCGTGGACATTGGTGTCATTTTACAACGTCACGTGTGAGTTAAGTGTGTAAATGAGCTCACTTAACAGGGATTTTAACTCTTCCGTACAAAAAAATGGGATTATCTCTTAGTTTTTTAAAGTGTTATTACGTTAACCACTCCTATTTTTTATATATGTTTATTATCCGGTATATTCATACTTTGAAACTAATTACACGGACTACACCTCTTCCTTAGGGAAAAAAAATTAAACATAGGAGAAGTTAGGGTATCCCGTGTAATTTGTTTCAAAATAGGAGTACCCCGTATTATCAACATAAAATATATTGATAGTTAACGTAAATAATCCTCTTTTAAAATAGTGGAGATATAAGCTCGTTCCTATATTTTGAATGAAAACATTTGCTAAAATATACAATCTTTTAGCCTCTACCGTGCGTGTAATCAAGAACACGTAAAATTGGTAAGGTAATCTTGATTTACCTTTAGTTTCTCGACATGAAACGCAGGGTTAAGAATCCTTCTGTGTATGGCCCATTTTTCACCTTCATAGTTTGCCAGTCCCGTCAACAACAACTTTACAATCGGACTAGATTTCGGTTTCTCAAAGTGGCCAAACTTGTTAGCTAATACTTCCCTTATTAGCTCTGGATCTGTGATACTTACTCTGGGAAAAGGCCCAAACCAAGTAAAAGAAAATTTACCTGCAGTTGAACAGAAAGGCAGTGTCTAGTTTTAAGTATCTTGAGATCCTATGCATATCATGTGTCAAAGAAGGCATTTCTATATTAGCCAAGACATACAATCATTGATTTCAAAAAAAGAAAAAAAAAAGCCAAGACATAAGTTTTTCTACAAACTCGGGCAATAATATTGCTAACTATGTTGCGGATATGGCTTGAATTTATATATATGAATGGCAATGGGAACATGTTGTGAAGTAACATATTGTCCAACTCTACCAAATTCTGTTGGGATCAGACACGTTCTACAAGTGCTTCGATACTGTGTCTGAAACTGATCACAGCGGAAACTTAGACCAACTCACCTGAGATAACCAACAACCGTCTACGCAAACGCTAAGACAAATAAACAACGTATATGTTGGGTGACTACGTCACCTGGACAAATCACAATCTATATAACTCAAGTGAAATTACAAAATTGAATAAAAAAATAAATGTTGAATCATTTGCCCAAAAGTTCAACCCATCACCGAACTCAAGAAGAAAGAGAAATATTACAACTGAAATCACTCATCAAATTCCGTAGCAATTTTTCTAATCGAGGATGACTTTCCTGATCGAGGATGACGACTCCACGAACAGATCTCATTTTCTTGTTGTCTCGAACAGCAAGTCCTAAGAACGAAGTGCAACTTTTTCTTAGATTTTATGTGGACAAGCACCCTCGAATCTTCCGTGTATGCTCTACCTATACCACCATCCTCAACACAAATAAATAGGTTAAGAAAGCCTATTTTAGGTCATAAGGAAACCCTAAATGAGTCCAATACCAATTTTGGTCGTCCGAACGAAACCAATGGTCCTGATTAAAACCCAAAACTCGTCAACCGTCGCCGCCGAACCAAACTCGGTTTGAGTTCGGTTTGGACCCTGTCAAAGATTCTGAAACGAAACATCCCGAATTTGGTCCCTTCCGCTACATACTGGAATCCAACAATTTTTGGGCCATGTTGTCGGCTGTTCGACGAGATGAGGGGATCAAGTTTGTAACTCAACAATGTTGTCGATAATTATTTGGTGTATAACCGATATTCGGTAAGGCAGTAATAATTCAATCTATTATCCTTGTGGGTTTAAATGTCAGCAAAATGGACTAATGCGTGTTTATAAATAGAAAACCATGAATGAAATTGAGAAGAAAGAATTTTTTTGGGATTATATTGAAGAAGAATAATCTGCCACTACATCAAAGTAAGAAAAGAAAAGAAAAGAAAAAGTCTATAGTTGAGACTGGCAACATAAGTATTCTTAGAAGTTTGACATAAAAATTTCAAAACCTTTGTCAATTAACAAGTATCAGAGTGGCCTGTCATTTTTTTTCTTAAAAAAACATTGTATCATATCATAACTCCAGAAATTGCCTTATATTTCCTCTTTTTTTTATGCATGATACTCCATTCACCGGGCTTTAGCCCGAGTACTACTCTAGGCTTATCGAGGTAGTCGACAACCAGGTATATACTCGTTATCAGGGCCGGCCTTGAGATAAGTCTGACAAGACATCGAATTTGGACAACCCTCTCTGCTTAGGAAAACCATCCAAGTCAAACATGACCTGCAAAAGGTCGGGGTCGCAGATATCCTTAGTCCTTTCTTATCAGCTGGAGCTATTGGTTATGTTGGTGTTGTTGCTTGTGGACCAACATCTTGTTGCATTGATCAATTTGGAATGGTTTTTGAGATAGGAAAGTTGATTCTCCCTTAGATTTAATACTCCCTCCTCCAACTTTGGGTAAGTAAGTTTATTGTTTTGGGCAAAATCTATTCATTTTTTGGTAAGTAAGTTGATTGTTTTGGGCAAAATCTATTATAAGGAAATCGTGTGTTTATAACGTGCCTCTAATCATATTTCTCTAAGTTCTTTAGTTTATAGTTTTGCTTGTTAATCTTGAATTGCAGTTACTCTAGCAGCTTAACTATAACAAGTATTAACCAATTTTAGCTTTTGACTAAGTTGAAGAACTAAAATGGAGTTTTCTTTTACTTTACCATATTGTTCCATAGAAGATTGGAGAAAGGGAAGCACTCTTGGTATGATATCATGAGAGGAGGAGGACATGGGCTTGCTCTTTGCTTCCATAGACAGCTTGATGTTCTCCTTGAGGTCTCCGTAGAGGAAGCGGTAGGGAGTTCCCTTGAGGCCCTGAGCTCTGAGAGCTCGCTCCAGCCGCCATGGTCTCAACCACAGCCACTCCGCTGCCCTCGCCCCCGCCCACAGCAGCAGCGGTAAACAAGCCATAACTCCAAGTACCATTATCGCCATAGAAGCTACAGCAAGTTTTCTTTGGCTTGTTAATTGTGAACGATGAGCTATAGAAAGTCAATTATTCTTATCAGCAATGAGACGTTATGGGACAGTTTCTTGTAACCACTTCATTGTCACTTTTTATAAAGACACTGCATTTGATCGATATTATTCTAAATTTTTGTGAAATTTGGACTATCAAAAATTTGACAAAAAATAAAAAAAAAAATTTGCACTAGCACCGATCAATTTTTATAGTGCCTTTATAAAAATTCTTCACTGTTTACAATAAAAAAAAATTTTAATTTTAAATTATTTTTAAATATACTATTACATATATTTACTAACTAAAATTATTTATTAAAATAAATAGGAATAACTAAACAATTAGGAGAGCTAAAATTTGATCTTCTTAAATATTCTTACGAACAAATATAAAATATTTTTTACTAAAATATAATAATAAAATATAACCTGACAATTTTTATAAAAAAAAAATATTTGCACAAAAGACTCTTAGTTCTTAGGAAAAGTGGATATGATTATGTGATTTTGTATCCTTACTTTATGGAGAATAGAGGAACATTTGTCCTCTGGCTCTCGGAATGGTTGAAGATTCAATATATTAATCCTTCAATTGCTAATTACTAATTTGTATTCATGTTTTTTTTTTTTCTATTTTTTTATTAGTTTTATCCTTCCATTTAGACGTGGGAAGAGAAGGATAAGAGTAAGTAAAAAAATAAAATAAAAAAATAGTGGACTAACTATTAGGAATTGAACGGAATAATAGCAATTAATTCTATATTTTATTAGAAAGATTCTTCCTGAAGGCTATTTCTACCAGATAATCTGAACATATCGTATCATATTAGGATTGGCACAAAGTTCTTTTAATTTAGTAGCAGCTGTTTCTGAAATTTAACAGAAAATTGAGGAATGAAAAAAAAAAAAAAACTTCAATTATCTGGACTTTTGCCCAAATAAATAATTTGTTTCTGTGGTGAACCAGTAAGGGTTGAAAACTTGAAATAGGACGATCAGGAAGTAGAGGAAGAGTCTAATATTCAATTGCATATACTTTTCTTTGCTTCTGTATTGGGAAGGTTCTTGTTAGTTTCCTTTAGATTTTGTTTTTTTGAAGATAAGACTTTTCTTTGCTTCTGTATTAATTGGAAACAAACTGCTTTTTTGAAGATCAAATTCTTCTTTGGTTTCGTAACATCATATTTCGTTAATCATCTTTAATGATGCAGGGAATGATTTATTCAGTACTCAAGGTGTGTATTGGATCGGTTCGGGCCGGCCCGTGGTCCGAGTTAATCGGATTATGACCGAAATCTGTTCCGACCGGGTTCAACTCGAAAGGAGAGGCGGGTCGGACCGGTCCGGTCAAAAAAAATTCAAATCCAGCCCGTGCCATAACTCGGTCAGGGTAGGACCGAGCCAAATCGGTCCGGGGTCGGACCGGTTCACGGGCGGACCGGACCGGCACATTTTTTTATTTTATTTATTTATATATATAATCTATATGATGTAAGTTATATATTAATAAATTCAAGTTAAAATTATTAGAATTTTTGTTAAAAAGTTATTTTTGTATAATTTGAAATTTATAAGTTATCTGTTTGAAAGTTTTTTTATATAACTTTAAATATAAATTTATTTAAAATTTATAAGTTATATGTTAAGTATAATTTGAAATTATAAGTTATATTTTAAGTAAAATTTGAAATTTACAAATTTAATTGTTAGAAAATTTATTTAATTTCTTTATATCAATATTTATATAACTTTAAGTATAAATTAAAATTTAAATATTTATAAGTTGAATAATTGTTTTTTTTTTTGAATAACTTATATAAAAATGTATAAATCTATTTTTTTAATTTAAATATAAATATATAACTTGAAATTTAAAGAGTTATTTATATAGACAAAAAGAAGTTAAATGCAAACAACTAACAACATTAACTAAGAAAAAGCTGAATTTCTTTTATTAATGGCAATAAAATTATAACATTAAGTAACAAAAAAATAAAAACTTGTAAATGATATTTTATTTGCATAAAGAATGTAAAAATATGTACAAGTCTTTTAAAAAAAATTCGTCGTCCGTCGTCCGTCGGCCGTCTTTCGTTGAAGTTTATTGCTCAGCTCCTCCTTCAGTAGCGTCATCTATAGTAAGAGATTGAAAGTCCAGCTCTGCGATATCGACACTTTCATCTCGAGTCTTGAGTTCTTTGTTCAGCACGGGTCTAATCATGAATGCAGACACAAGCTTCCAAAATATCTGCCAGCAACCGACTCCTCTTCTGGCTTAGCATCCTTGAACCTGCACTAAAACAAGATTCTGATACTACCGTGGACACCAGGACCATTAGAATATCGCGTGCTATACATGATACATTTTTTCGTGTCTCTTCCACCATTCTAAAATTGAATAATAAGATAAAGAGTAATCTTCATCTTCTTCATAAGAATTTAGATATAAGGGCAATTCTTGCATAGGTTGGGAAGATGGTTTTTATTTTTTCCTTTGCAGTACACCTTTAGCACATGATAATTTAGACATAAAACCAGAGCTACTACCTTGAACGGTTGTACCGGGTAGGATGGATACAACTCTTTAGTCATATAAAGAAATTAAACTATCTAAAACATCGTTAATTTCTACTTTCAAACTACCTACGTCAACTCTCATATTATTTTCAAAATCGTCTAATAAAATATATACACCATCTAATTTAATCTTAGGATAAAAAATCGAAGCCAAACAATATAGAAGAAATATATCACCCCAATATTTTTTAAATTTGGCATTCATTTTGGCAACAACATAATCAAAACCAGGAACATTTCTATATTTACAAAATAAATGAGACATGTTAAGAATTTCTGTTAAAGCTAAAGGAGAAGTTGGATAATAAACTCCATATAGAATACATGTAGCATTGTAAAATAATTCTAAAAATTCAAAAATAGAAGTAGTAATTAACCAATCATTCTCAGTTACTTGATAATCAAAACTAGGATTAACATTACAATAATGTGTAATAACATCTTTAAACTTAATGGAAGATTGCAACATTAAATAAGTAGAATTTTATCTATGTGGCGCATCCTTAACAAATCGTCTAAAAGTAACACCATATTGTGTACATAAAATTTTAAAAGTTTGTTGTCTACTTGCAGAAGAGTTCAAACTATGTAAACATGATATAAGATTTTCTAAATTTAGTTGAAAGAATTCAAGACATTCTTGCACAATCAAATTAATAATATGACAAGCACATCTAACATGAAAAAGTCTACTTTCTAATATAGGCGTAAATTGTGTTTTCAAAACACTAATAGAAGAAGTGTTGTTACTAGTATTATGAAAAAAAAATCGAAAATATTTTATTGTGAATATCATATTCACGCACATATTGCATTATAGCGCCACCGATTACGGCGCCGGTATGTAAAAATTCTAAAGGCCTTAGACAAATGATGCATTTTTGCAACATCCATCTTGGATCTATATAATGTGTCGTGATACAAATATAAGCATAATTTTCCTTAGTAGTCCATATATCAGAAGTTAAAGCAAATTTACTAACATGCATAAAACTTTTTTCAAAGCAGCCTTATCTTTTTGAAAAAATTTCAGAGCATCTGTTCTAGCAGTAGATCTAGAAACTTTAGTAAAACAAGGATTAAGGACATTACTTGCATATTTATAATAAAAATCACTCTCACCAAATGTAAATGGTTGCTTCTCACAAATCATAAATCTTCACTACTAGAATAAGCGGGATTAGCGACGTGTTTTAGCGACTCCAGGTAAAAATATCGCTAATTTAGCGACTCCATGTAAAACGTCGCTAGACGTCGCTAATTGGCGATATTTAACGACGTTTAGCGACTTTTATTAAGTTTTTATAAGATTAGTCGCTATAAGTTTAATTTTGGTCGCTAAACGTTGCTAATATATCTAAGTTAGCGACGTTTAGCGACGCAAAAAGCGACGTTTATATTAGAAATATTTAGCAACGTGTTTAGCGACGACCGCAACGTCGCTATAATTAAATTTAGCGACGTATTTCTTGGACGTCGCTAAACGTCGCTAGAATTTGGTTAATTAGGGCTCGGTTTCGTTTTTCCCCTCTGTCGAAATTTTGAAACGAAAAAAATTCCCCCCCCCCCCCGCTCCGTCGACCGCCTGCTCCGTCGACCGCCTCTCCCCCGCGGCTACTCCGGCATCCCCCTCCTCTTCCTCGAGCTCTAGGTAAAGCCTAACTCTCTCTCTCTCTCTCTCTCTCTCTCTCTCTCTCTCTCAGAACACATGTGATACTGACACAGACACGACACACACACACACACAGTGACACAGACACAGACACGACACACATACACACTGACACAGACACTGATAAGGACCTAGGGTTAGGATTATGTTTTTTGACATGGACACAGACACTAATATCACATGGACACAGACAGTGACACAGACACTGAGCTCGAGATGTGAGGGATTGTGACAGTTGTAGTAGGGTTATTACCTGCAAGTGATACACTTTAGAAGTGTTAGTATGTGGAGTCATCAGTTAGTATATTATCTGTTGTTAGTATTGGTACATGGAGGAGACCAAATGGAGTTTGGTTACAGACTTGGGGCTCTGGCATGGGGCACTGCAGCAGTGCACCCAAATGGTGCCTGTCAGTTAGGCTTGGGGGCAGTCCCTTTGCACTGCAGAGGCATGCCTTAGTGCATCTCAGTTTCAGTTTGGTATCAGTCATCAGTTATACACTGATACGTATCAGGGACTGCATGAGGTATCAGTACAGGCAATTGTAGGAGTTGATGCAGGCAAGGTATAAAGTCAAGTGTCAATAGGGTATATATAGATATGTAGGTTATTGATGTTTAGAGATGTTAGATAGTAGTGTACTAAGATGGTATCTAGAATAAGCGGGATGGCATGCTCGAGCCTTGTAGTGGGCAGTGAGAAGGAGGTCTGCAACAGTGAGCAGGCAACCGAAGAGGAAAACCATCAGCACTGTGTCATTTCAGCAACCATGTATCAGTAAGTATCAACAAGTCCCACTGTATCAGTATCCGTTTTCAGTTGCATTTAGTGAGCTGTGTATACTAGTTTTAGTTAGCTTAGTGTCCAGGTATTGGTTAGTTGGTTTAAGATGGGTTAGCATGAGTTATTGGGTAGAAGTTAAGGGTATCCGTTTAGTATTAAATTAGTACATAGTTAGTGTAGTTAAATAGTTACTTACTGATATACTTGATTTTGTTAATAGTTAGCTAAGTAACTATATGTCCTAGTAAGCATTGTATACAGTAAAGAACCCAAGCTTTTACCAATAGTATAAAATATTAAAAAACTAAGAGACTTGGCCTCTTTTCAGTTGTTTTGAATATTGCTTATTTTAGAATTTGATAAATGAAAGTATGTATTATATCAGTTATGATTTTTATAGTACGGTTAAGTTATGAACTTAGGTGATAAACCACTGTATATAATGATTTATATGATACATACTGTCATTTTTGCAGAAGTATCTAGAAATGGATATGAATTACTATCTGCGTCATCGTTCGTGGATGTACAACCGTCATCCTGATGACATGTGCAGTGTGCGGAATAAATTCATTGAGGGTGTACAGCAGTTCCTGCAGTTCGCCAAGGCGTTCCCTCAGTACATGGACGGTACCAAAATTAAGTGTCCGTGTGTGAGATGTCGCAACAGGAAATATCATCCAGAAGTGGAAGTTACATATCATTTATACTCGAAGGGCTTTACGCCGAATTACTATCAGTGGACCGCGCACGGAGAACTTGTATCTCTAGCATCGGAGTCGGAGCCCTATGTGGAGCCGTATATGGATGTCCAAGACCACGATGCTTACGACGACGGATTGGTGAACATGGTTTATGATGCGGCGGGGCCTAGTTTCAATCCGGACAATTATGATACGGCGGGACCTAGTTTCAATCCGGACAATTATGATGCAGCTGAGGAGGCACCGAATGCCGATGCTGCAAAGTTTATGGAGTTGCTTGAGAATGCAAGGACTCCACTATATCCTGGTTGTGAGGATCATTCACCGTTGGAGGTGGTTACAAGATTATTGAGCATCAAGTCCGATTTTAACATGTCGCAAGAATGCTATAATCGACTGCTCGATTTGATTATAGAGATCTTGCCCGAGGGTACAAAGTTGCCTAAAGACTTCTATCGATCAAAGAGGATGGTGAGATCACTTTGGATGGGATACGAGAAAATTGATGCATATCGCAACGGGTGCATGTTGTACTACAAAGACGACAAGGATGAAGATGCGTGCAGATTCTGTGGTGCTGATCGCTACAAGGCCACTATTAGAGAAAAGTCTGTCGGTGCAAGGAAGCCTACCGATTCGATGCACTACTGTCTTTGACGCCTCGGTTGCAGCGGTTGTTTATGGTTAAGGAGACTGCAGAAAACATGAGTTGGCACAGGCGAAAACAGATCGAAGGAGTATTGGATCATCCATCCGATGGAGAAGCATGAAAGCACTTTGATCGAGAGTATCCACATTTTGCCGAGGAAGCGCATAATGTCAGATTGGGGCTCTCCTCTGACGGTTTTACCCTATTCGGACTTTCGGGCTCCCAGTATTCGTGTTGGCCTGTGATCGTCACTCCGTATAATCTACCGCCTTGGATGTGCATGAAGACTCCGTATATGTTCCTAACCGTTATTATCCCTGGTCCGAACAATCCGAAGAGGAACATCGATGTGTATTTACAGCCTTTGATAGATGAGTTGAATCAGCTGTGGGAAGTAGGTGCCAACACGTATGATGTTTCTAGAAAACAGAATTTTCAGATGAGGGCAGCACTTATGTGGACCATCAACTACTTTTCGGCCTATGGAATGTTATCGGGATGGAGCACCCATGGTCGTCTCTCATGTCCGTATTGCATGGACCGTTCTCAGGCTTTCCGTTTGAAACACGGAGGCAAACCGTGCTTCTTCGATTGTCATCGACAATTTTTGCCGAAGGATCATCCGTGCCGGAGGAACCGAAATGCATTTCGTGCGGGAGTTGTGGAGAAGGCCAATCCACCGCCAAGGTGGCCCGGATGCACGATATGGGAAGAGGTAAAAGATTTACCAAGTGCTATCGAAGAGCCTGCTAAGGGGTACAAGTGTGACGGATTTGGTCGTACCCATAACTGGACGAAGAGGAGTATATTCTGGGATCTGCCATATTGGAGCACCAATCTGATCAGACATAACCTTGATGTCATGCATATTGAGAAGAATGTGTTTGATAACATAATTAATACTGTAATGGAGGTAAAGGGGAAGACGAAAAATAATCCGAAGGCCAGGTTGGACTTAGAAGAAATATGTAGACGTCCTGCATTGCATTTGATAGAGGAGGGAAATGGAAAGTTAAAGCAACCTAAGTCAGTTTTCTCACTGGAGAAAGAGGATAAAGGACGACTTTGTAGGTGGATTCAGGGTCTAAAGTTTCCAGACGGGTACGTGTCGAACTTGAGAAGATGCGTCGACCTCAAGGAGAACAAACTGGTGGGTATGAAGAGCCACGATTGTCACGTATTCATGGAGAGGTTAATTCCGATTGTATTTCGGGAATTCTTACCGCAGGTCGTTTGGGACCCATTGACAGAGCTGAGTATATTCTTCAGAGATCTTTGTTGTACTAAGTTGCTCGTCGATCGTCTAGAAAAGCAAGAGAGGGACATTGCGGTAACACTATGTAAGCTCGAGAAGGTGTTTCCTCCTGGATTCTTCGACTCTATGGAGCATTTGCCAATTCATCTTTCCTATGAGGCACGTGTTGGTAGTCCTGTCGGTTATCGGTGGATGTACCCCTTCGAGCGGCATCTTAATCACCTAAAGAGAAAGGTGAAAAATAAGGCACGGGTTGAAGGCTCTATTTGTGAAGCTTATGTTCTCGAGGAGATTACAAACTTTTGCTCGACGTATTTCAAACCGCATGTTGCTACTAATAGGACGAAAGCTCCCAGAAACGACGACGCATATCAAGAATCTAATGATGCAATACTCAAAGTATTTAATGCGTCCGGAAAGCCTTCGGAAAAAATAAAAAAGAGATATTTGAATGACGATGAGCTAAGGGCTGCTCAATTGTATATATTACTCAATTGCGACGAGGATGAAGTGGAGAAGCTAGAGGGGTAAGTAATTAATACGTCAACGTTTACATCATCTCAATGTAATAGTATAAGACACTATTATGCTACTAATCAGCAGTTGCTTCATTATTTTTCAGCACATATAATGATGAGTTGAGGTCGGTTAGACCCTACATAACAGACGAAGAAGTAGAACAAGATATGAGATGCCATTTTCCTTCTTGGTTGAGCGCATATGTAAGATGCTTGGTAATTACTTTTTATTTCTGCACTTGCAAAACAAATAACTTACTATCGCTACTTTGGTATTTAGGTCGATCGTCTAATATCACCCGAGACTGAATCTATTAGAACTCTAGCCAAGGGACCAATTACTGCCGTAAAAATATAGCCAAGTTTCTGTGTGAATGGGTTCAGGTTCAAGTCAACAAATGCTCCTATCAGAGACAGCTTTCTGGATCTTGATTCCACGAAAAACAGTGGTTTGTGTATCAAATCTTCAAACTACAAAGACGTCAATCCGGGCAATAATTTTTTTGGCATCTTATGAGAGATTGTGGAGTTGACATATAATTATGGCACAAAACCTGCTAATATCGTGCTATTCAGGTGTGAATGGTTCGATCCGATTCAAGATCAAGGTTGGAAAATTGACAAGCATGGCCTTGTGGATATAAACTATAAGCGTAGATATCAAGGCTACGAACCATTTGTCCTATCAAGTCAGGCTCAGCTCGTGTACTTCACAACTTATCCTAGACGGGGGACAGCGAGGTCGGATTGGTGGGCAATATGCAAGACTAAAGCTAGAAATACCTTTGACATTGACGAAATAGCTTATCAGGAGGACGATCTACCTCTTGTAACAAATATTGTAGATGTGGACTCAACGGAAGTTACTCATTACACGAGTAATAATGTAGAAGATGTAGAATTATCCGAAGAGGACGACGAAGTAGATGAAAGTGAAGACGAGGAAGAGGAAGAGCAGGACGACGAAGGCGAACAAGATGAATTTTCTGAAGATGATTGAAAATAAAAAATATTGCATGTAGAATGTAACTATATTTTGATCGTAGAATATAGATCAAGGTTGGAAAATTGACGAAGTAGATGTACCCATTAACGAATATATGTATTATATTTTGACTGTAGAATGCTTTGAGATATGTATCATATTTCGACTGTAGAATGTAGTATATATTTGTGTTTCTCTATATTCATCATATGTTGTTATCAGATATGACAGGACGACACGGAGGATTCGACAGGTCTCGAGGTAGACAGAGGGCCACTCCGGTACTGTCTACTGTTGGTTCCGGATCATCGTCGCCCAGTACTCCAGTATATCGATCAGTCACATCTCCGACTGTTGGGACGAGTAGTTCCTGGCGTGATAGTACACCCGCGTCCAGCGTTCGTCCTGCTGACGGAACCATGGGGACAGATGAGCATGTCGAGGAGGTCGTGCCCACGTTGTCCCAGCATCAGCAAGATCCTCCATGCGCACCTCCGGAGGAGACGAGGACAGAGATTTGGGCCGACGGTACAAAGTAAGTCAATTAGATGGTTTAGTATATATTTGTGTTTCTCTTTATTTTTTGTGGATATTGACTTTTTCAGTAATCTAAATTATTATCTCTGTATAGATATCGTCCATCGTCGGTGTAAACCCCCTGATTTTTCAAGATTTTCAAAACCGAATTTTTCGGAATTTTCTGGGATTTTTCGGGAATTTTTGCTAATTAAAAACAAGGTGTTTTTGGCATTAAATAAAATTTAATGATTTTAGAATATATTAAAATATTATAAAAATAATATTTTTGGGTGTAAAATGAAAAACTGAACTTAGGGTAATTTTCTGAAAATTTATTGGACCCCAAAAACATTTTTAAAAGCCCAAAACATATTTTTTTTAAATTAAAATTAAATAAACCGGGTTGAACCGGGTTAAACCGGCCTGAACCGGGCTGAACCCGGTCCAACCGAACCGGACCGAACCGCTCAGCCAGCGGGTCGGATCGGGTCCGCCCAAACCCGCTCCGCCCGACCCGACCCGCTTCCCTCACCCGCTCGCCCACGATCCCTCGGCCCGCGTCCACCGCCGCTCAGCCCGCGCCTCGCCCGGCCTCGACGCCACGTCTCCGCCCCCCCGTGCCTCGCGCGGCCACGACTCCGCCCCGCTCGGCCCGACCCCAGCCGCTCCGCCCTATATAAACCCCCGACCTCCACCGCCCTAGCCACCGCTCCGCCACCGCCACCAAGCCGCCCCGCCTCGCCGCGACCCGCCTCCCCTCGCCGTGCCCCTCCCTCGCCTCGCCGCGCGCCACCGGTCGCCGTCTCCTCCCTCTCCTCTTCTCCAGCAACAGCAGCAGCCACCGCCCTAGCCCTAACCCTAGCTCCACCGCGCCGCCGCCAACTCCGGCCCCCTCCTGCGCCGACCTCCTCCCGCAGCCGCTCCGCCCCGGAGCCGGCCTCCCCCTTCTCCTCCTCCTTCTTCTCACAAGCCGCTGCCCGAGCCCCGACTCCGGCCTCCCTCCGCCTCCGGCGAACCCGCTACCGGCGCCGCCCGCGTCCCGAGTCCCCGGCGACGTTGCCCCCGGCCGCCCTCTACCTGAGCTCCGGCAACAGCTCCGGCCAGCAGAAAACCCTAACCCTAGTCCCTGTGCACAGTACACGTGTCGGACACGTGTCGGACACGGGTTTTCGGGTTTTTCTAACCCTGTTCAGGTACGTGTATCTCCCTGTTCGTTTATCCGTTTCTGATTCCGTTAGTTGCGTTGCGAACCCTGCGTGACCCTCTCGGTGCCCGTGCAACCCGCTCGATGCATAGCGTCCTGTGGCGATCGCGAACCGTGATCCAAAAACAGAAAAACTAACGCCCTGATTCACCCCGGAACTGGGTACGCCCCGCCAAACGGGTCGACTTGGTCGCGTGCGGTCTTCACAGATACGTGCGCGTCATTGATACGGACGTGTGGGATTTTGCAAAAGTTGATTCGGATGTGCGTGCACACCGGAATCAACGCGTATCTGCGGACACCGTCCCGTATCCGCCCTTTCTGGAACGTGTCCTAACTTTGTGTACACACGTCGGATCGAAACGAAACTTGCGCCATCGGACTCATAGCGATACGCTGGTCCTCTGACCCAAGTTTGGTTTGATTCTGAGAACGTTGACGAAATCGCGTGTCGTGGGCCCCACAAGCTCCACTCGACGGGGGATTTTGTGATCGGCTCATTGGAATCCAATTCTGGAAGTTCCGTTGGGTTCGTATCAGCGTTCCTGACCTGTTGACACTAAGTTTGGCAAATTTGGAGACCTTTGTCTCTGACACGTTTTTCGGTGCAAAGCGGGCCCACATGTGGACCCCGTTTTTGACCTGAAATTGTCATTTCTGCCCTTGTCTCCAAATTGGACTCAAGGATAGGCGTTTCTAGCTGATTGATATTTTCTGGATCTGATAGTGATATTTATTTCAGCAACCGGAGTACCGCCTGCAATTCCAGCTGAAGTCAGAGCAGCAATTGGAGCCAGAACCTCAGGCAAGTGTACCTCGCCAAAACTTACAGTCTTTGCTAAATATTCCTTGGCTTAGTTATACATCAAAGGGCAAGTATACCTTGCCAACTTGACAGTCTTGTTGCATATTTTCTTATTTTATTTATAACTGTTGTACATGCTTAACCTAGGACCGTGTGACGTACTTAGCGTCCGATTATCAGTCGGGTGCCAACACCGTACGCGGTGTTGGGTATGGTCATCTAGAGATGGATATTCGTGACACTTTATTTTCCTGTACTTGTCTTATCAAGTACCATACGACCCAGGACACCTGACACTATTCATGGACAGGATCTTCTTGAGATATTCGTGGTGATTCTGTATAGGATACAGGACTTGACATTGACATTATGTTCCTAGATACTATATGACTTATTGCATTAGATATGATTGTGCGTGACATGGACATGGGGCCACATGGACATGAGACGTATGATTATATTGGGTGGGGAGAGACACACAGGCTACAGGTTGATTATATATATTATGACGGCATCTCAGTCTCTCTCTGAGCTAGACAGCTGACGGTGTCTCAGTCTCTCTCCGAGCTAGACAACCACATGATATCACTGCTACCGGCTCCCCGACACTGATCTTGTAGTGGTTTCAGCCTAAGTTCTAGTGCTGCTCTCATCTTGCATATCACTTAGCTGGTTACTTAGTGTATCCCTATTGTTCCATCTATTGCTGGAGAGACACACATGCTACAGGTTGACTATATTATGCTGGCGTCTCAGTCTCTCGCCGAGCTAGACAACTACATAATATCACTGCTACCGGCTCCCTTACACAGAGCTTGTAGAAGTCTCAGCCTGAGTACTGATGATGTTCTCACCTGCAATTCACATAGATGGTTACATATTTACCTGTTTATTTTATTGACTATTCCACTGCATTATTATAGCTTGTATTTTCTGTACCTTGTTATGTCCCCTGAGGACCTGGATCCGGATTATGTCCCCAGGTATAGCCGAAGAGATCCATCCAGAGATATACCGTACCTGAGCACTTCCAGGAGCTGTACCAGAACCCGAGGACGAGATCGTGCCAAAGGACTTCTCCTGAGCATTGGCTGTTTATAGTCAGTTATTCCTGTTTCTATTTCCAGTTCCTTTCTTCCTGTCTTTTTGTATTGATGTATCAGACATATTCTAGGATTATTCCCCGAGATATTTTATTGAGATATGCTAGTTTACATTTATCTGCATTATTCTGGCATTTAATCTGTGATTATCTGTTGTGGATGAGATTAGAATAGACTGTGACTTGTATCATTGGTTCCATTTATTGTTAGACTACAGCTTAAGCATGCCCCGATGGATCCATTAGATTGGGTTCTCCATCGGTGCGTGCTGCTGGCCATTGCCGCGCATCCAGTCTTTCGGTATTTGGGGACTGGGGCGTGACAGTCGGTTCAGAGACGCCTGGGCCAATTTCTGAGAAACAACTACGGTGGCCCTTGGATCAACTACTCTGAGGCTCCGGAGGAGAGGAAGGCGTTCTGGTTTGCGCACTTTCAGGTAAAAGTATATTAAATAAATCCTCTAATCTATGCATATTATACTACTGTTCGTGATGCTAACTTAATAAATTATTTATTGTAGCAAATGTATTTTTATCCTCCGCACCGGACCGAGTTGATCGAGCGGCTCTTTCCTACCGTTGCCGCCAAGCTTATCCGAGATGCTCTGGATGACCAGAAGGCTCGTGATCGTGCTAGAAAATCGATCCAAGGTTGGATCATGCCTGAGCAGTGGACTGCGATGAGGGCTAGATTCGATGATCCGAGCTACAAGAAAAGGTCTAAGAAGGCCAAGGCGGCTAGGCAGAATGCTGCCAAGTGGTGTGGTGGCTCGATTCTGATGACGGAATATTTCCGTCGTTTGGTATGTTTTTGCTTTTAAAATATATTATTTTAATATAAGTACCATAAAATGGTACTTGGAAAAAATATTTAAGTTTAGTAATAAATAATATATTTTTAACAGGTACAGAGGGGGGAGGATGCAAACATGGTGACCGTCTTCTTGGCCACCCATCGCAAGGACGGAAATCTCATTGATGAGAGGGCCTCACAGACCTATGTAAGTATTAATTTACTTTGTGTTAATTTTAATATAACTTAGGCAATTATCGAGTATTCAAACCTTTTCTAGGCCGAGTATCTTAGGCTGCGTGAGCGGGCGACTGCTAGTGCACCTACACCTGGAGAGGCTAGTACTTCGTCGCAGCCCGCTCCATCTCCGTCGGCGGACGACCTGTGGGTGACCGCAGCTGGTGGTCTCCAGAGGGGTACGTACTACGGTACGGGCTCCTATGGCGCCCTGGTTGCGACGCAGTCATCTAGGGCCTCCCCGACATCTGCGCATTCCATACACCCCTCGCCGTCGCAGCCCTCGCAGTCGTCGGCCAAAGTCCAGGAGGTCGTTAACCATCAAATTGTGTCTCTCCGTGATGAGTTGCTGCGAAGTATGGAGGAGCAGCCCCGGTCCCAACCGCAGGCGGACGATCCGATGCTCATCGCACGATTGGATATGCTCGACCGCAGCATGACGGAGCTACGGGACCTGACAAATGATATTAGAGCCTCCAATGACCGCAACATCATGGAGCTGCAGGCGTCACAGTTATGGATGGGCGAGAAGCTGACGAGGATGCAGGATTCAATGGGTGATAGCAGTATGAGGCTGTTATCTACCATGGATTCTTACAACCAGCGACTCGCAGACTTGGAGCGGGCACGGCCTCCACCGACGTCACTGCCTTCTCCATCGACATCGGTGACGATTCCAAGGGACGAGTATGAGGAGTTCTTATCCTTCAAGCGCGTCGGTGGTCAGCCTCCTGCAGATCCGCAGTAGTATAGTTATTTTTATTATTATTTAGGATGCGATGGAGACTGTAATGGAGACTAAAATACATAAGTCATGATTTATCATACATTGGTTTATTTCTTCTCGCTTTTATGGTTTATTTCCCCTCGTGCATTGGTTTATTTCTTCTTGCTCTCATTTAGAGATGAGCATTCTGTTTCAACTGAAACGAAATAGTAAAAATCGAATAAACCGAAATTCTAAAAAATCAAAACCGAAATCGAACCAAAAATAGCCAAAACCGAAATAGAACCGAACCGAATAAGCTAGTCGGTTTATTCGATTTTTTTGGTTGGACTATTGTTATTGTTTAATAGGTCAGACCCAATGTTGAAATCGTGGTTAAATTATAATAGTTCAATTCCTTCTGGACACTATTTTTTTTTATTTTTTTTTAAAAATTAGCGACGTTGTTAGCGACGTTTAGCGACGTAACATTACGTCGCTAATTACGTCGCTAATTAGCGATGCTGTAACAAGTCGCTAAATACGTCGCTAATAACGTCGCTATACGTCGCCAATTGCTGACATGGCAGAATAGCCAGGTCATTAAAGACGTCGGTGTAACGTCGCTATATAAGTCGCTAATCAGCGATGTTTAGAAACTTTAATAAACGTCGCTATGTAGTGACTCGGAGTCGCTAAACGTCGCTAAATTTTGTGACACATTATAGTCGCTAAAAAACGTCGGTATAGCGACGTTTAGCGACGTTTTTCCTTTCAGCGACTTGGTTTGTTCCGACTGCCTTTGAATGTCGCAAATTACGTCGCTAAACGTGTTTAGCGACGTTTTTTTGTCATTTAGCGACGTTTTTTGGCGTCGCTAATTTGACTTTTTCTGGTAGTGCTTGCTAACTCTGTCTTGTTAGGAAATCAGAATAAGTAAAGTTAACTAAAGAAGATCCTTGACCACCGGTACTTAGCTGTGTTTGTGTAGCTTGTAGTGTGTCTTTGGCATAATAACTTCCGTAGTGTCTTTTTAAAGTGCATGTGCCATCATTTTTTTCTATTTATAAACCCGCTTACATTTCTTACATTCCATAGCTTAGGTATTGGTTTTTGATCTTTTGGATCTAAAATCGATGTGCCCTATCAGTGACAAATATTTTTGTAAAATATTTTCATAGAAAAGATATTTTTCTATTGGCAACATTTGTAGCCTTAGCCATACTCCTAACTTCAGGAGGTGACATTTGTGTCGGTGGCGTAGAATCAGAAATATAATTATTTTCAAACATATTATTATTATAATCATAATTTTTAAAATGTTGGTTTGAACCTTGTCCGTCCATATTTAAAAAAATAATTTTCCCAAAAAAATTAGAGCAAAATTAGTTACTTCTCGACCAAAAGAGAGAGAGAGAGCAAAGAAAAATTCTAAATCAGAAAAAAACTATTCTATAATATATTAAAGTTACTTGTAACGTTTGCTAGAAGCCTCCAAAATTAATTGTAAGAAAATGTGTTGAGAGGGAAGAAGTTGGACTCTAGTAATTACTTTGCTTCTAAACTTTGTAATTGTCTTCCTTCTAAACTTTGTAAGAGGAAAAAAATTTGTAGAAGGAAAGAAATTATATTGTGTTTATTTTTCATGAATTATGAACTATTTATAGAATTTTTTTGGGGCCAAATGACCCTAAATACCCCAAAAAAAGATTTGTTATAATGGATATTTTGGTCATTTTTATCAAAATGACCAAAATACCCCTAAAACGAGCAAAAAACTGTCACTAAAACGGGGATATTTTGACCCCAACGGCTATTTTATATAAAAAAGTCAAACCGGGTCGAACCGGGCCTGAACCAGGCTGGTCCAAGCTGACCCGACCGGGACGTTCGAATTTGGCTAGGCCCGAACGGATGATTGACCGGGCCGGGCCGGACTTGCTGGTCGGATCCTCCGACATAGCCTGGACCCGTGGGAGGAGTGCGCCGGAGCAGGCCGGCCATTGACCGGGTCCGAGCCGGTCCGGACCGGGTTTGACCGAGCCGGGCCCGTGGCAGGTTCCGTACTGGCCCACACTTTATCACACCTTGATTCAGGATAGAGATTCATCAAAGACAGACTAGGTCTATTACAAAAAATAAATAGAGGCCTATTGCCATATTAAAATTTCTAATAAAAAAATTGAAAACTATAAATTATCCAAAATTAACATTAACTAAGAAAAATTATTCAATTACAATATCTTTTAATTGAATTTTTAAGTTTCTTAGAATAGTTTGAATAGTAATTGTAACCAATACTTAACTAAATATGGATAAAAAGTTTATTTTTAGTAGATTTTATATATATATATATATATAATTATATGTAAATAAATATAAAATATATATTTATATACATATAATTTTTTTATAGGCTTAAGAATTCGGGAGGCCTAGTGCGGTCAAACCTATTGCACTATCTCGAAACAGGCCTCGATTTATTCTGCTATTTATCTCAGGAAATAAAAGATGTCGAATGGAAAAAGTCGAGCAAAACCGGCTGTAAATAACTACAACCACGCAACTTCGCTAGTGATGTGCTAGTGCGAGGCCGGACATGGAGCAGGAGGGGGAGGGGGAGGGAGAGGGAGAGGGAGAGGGAGGAGCTTCTTGGCGGGGCCGTCGTGCGCTAGAACAATGGCTAGCAAAAGTGCTAGCCACAACGAATTTTCTGAAATAACTATGATGCCATGTAAGAATCATTGACCTGATGTTACTCAGAGAAGATGTTAATTAATAATGAACATTTTATAAGCTCCCACATTATAAAGAAGCCAAAATATTATAGAACTGAACCAGGGTTGAAGCATTCCAACAGAGATCATTGCACATAATTTATATGAATATGAGATTTAGTGCCAGAGTGCAGTGCCCAAAACACAGCACAACTGTACTATTGCACTGAGATCTTAACTCTTTGATAATCTATATATATGGTCTGCTACTGCTAGAAACGAATAGTAATGCATGTGACAACGTAGGCAGATGTGATCATAACTTGTGCAGTATAAGCTGAGCACCATGTTGAGGATGAATGGTTATGACAGTATGGGGAGCATGGGCATATGAGGACGAGAGCTAAAAAGAGAAATGCTGAAGAATCATGCTCAAACCCATCTTAGCTTCCGTCATAGCGAAGCTCTGGCCTATGCAGATTCTAGGACCCCAACCAAATGGGGAAAAAGGGCGCCGCCGCTCCACACGACTTTGAAGTCTTCGAGACCCCTTGTGCGAAGCTCTCAGGCTTGAACTCTTTGGCATCTTTAACCCATATTTCTAGATCATGATGAACAAATATCAAAGGTAGAGTGAGCGTTACCCCTTCCGGCAAACTGATTCCTCCGAGTTCCATCGTCTTGTAAGTCCTCCGGTTAAGGAAAACCGCCGGTGGATAGAGTCTGAAACCCTCGTATAAAATCATCGTCACCTGTTGCATGATTGCATCAGAAGATTTTGATTTAGGACATTCATGTAAGTAGCATAACTAAACGTGCCAGATGGACTTAAACATGTACTTGACAAATCCTGGAGTTCATTGTATTTGGTCATTGGTGACTCAGTCTCACCATTCTATGTTTAGGCAATTTTATTATGACGTCTTCCTAGCGACATTACTAATGTGGACTATGGAATTATTTGGCATTTTTATAAGGGATAACTTTGTATTTTGTTCATACTATGTCATTTGTTTATTTCAACGAAGTAATGGCTCTTAACAGAGCATAATTGAAGGAAAAGGGTTCATATAGCCGATGAAGAATTTGTTGTTGTTGTGTAGTACCGAGTTTATGCGTGAAATTCCACACTAATTTGTATCGAAAGGGGAGGTCCTGATTAAACATTCAAAACTGATTATCTCCAGTCCTTGACCTTATAATTGGAGTGTATAAATTGTATTTCAGAAGGTCACAACTCTAAAATGAGAAAGAGTGTATAACTGAAATGAAGAATGATCAGTAACTATATATAAAAATAAAAGGAAATATATATATATATATATATATATATATATATATATATATATATATATATATACTCACAATCTTCAGACGAATTAAGCCATTGTCGTCTAGTTTATTTTGCCCAAAGACTTCCAGAATCTCTTCTCTTGCACGAACCTGCCAACTAGGATGCATACTCAAAACGATCATTGTCCACGTGAGCAGCACATATGTCGTCTCTTACCCTGCAAAGTAAAACAATTTTCACTCTTCGATCACCTCTTCTGTTTTCATCCTAAGATTTGTGGATTTTCCATGTTGCTCATTCGAATTGGACTCCATAAGAAGGCCCAGTACATCTTCGTTATCAACAGTATCCTTTTTTATTGCCTTCTCCCTCTTCTCCCCTTAGAATTCCTCGATCCTCTGCATCGATTTCTTTTATTCTCATATTTCTTGTAGTTGGCAAAAACCTGCATAAAAATGATCAAACTTTCAACACACATATAAGATAACCTCTTAGAATCATTATCCTCCATTCATTTCTGTTAAGGGACTATGCGGCTCATGAAAGTAGTAGTTACTTCTAAGTTCGTAATTTGACTTGAATTTTGATATCTTAGCTCAAAATTACTTTTACTCTTATTCTTCTCTCTTTCCATTACAATCTATATCAACAAACCAGAACACTGTAATAAAATTACTCGAATTATATCCAAATATGTGTTAATTGAGTCCTAAGCAATAGAGAGAAAACCTGTAATATGGGATGTGCATAAAATGGAAAGATTTAATAATAAGCTCAGCTTGCTCCCCTTGGAGCTAAAATATATGTCTTCCTACTTCATAGCTAATACCAAATGCTGTTCGGAAGATGATGTCTCCTGTGAAGTTTTGAAGTTCATGCCAGGCATCTAATTCATGAGACCCGCTTTACCCCACCTGTCAATAAGTTCATTGCAACAGGTATGGAATGCTGGCATCATTCTCTGAAAATGCAAAGCATACAATCAATCTTTTAGGAAAAAGCATACCATCTGTCACGTCACAATCTTCTGCAAGTTCGATTGTCCCCGCTGAACGTGAATCACCACGTTACATCGCTCTCGCAGGACAATCGTTATCATCGGAATGTGATACCGTACGAGCCTGGAATTGTGCTCGCACAAGGCGATGACGTCGAACGTCATGGTTATTATCGAAATGACCAAGTTATAGTGAAAGTTAAGTATTGTATACCAAACACACATCAGAGTATACGTAGCAAAGCTCTCGAAGGGTCAAAATGAAAATACCACAAAGGAGAATGCCACAAAGGCGATGCAACACTCTTGCTCTTTCTCTTGCCCACAAAGGTACTTACCGTTCCATACATCATATCCCGTATATCCAAGCTGAGCCACTACACCTGCGTACCTAAAAATAATGCCCAGAAATGTGGGTCAATACACAGCCGTACTGGTGAGCAGGGTAACCCACTCGTCTAAACGGACACTAGGTAGATAGTGAATGCAAACAGTTATATGGTAATCTTTCTACTTGAATCCTAGATTCATTTCATGGTAGAGGTATGACATGTTAAGGAAAGCAGTTTAAGCATGTAAGCATTCAACTCAAACCAATATACTAGCAATTATAACCAAACTCAATGAAACTAAGCATGCAATACTCAAACCCGAAGCAAAGCGAACCTATCGAACCACATCGCACTCCAAGCCTCAATATCTATCCTCGAAACATGCCATAATCCAAGCCTCAATAAAACAAATCCTCGATGCGCACACTCTTGCCCGAGGCAAGGTGGCGGTGGTGCCTATACGAATGCATAAACCGAACCAAACCAACTCTTATCTATATGAAGGTCACTAGCCAAGCCATAAAGGACTAATCCAATGCAATTCGATCTGATCCAGCGCTGAGTAGCTAGTCCGCCTAGTCGTCTCGAACTGCCAGTACCGTACCCAAGGCACGTTACCATTTGTTTCCTCTATGGACGAACGGTCTGGTGCCCCGGAGCCTATCCAGTTCGAGGAAACCAAACCCTGTGCGCAATAGGTTGTCCGTGACCGATGCAAACTCCAACAGTAGGTACGACGAGAGAATTAAGCCTTCTTGCCCTACCAAACGACACTCGCCTCGATCCATCCAATGCATCATAACCATTCTCCAACTATAGCACAAGGCATCATATCAAGTTATCTCCTTAGGCACTATGCCACTTCTCGACACAATGCTCCGATTGGTGCAACACCCCTTGCTCCGAAAGCTCCGTGGCACAATGCCCCAATAGTGGCACAATGCCTTTTTTGATGCAGTTATTCGATTTTGAACCATAACTGTACGCTTTGCTTGACAAAGCATCCAACTGATACTCGTGCACGGATGGACGCTCGCTCGCCTGTCTGAAGTGCCTTAATGTTCCAACAAAGATGATCCACTCAAGCTTCAATTGCCCAAACGTAAGTCCAACTCAAGCCATAAATCCTATCCAACCAAACTGCGCACACTCTATGCACGCCACAGTACGGTGATTCCAATATTCTAGTCCATGTGTCCAAGCCATTACGTGTGTTCTATATTATTAGGCATAAAGAAATAGAGGAGAAGGGACAGTGCCTACTCACTAAGTTTGAATTCGCTAAGCACCCTGCCTTACTAATATGGCCGATCCCTTGAATCCCTGGTCCAATAAAAATCACGATATACTCAATTGGTATGACCGTGTGACCAGGTCGTGCTTTTCATATCATCCGACCGATCGGACTAAGAAAGACAGCATTATCGTTCCAATTTTGCTATCCCATTACTTCTCTGGACGAACACCTGATTTCATCAAACTCTGCATACGATCTGCACATAAAACCAACTCAAATCAATACTTGCTCCCAAATCCAATAAATTAAAATGTAACCAACCATTGCCTCGTTTAATCCAACTCAGCATAATGCACCGTGCGATTGCGGGACATTACATAATATACCACTTATAATAAGGTTCATCCTCGAACCAAACTAGTATTCATTCCTTTCTCGTATGCCGCTTGACCATTTCATAACTCTGCTCCTTGCAACTCACATTCCCCAGATCCAGACTCCATATCTCGCTTTGTGTTGAACACTCGCACAAATTCTATATTCCCACATCCTCCTTGCAGCTCAATTCGAATTCAACATATCGTTTAGTTTGGATTATATACATATTTAAGCATTCCTAAAATAAATGTATTTCAGCCAAGTTTAGCGAAAGCGAATTTGGATAAGTTACATGGGTATCTTCATGTCTGAGATATTCATCGCTTCACTCTCGACTGAACCGATCTTGACGTTCATCCCATAACTTACTCACATCCACCCTCGACGCATTCTCAAATACGTCACCGCAAGGGTCGTTCGACGGTCTACAATATCCATTTTGATTTGGCGGTCACGTCTCTAGGGTCAGTTGTCTCGAATCTACGCCTGATAATTGTAATTCATCACGATGGACAGTTACTATGAACCATGCTACATCTCCTCTGCAAATCTGAGCCATAACCCAATAATCTGATCCGAATGAACTTCTGAATCCAAGCACTTCATGCACTACCTCTGACGATCTGTCAACCAAACATTGTCTAACCACCTAGAGTCTTACTATCTATCTCAGCCACAAATCGTCGAACTGCACTCATTAAAACCTTCTTCCATCACTCCACTGTTCTGTCCTAAATCCATCAAAATTCTGAACTGCCTTGTCCGACTTCTCGCCATACCACTTGCAACGATTTCGGAAACCATAGACTTGCTCCGTTTTCTATCTGTATGCCATGCTTAACACTACATGTCAAACTTTCTCAAGCGGCACAGTGATTTGCTTTAATGTTTCTCTCTCGTTTAGCTATTTTCAAAAGTCCATCCGCCACAATCCTTGTTCTTGTTCCACTTTCTTAGCACCGTATTGATTTCTCCGTATTCTGATTCGTCCACATGCTCTCGTGCATAAGTTCCAACACAATCTAAATACCATATCGCCTTCACTCGTTGCCTCGATTTGCCTCAGTACTGCAAGTGTTAACTTTTAATTTTACTTAACATCAACTAGACTTGCCTCATGCCCATTCACGTCTTCCGAAGAATCCGTCCACCATCGTTGCACCGTTTTGCCAATTTTGCTTCCGCTAAACTCTGAGTCATCTCCTCGAGCGTCAATATTGAAATCCTTCAAGTTCGTACGACTCCATCACATTGCTCCTCTAAAACCAAATTGTGTTCTATCTGCTCGACCAATTGCTCCCTTGCGTTGCCAAAATCTATAGTCCATACTCGCTACTCTTCGATACACCCATCGCTCGCACAAGTTGTCATACCCAGTACCGAAATACGGAGACGGATATGGTCAGCTATCACATATAAGGTACTATACGTCGTACGACGATCACGGCTATAATAAGACAAGGGGGTGCATGCTACAATCAAGTCTTCTATGGTCAAGAACTTCTATGTCTCAATCATTCAAACAAGAAATAGTAAACATAGTGCATATATGTTCTAGAGACCAGCTGTGCCAAATAAGAAGCTGGAAGAGTAACAAAAGTACATGACAGTGACCAGTCGTAGTCTGATTTAATATAATAATATAAGGAGACTAAATGTCCAGACGTGCCGGCTAACAGGTGCTGTTGGCTAAACGCCCCAAAAAAGTAAATGTACAATAACGAGCAGGAAAGAAGAAAACACACTCGTTAACCTCTGTGTCACATCCCGATCTCCCGCAGGTAATCGGTCGTCCCTACTAGGCTCTAATCACCGTGCCAGCGCTCCCGCGGGACGATCGATACCGCACGAGCGTAAGCTGCGCCCGTGCAAGACCAGGATTCGAACATGCGGTAAGATGTCTACGCCATAGAGTTGCACAGATAGTCCGAGTGCAGCTGAATAAGAAACAAACAGGTGATTGGTAACAAGTTCACAGAGTCGTCAATAGCGGAAGCATTGAATAACACAAGTATAGAAGTAAAATAAGCCCTTTAATGATATTAAACAAGTATTACAAGCGGCGCTAGGCCGAGATTACAAGTCGCTCAAGTCCCTCTCTCGAACAATAAAAGCATTCTAAGTGGCTACATTTTTGGAATGATACATAGGCGATGTTCTAATATTATATCTTGTATATATGCTTCAGTTTCTGATGCAAAGTTCCAAGGTTTCAGAGTGAACTCCATGCCTTAGCATGCACGAAGGGGGGTTTTCGCTCCGAACTAGGTTCTCCTGCACCCTGCAAATAATCTGGTGGGTTATCAGTACATGAATGCACTGGTGGGGAGGCTTCTCGTCTGCTCGACAAATCTAAATACGTTATATAGGTTTCGTGCACAATCTATTAAATTATCTTTCTAGTCCTGCCTTAGGATCAATTTCCTGGAATAATGAAAAGCCTCACTCGTGTGGCGGTACACTGTACGATATATGAGTAATACGGCGATACTTACCAACTTACCATCCGTCATTCCCTGTCCAAGGAAAACCAAGTTAAACCAAGCACGAGCATATATAATGAAATTCAGGGGCAATAGCATAAGCAAACACAAGTGTCGTGAGCGAGGTTCTGTTTCAGGAGTACGAGTTATACAGGTTACTCAAGTGTGTTCCATTGAATTCTTAGGTATTCATATATAGTTTAGGTATAAGTGTGTTACACAGAGCAGTCGCCTACAATGCAATAACTCGTACACGAGTTGCCGCAATCGAGTCAACTTAATCTATATGACAGAAGATTACTGGCATGATGCAATAAAGGACGGTGTAGTCTCGAGGCAAAGATGGTGTGCAAGCAAGATACAGGTGGCGTTGCACCCATCTCGCCCATAACAGACGACTACTAGACGGCTCCGTCTAGATCGGATCGGTCCCAGTGCTCCGACGAGCGTCCGCAGAACTGGATTCGAAAACCCACCTTGTGCATAAGTTATCCGTGACCATGCATATTTTTAAGTTTTCCATATTCTCGCAGGTACAAATACAGTTACATATTCAGATTCGGTCAGTATAGTATTGACTCCCGAGCGGTCAGATTCAGTACATGACGAGTATTGATTTTCAGAGATGTGGTAATATTATCTTGCTTAACTGTCCAATGATGTAGTCCCCTAGTCCAGGAATTGCCTTGGAAACGTTATAGTCCTGAATACTTTTAATGTTCTAATACTTAGCTCAGAACGACTATCTTGATAGCCTTTCTGCCTCAACTGAACGAATCATAGATAGTGAAGTGCAATGAATTGTGGCATGCATATAAGTGACAAGCATTAAATCGAGGCAACGAGTACAAGTTAGCATATAAGAAGGCAAGCATTGCATTTGTTGAAAATAAGCATGAGGAAACATATAGTATAGCCTACCTTAGAACATAAGCCTTTATGTTTGGCACGGGTCTAAGGGGTAGTGCGAGGGGTGAGGCCATACAGGGACATACCGAACGACATAATCTAGGTGTGTGCAGTGTAAACAAGTGAAGCAGAGCACTACGAAGAGCATATGATGATCTACTCGAGGTATAGCGGGGTCTACTTGCACGAAGCAAAGGTAGCATGCGAGGGTCCAATTACAAGCTAAGTTTTATTTCCATGTTCTAACACAAGCAATACAAGATGGGATTATTCCCTTAGCTAGGTGCGTTGGATTTTTATTAGCATGCAAGGGGTGATTCACCTAGCGACTAGCATGTATAGTCCATATTTTTTTTAAGTGTGCTGTCTAAGCAAAGACAAGTTCATCGTAGCCACCCACCTTAGTGATGATTCGCCTCGGTCGAGCGATACTCTGAGCGAGCCTTTGAAAGTCTAAGTCTAAACTCCTGAAGGGCCAAATTTGAAAATCCTTTGCCTCAAACGAGTCTTCTCGCTGAGCAAAGCAGGTCGGGTCATTGCACTTGCGCCGTTTGAATCGGATGTCTGCTTGAATGGAACGGGTTGTTACATTATACACCACTCAGAAAAAGTCTCGTCCCCGAGACTTTCTGAGTGCAAACTGTTCTAACGCACTATCAAATCTATCTCAAGCATAGCAATCGGTACTACTAGATTCGTTCGATCATAATTTTCTACTCGTTCCTTATACCGTGTTGCGTGTTTGCTAGGTCTGTCTCATTAAATGACTCTATCATTCAATCCAAGCTCTGACTCGGTCTCTACTGCGCCTTAGCGCGGAACATATATTGCTAAATGTGGGATACATTACAATCCATCATGAATGATGGTCTAAGGCTAAGGCAAACTTATCCAAGTTGTTATACTCGTTCATGCGAATCTAACATATTTACTTGTACTAGCATTCGAGATCAGCATATCATGGGTCTGGATCGTGCACATATTCAAAGCATCCCGCAAACATATGTATGTCAACCAACTTAGCGATAACGAAGTCTTTGTACTCGAGTTCAATATATTATTGGGTCTTGGATCGTGCACACGTTCAATGCGTCCCGCAAATATATGCATTCAACCAAACTTAGCGATAGTGAAATCAGATAAGCTACAGGAAAAAATCTTAAGGTTTCTCGTCTTATAAATCATAAGGATACGTCCAACATGGTCAATAAAATCTAAGTCATTTCCATTCCAACCAAAAATCAAGCATTTCATTACCGTTAAGCACGATCTATCCGATCAACCGACTAGCGTCCATGTCCTATCGTATATTTTGTTTGTGTGAAATATAGCACACACTTACCATTCCAAGTCTAACTCTAACTCTTGCTGCCACAGTTCTATGGCTTGTTCAGGCAATACTCTAAAGTCGGTTACACAAGTTCTTTCACTCGGCACAGGGTCGTCTACCTAATTACTAGGTCAGCTCACAAGATCATATGTACAAGTTCAAGCACAGGATTCATCGTGCAAAGTTATTGCACGATGCTCATCCCAATTCCTTAAGGTCAAACCATTATTCGTTTGTACATAATATTCTACCCAAGCTCATTTTACTCAGATTTCTAAACATCGAGTGCAGATCATCCTACACACATTAACACGTTCGTTTGTACAATGTTCGAGTTTATTCAGTCAAATTAATGGTATATCCAAGTTGCATGACAAGCCTAGAAATTCATATAGTCTATCTCCTTCAAACACATTTGATATGATCTACTTGTCCATTATAAGTCTAGACCACCAAGCCATAATTCAATTCTAAATCTTTGATCTCAATCATAACTCTAATTCGTTTAACAAGATTCATGTATCCGTTCACGAAACCATCAAGCATAATTTACTTCAGGTTCTAGACTAACTTATCCTTAAAATACTTCTGATTCACTTGTATTCTCAAACTCATCTTATCATGTCGAACCACAAGTCAAAGCGATCCTTCAGTTGTCATGCTTCGGTCTTCTGCAAATTTGATCATCCTTGCTGGACGTGAGATCACCACGCCAATGCTCCCGCTGGATAATCATCCTAATCTGGGCGTGACGCATGTACGACCATAAAGTTACACTCGCACAAGACAAGAACGTCAAACGTTATAGTTATCATCGAAACGATCGAGATACCTTATTATTTTACTTCGCTCCTCCTAAGTTATAAATGTTTATCCAGCAAGTCATGTTTGTTCATGCCGTGATTATAATTTGTCTAGTAAAATTATCTAACTTCAATGTTACCGTTTGATAAATCCATAGTCTTCTTCTGGCATTCCTCAAACAACTAAGTTTTAAATATTCAATTCAAAGTCCATCAACTTTTGATACGTTCCATTCATCGAGTTCGTTTGAATAATCATTGAACATGTTCCCGTGAGTTCGATTATCCCTGTCGTACATGAAATCACCACGCCGGCGCTCCCGCGGGATAATCGTTCTCGGCTGGGATTGATTTCAAAGGTTACCTTTTTTGAACTAGGTTCATGATCGTTCTTCCAAACTCCAGATTAAATCCGTTATCACTTATCTCTTTCATCGAACCACAATATTTATTCTTGGGTTAATTTCTATCGAGTGATATTCTACTCAAGTTTTAATCCGTTCAGTTCAATTTGAAATCGCTCGTACAATCCTCCAAGTTTCCAACAAGTTTTCTTGACCAAGATATTGATTTCCATTTCCTTGAATCCCTATTCAATATAAGCCTTATCACTTATTCAAGACATTCTCGAATCGTTCAAACCAACTAACGCACGAGACCTATGAATTTGTTTGAACATTTCCAAAATGATCCATATACAACTCAGGAATATAGTCACCCAATTAAATTCTCAATCGTGTTCACATTAATCGCTAGCATATTCACCAGGTCATTTCTTAGAGTTTCTGCACGATATCTAGCATCGCCTGATAAATCTTAGTCTCGTATATATCCTGTTGATAGTTATCCAAGTAAACCATATTTGATTTGTATCTTCTGACACGAAATATCGTTTGAGCTATTTCTCAAAATTCAAGCATGATCTATATATTCGCCTTAGCGATAATCTGATAATGTTTCTATTGGTTGCCATTCTATGTTTGACTTATCTTTTTTCTGAACGATATCACAATCTCGCTTGCAACTAACTTGCACCAAAAGGGTCTTGGCGCGCAATACTCAACACAACTTAGACGAAAGGCTGTGTGCATAGCTACCATTCAAACGATATTTTATCTCACACACTAACCAGCTTGGTAATCACGTATAGGTATTCAGGTTCGTACATAACTTACAAATTCTAGCATGAGTCTATTCACATAAAGTCTAAGACATGTCGGCACAAAGGCCTTCGCATCACAATTTTGTACAAGCAATCATATCATTCATATGTACTTTCAAAATTATTTAGACTCATTGTATGAAATATCCCATCGGGTCAATGAAAGAGAGTGTATGCACATAACCCATGAACAAACTTTCGAAACTGACAAAATTGATACGAAGTCTAAAGGCGTAAAGCCATGATCTGATACCAATATGTTATGCCCTAATTTTTGGCAGGTAATCGGCCATCCCCGCTAAGCACGAATCACCTTGCCAGCGCTCCCGCAGGATGATATTTCACATCTGGACGTGATGCCACAAGAGCATAAGCTACGCCAGTGCAAGGCCATGATCCGAACAGGCGGTAAGATATCTAAGCCACAGAGTTACACAGATAGTCCGAGTGCAGCGGAAAAAGAAATAAACAGGCGATTGGTAACAAGTTCACAGAGTCTTCAATAGCGGAAGCATTGAATAAAAAAAGTATACAAGTAAAATAAGCTCTTTATTGATAATGAACAAGTATTATAAGCGGCGCTAGCCCGAGATTATAAGTCGCTCAAGTCCCTCTCTCAAACAATAAAAGCGTGCCAAGTGGCTACATTTATGAAATAATACATAGGTGATATTCCAATATTATGTCTTGTATATGTGCTTCAGTTCCAGATGAAATGTTCCAAGGCTTCAGAGTGAACTCCATGTCTTAGCACGCACGAAGGAAGATTTTTTGCACTGAACGAGGTTCTCCCGCACCATGCAAATAATCTGGTGGGTTATCAGTACATGAATGCACTAATGGAGAGGCTTCTCGTCTGCTCGATAAATCCAAATATGTTATATAGGTTTCGTGCACCATCTATTAAGTTATCTTTCTAATCTTGCGTTAGGATCAGTTTCATGGCATAATGAAAAGTCTAACTCGTGTGGCGGTGCACCGTATGATATATGAGTAACACGATGATACTTACCAACTTACCATCTGTCCTTCCATGTCCAAGGAAATCCAAGTTAAACCAAGCACGAGCATATATAATAAAATCCAGGGGCAATAGTATAAGCAAACACAAGTGTCGTGAACAAGGTTCTATTTTAGGAGCACGAGTTATACGGGTTACTCAGGTGTTGCATTAGATTCTTAGGTATTCAGATACAGTTTAGGTACAAGTAGGTTATACAGAGCAGTCACCTATAATGCAATAACTTGCATGCAAGTTTTCGCAATCGAGTCAACTTAATCTATATGACAGAAGATCACTAGCATGACGCCAAAAAGGACGGTGTAGTCTCGAGGTAAAGATTGTGTGCAAGCAAGATACATGTGGCATTGCATCCATCCCGTCCATAACAGACAACTACCAGACAGCTCCTTCTAGATCTGATCGACCCTAGTGCCCCGGCGACCATCCGCGAAACTGGATTCGAAAACCCACCTTGTGCACAAGTTGTTCGTGACCATGCGTATTCTCAAGTTTTCTAGATTATTGCAAGTAGAGTTACAGTTACAGATTCAGATTCGGTCAGTACAGTATCGACTCCTGAGCTGTCAGATTTAGTAAAGGATGAGTATTAATTTTCAGAGATGTGGTAATGTTATCTTGCTTAACTATCCATTGATGCAGTCCCCTAGTTCGGGAATTGCCTTGGCAACCTTACGGTCCCGAATACTTTCAATTTTCTATTACTTGGCTCGGAACGACTATCTTGATAGTCTTCCTGCCTCAACTAAACGAATCATAAATAGTGAAGTACGATAAATTATGGCATGCATATAAGTGACAAGCATTAAATAAAGGCAACGAGTACAAGTTAGCATATAAGCAGGCAAGCATTGAATTTGTTGGAAACATAAGCATAAGAAAACATATAGTATAGCCTACCTTAGAACATAAGCCTTTACGTTTGGCACGGGTCTAAGGGGTAGTGCAGGGGGTGAAGCCGTACAGAGATATACCGAGCGACATAATCTAGGGGCGTACAGTGTAAACAAGTGAAGCAGTGCACTACGAAGAGCATATGATGATCTACTCGAGGCATATCGAGGTCTACTTGAACGAAGCAAAGGTAGCATATGAGGGTCCAATTCTAAGCCAAGTTTTATTTCCATGTTCTAACACAAGCAATACAAGATGAGATTATTCCCTTAGCTAGGTGCATTGGATTCTTTATTAGCATGTAAGGGGTGATTCACCTAGCAACTAGCATGTATCATCCATATTTTTTTAAGTGTGCTGGCTAAGCAAACACAAGTTCATCGTAGCCACCCACCTTAGCGATGATTCACCTCGGTCGAACAATACTCCGAGCACCTTTGAAAGTCTAAGTCTGAACTCCTGAAGTAAACACAAGTTCATCGGTTGTCCGCTTGAACGCAATGGGTCATTACACTCTGCAACCATGTTCCTGGTATGCGCCATGAGTTGGGGGATAGTACGCTGAATCCTCGGTTATTGGCTCAAGATCTGGCCATGCAAAACCAGTGGGGTTAGACCCCAACTTGCAAGTAGCACAAAGAAGCACAAAATGGAGAAACAAAAATCCAAAAAATAATTATAATAATACATAAGTTCGGTATCGTAACGTAAGTCCATGGCATACCCTTGCGCAAAGGTCCAACCCTATAACCAAATAAGGACAAGGCTTGCCGCATAAGACACTTGGCCGCATGTTACTCTTTGGACTTAGCAAATTTTTTATTCGTTCAGCGAGTGAAAACTCAAGAAGTTCAAGGATTAGCTCAAGAATACTTGTGTGATGGCAGTCATGCATCCAACAAGATGGACGCATGCTGGTCAGTATGCAGCAAGGAGCTCAGGCCGCATAGCACTCTCCAAGCCCCATAATCCGCTGGTCGCATGAAGACTTCATCTTCTCCAACAGCAGGTTCGGCCATGGCGGAAGCTCCAAAAATCAAAAAATTATTTTGACCATAAAATTCTTATTTAAGTCTAAATCAAGTGAACCAAAAGTCAAAACGCTTGAAATTGAAAGCTCTATCATGTAGAAAAAATTAGTTTTTAAAAATATATGTTTAATAGATCAAAACTAAGAAAAACTTATAAAACCCATAGAAGTCCTAAATTAGAAATGTAGATCTACTCAAAATCATCCATCAAAACAGCAAACTCCAAGTAATAAAAGTGTTTAAAATCATGCAAAGAATATAATAATCAAATAATATTGAGGGTTTCTCTATTTCTCATACAAGGTGTACTTGTCTAAGGAAAATGGGAGAGAAAACTAAGGAGAGAGGAAAAATAAAAAAGTAAAGACAGAGAGAGAGAGAGAGAGAGAGAGAGAGAGAGAGAGAATGAGAGGTTGGCTTATATATGGTAGGGTTGAGGGTTAAACCAAGGGTTCTTATGACTTTAACCAACCCATAAAATGAACCATGAACCAGGTTAAACCAAAGAATGGGTCTAGTCTCTATGGACATGCAAGCATACTAAAATACAAATATGTCCCAAATACGTATATCGGGAACGAGGAGTGACATCTCTATCCACCTTAAAAAAAATTTGTCCTCAAAATTTGAATCCAAGTAAGCTAAAGAAGTCAGGACATGCATGATATAATCCTACTAGTAAAACTACACATGCAAGCAATATCATCACAACACAAAGGTGATCACCTGATCACGAAATCTAGTTACGAATGCATAAGGTAGAATATACCTTCTGAATCGAACATTTACGGGTACCGAGATTGAATATCGTCCTCGCGCTCCTACGTCGATTCTCCAAGAGTGTGATATCCCCAGGCAACTCGGACAAGAGAAATAGTCTGGTTCTTGAGTACCATCTCTTTTCGATCCAAAATGGATACGGGTTTCTCCTCGTAAGATAAGTTGGTACCAATGACTAATTCAGAATGGTCGAGGATATGATTCAGATCTGGTATATACCTACATAACTGAAATATATGAAATACATCATGCACCTCACGTAGCGAAGGTGGAAGGGCAAGACGATAAGCCACATCGCCTACCCGATCGAGAAAGTCGAATGGCCCAACTTATCGTAGAATAAGCTTTCCGTGAAACCCAAATCTAATGACTCAACGGGTAGAAGAAATATACAAAAATACGTGGTCACCGACACAAAAATCTAAAGGCCTATGATGCTGATCTGTCCAATGATGATGCCGGTCTTGCGCAATCCGAAGTCGCTCTCTAATCTTCCTGACAACTTCTATTATTTTTGTGATCATTTTGGTATAGTGTCCCGCTCCGCGTTAGCCCTATATACAAGAGATATCGCTCTGCTGGCTCGAGCGAAAGTCTTCTCGAAGAGTTTCTCAACAAAACACGAGACGATTGATCTTAGTGAGTTGGCAGAACTTTATTCTCTAATTTTTGCACGCCTTAATAATGAATCTGAGTTTTCTACTGTATATTTTAAGAAGATAGTTTCATAAGAAGAATGATAGAACCTGACTCTTCATGCTTAATAATAGAACTCATATTGCTTGTCATTGAAATGATCCCTTGCTATGCTAAGAAAAGATAGAAATATTGTATGCTAAGTTACACGGGCACCGTTATCGAACGAACCATTGCTATGCTAATAAGAAAGAGTAAAAGATTGCTTGAACTTGTCTTTGTATCGTCTACTAAACTAGAGTAGAACTATATGCTTGTCTAAAAGAGATAGAAGAACGACTACTATGCTTACTTTAATGATAGATTGCTTACATGTCCCTATCGTACTAAAAGAGATAGAATTGCATGCTAGATTTATAGAACTGTTCCTGCCTGTTATTTGTTAAAAGAATTAGATTGCTTGAACGTGTTTCATTGATTGCATTGTAAGGAAATAGAACTGTATAAATAGCATAAACTGCTACATCGAGACTAATTGTCCACCTTGAGGCTAAAAGTCCTTATTTACAGAAGGGTGTGGCTATTAGGCAAGAGAATTGAGAGCTCTGGCTCTATTGCTTGATTGAATGCTTGCTTGTTCATGAATATGTGCATCATATAGTCTTTATCTGATAGAAGTGCATTCATGCATTGGTCTGAAAACTTGTGCACAAGGTTTATCTCTCGAGCGGTTCCTGGGGCACTGGGGATTGTTCGGCCTGGGAGAGATCTGGAACACCCTGAGGCTAGAAGTCCTTATTTACGGGAGGGTGCAACTTTTAGTGTAGTGCTGAACGATGAATTCCGGCTGCTATTTTAAGCGTATTTTAGTGCATAGCAACCATTCGTCTCAGCAGCTATTAGCTGTTCTGTCATTAGTGAGATGGGCTTGTATGTCCAAACTGCTAATTATAGTTTCCATGGGCCATCATATAGTTAGGGCGCATGCTAGGCTAGCCTTCTTGCATACCTAACTATTTGATGCAGAGACGGATAGGAAATAGAACCTTATTTATATATGCAAATTGTTGTTAACTTGTATGTCTGCTGCAGGGATAACCGTCCGATGAAGGGTAAGAATCACCGATACGTGATATACTCATTAGTGCATTGTGCTTGCTTTCTTGTATTGCTCCTAGACTTGCATGTTAAACTTGATTACGATGCTAATCTGAATTGAAATGGATAGTCCACTAGAGATAGCTTATGTTCCTAAGAGAGATGAATATGGCTCATGATACATATTACGTCCCGCACGATAGAACACTGCCACTATTGTATGCTAGAATATATTGAATATGCAAACTATTTTCAAAGATATATTTTCAAAATATGAAAACTAACCCTAATCCAGTATTGCATGAAATGAACCTAGGTAAAAGTAGCAAGATCACTAGTAATATAATATTTTGCCACATGCTTACTTAGTGTTGGTTTCAGAGGGTGTTGCTCCTGTTCGTTGATTTTATACTCACCTTTACTTTTTTTAAAGTGCTGACCCACTAATAGTTTGCTTGTTCGCAGGTGCTGGATCGTCCGAGAAAGCGATAACTGAGCCTCATCCCCAGGACCCAAAAAATCTAGAGTCGATGCCTTGAGCCATATCGAGTTTGCTTTGAGATACTTTTGTATAAAGGGATGTAATATATAGAACGATGTCATTGTAATCGAGAGAAAGAGAGCTTGAGCAAATTATAATCTCGGCCAAGTGCTGCTTGTATCACATATAGAATATCAATAAAGATCATATTTTCGTATGCCATTGTGTTCGTTACTTTTCTGCAATATTGTGCTGCTGTTTCCGTCTTGAATAGCTTACTTGCCCTTGTTTAAAGCTTTGGCCTTGTGCAAGTGCAACTCAGGCTTGCACGACATCACGCCCATGCGAGGACGATCGGTCCCGTAAGGACCCAAGCGAGGATGAACGGCCCCTTGCGGGATCAGGGAGTGACATTCGGGGCCTAACATCTTTGCTCACCAATATCATCCCAAGCCAATGGTGATCTACATTTCCTGCCGTACAGTTCTTCGAAAGGTGCCATATGAATACTGATATGATAACTATTATTATATGAGAATTCTACTAAGTGAAGGTGATTCTCCCAAGATCCACCAAGGTCTCAGGTATATGCTCATAGCATATCCTCCAAGGTCTGGATGGTTATCTCTGATTGTCCGTCTGTCTGGGGTGGTAAGCTATGCTGAATCTTAACTTGGTACCCAATCTCTCCTGCAAGATTATCCAAAAATGAGAAGTGAACCTTGTATCTCGGTCTGATACTATGGTTACTGGCACTCTATGCTGTCTCACAATCTATCGCATATACAAATCTGCCAACTACTTTGTTGACTGTCCTAATCTGAAGGAAAAACATATTCCACTTTTGTGAGTCGATCCACTATCACCCAAACTGTATCTCGACCAGTCGGTGATCTCGATAAACAGTCACAAAGTCCATCATGATGTGTTTCTACTTCTACTCTGGAATAGGGAGCAGCTGCAATAATCTTGTCGGTTTCTGTTGTTCTGCCTTCACTTTCTGACCGATCATATATCGTGATATAAAGCGTGCTATTTTTCTTTTTATTCTGTTCTCCCAAAAGTGTTGCTTGATATCATGGTACATTTTTGTGCCTACCGGATGAATAGAATACTGGGAACTATGTGGTTCAGACATAACTTCTTGTCGAATATCCCTACTTGGTACGCATAGACGATCCCCAAACCTTAGCGTTCCATTTGCATGTATTATCAACTCCTTATGAAGATCCGACTGATATTTTACTCGTACCTTTTGAATATTCGGGTCCTCTGCCTGAGCTAGCTTGATTCTATCTACCAAAGTTGACTGAATCTGTAGGCTAGCTTGAACCCCTGTACTCTATGTGTCACGTCCCAGTCCCAAAAATGTAAGGAACTAGGCCACGTGGCATTGGCCAACTGACACGTCACTAAGGGTTTAATCCAATTTGTTGGACCCAAAGGAACGTGCTACGCTGTCCTAAAATACTACAAGTTTAATACAGGTAAATCTAATCTCATCCACAGAAATATCATGAATATGGAAGAAGTGCTGAAATATATATAATGCTGAATGTCATAGTACACATCTTGTGGGAACAAACCCACTACAAAAGATAATAATAGTAGAAAATAAGATAGACTAGTGTATTGTCTATCTAGGGAAAATAGCTCCATCTCCAAGGGAACAAGCTTCTAGGATCAGGCAGATTCTGATGATGGCTCCTCTAACTCCTCCTCGGTGGAACACCGAGTCTCCTGTCCTAGACCATACACCGTAGGGTAGAAGGTCTCGTCTAAATCTGGAAGGGAACCAGGTCCTCAGTGGGACATAACAAGATACAGAAAAACAACATGCCAATGTATGTAAATACTGAATAAATAAATAAATACAGGGCGCTAACCATCTAAGTGAATGCAAGTAAAGATCTTGTAGTACGCATGGGAAAGTGTAGGCTTGACATATGCTGACTTAATTCACCAATCGTGTTGACTGGCTAGTATATGTGTCATATGCCCCCGGACACACGGGTAGCTCTGCAATCGACCATCTCCGAGGAGCATGGTACGAAGGTATAAAAACATACAAGGAGGGGGTGTCCCATACGTCTACTAGTTATCTTTTCCGCCCAATGTAACTAAATGTCAAGTCGTACTTTTCCTGAGTTTTCCTGATTTTATGCTAAGTCGTGATGCATGTCACACGTACTGGTAGCTAATCAAATACGCAGCTCGCATC
>JAYESA010000008.1:173358344-173378344 GCA_036927795.1 Iris macrosiphon | reverse complement strand
GCTGCCCACGGCGGAGCAGGCGGCCGGAGGTGGTGGGGTCTGGTCGTAGGGAAGATGGGCTAGTGGCGAAGGGTTCGCCGGAGTTGGGTGTCCGGAGGTGGGCTGAGGGTGGTGGTGTAGGGTTTAGGGAATGGGGGGGTCGGGTATATATAGGGTTTTTAGGCAATGGCATTTTGGTAATTAGGGGGAAGTTCAAGGGTATTTAGGTAATTTCATGTTAGGCTGATATTTTCAGGTGGGTCCCACTGACACGTGTACGGTGTAGGTTCACCAGCCAATGAGGGGGTGACACCTTACACTGTAATTTTGCAGAAAAGCCACTGAAATTTTATAAATTGCATATAGGTCCTAAAATTGGTATTTTGCGTAATTACGCAATATGTCTAATTAAAAACACTGATTCCTAAAAATACTGAATTGCACAGAAATGAGGTGGAAAGCTGGGGAAGTGCCTTGGGGGGTGTGGGGGTGAGCCTGGGCAGGGGCTGGTTCTTTGGGTGATACGGGTCACCGTATTTATTAATTTAATAAATACTGCGCACGGTGTTCACTAATTATTTAGGGGCAGGTAGGGTTATAATTTTACTACGGTGTCAATATACTAATTGTAGTATATTTCAAGTAGAATATTATCGTATTTTTGTTTGGGAAAAACAGGTACATGTTGGGCCTCAAATCTCTAGGGGTACAGAGATGGGTAAAGAGCAGGAAATAAAATAAAAAATAAATACGGATATTTGTAACGACATTTGTGCGTCTCAAACGAGGCTCAAAATAAAGTATCTGGGAGTTGCACAAAATTTAGAAAAATAGTCTAACATGCCTAGAACAGGTATGTGAACTTGTTTTGGGGTTAACAGCTAGTGTAATGCTCTATTTAATTGTGTAAGGGACAGGTGCACAAACAATAGGATATGTAAGCAAAATAAATTTTTTAAAAAAATTTCCATAATTCTAATTAGCTAAAATAAATCCTAAATTACTGAAATCTGGTCGAGGGAGTTTACAATCTACCCTCCTTAGAATATTTCGTCCTCGAAATAAAATAGACATATAATGAGAATGAAAGATTGTTTTGAAATATTAGGACATACCCTGGTTTGGAAATAGATGGGGAAAACGCTGTCGAATATCCTCTTCTCGTTCCCAGGTTGATTCACCTGGTGCATGATGTCTCCATGCAATACGAACTAGAGGGATAGTCTGGCCTCGCAACACCTTCTCGCTACGATCTAGGATCTCTACGGGTTCCTCCTGGTACGATAGGCTCGGGCCGACGGTGATCTCTGAATGGTCCAGCACATGACTTGGGTTTGGAATGTACCTCCTCAGCTAAGATACGTGGAATACGTCATGTACTCCTTCCAATGTCTGAGGTAGAGCTAGCCTGTAAGCAACTTCTCCGATGCGTTCCAACACATCGAAGGGTCCAATGTACCTTGGACTCAGTTTTCCTCTTCCTCCAAATCTGATAGTTCCTCTGGTAGGTGAGATCTTCAAGAACACATGCTCTCCCACTTGGAACTCTAGAGGTCGTCGATGAACGTTGGCCCAGTGCTTCTGTCTGTCTTGTGCAGCTCGTAGGTGTCCTTGGATCTTCTTTACTTTCTCCACCGTACGAACAACCAATTCTGGTCCCAAGATCTGTCTCTCGCCTACATCGCTCCAGCATACTGGGGAACGACATTTTCTTTCATACAAAGCTTCAAAGGGAGCCATTTGAATGCTCGCTTGATAGCTGTTGTTGTAGGAAAATTCTACCAAGTATAAATGATCTTTCCATGATCCGCTGAAATCAAGCATGCAGGCTCTCAGCATATCTTCTAGGGTCTGGATGGTGCGCTCTGACTGGCCATCTGTCTGCGGATGATACGAGGTACTGAACTTGAGGCGGGTACCAAGACTTTCTTGCATACTTCGCCAAAAGTAAGATATAAACCTCGTATCTCTGTCGGACACTATGCTGACTGGTACTCCATGCAGACGCACTATCTCCTTCATATATATGTCCGCCAAGACTTCTGTAGATTATCCGACTCTGAAAGGTAGGAAATGAGCAGCCTTTGTGAGTCTATCTACGATTATCCATACAGCATTACGACCACTGGGACTTCTTGGGAAGCCCGTAACAAAGTCCATCGTAATGTGTTCTCATTTCTACTCGGGTATTGGGAGGGGTTGAAGTAGACCTGCGGACCTCTGATGCTCAGCCTTGACTTGCAGACACACCAGGCATTTCGCCACAAAGCGTGCTATCTCTCGCTTCATTCCATGCCACCAGTAGTATTGTCGCATGTCACGACCCGCACCCAGAATTTGGGCATGAGTCGTGGGTACGTCCAGCCTACGCCGCAGCATCGGCGGTAGAACGCTGTCTAGGTCACAAATATAGTATATCCTGTCGATAGTCTCAACTCCGCACGGAGGACAATGATAAATAACCACAGTTCTATAATATACTCAATCACAACTATAAACATAATGGCACGATGAGAATTTGAAAAGAGTTCTAATTAAAACCAACCACAAGAAATTTAACTCAAATCCTGGGTCTAAATAACCTCACAAGTCACAATTAAAAGTAAATACATCTCAGTCTCAGTCTAAAATAATAAATGCAGAAAAATAATCTAAACATGGGCAGGCATGTTCTCCTCTAGGATAGGCACCTCCTCTGGGATTTCTGGGGTGAAATCCTCCTCTATTCCTGGACCGTAATGAGTAGGGCAAAAGTCCTCCAGGTCCTCTGAAAAATGTTGGTTATCCAGTCAGGATTGGAGCGAAGCACAAGCACTAACAGCAGTTTCATTAAATTGACAAAATCTATAAACAGTGTAAGAGATACAAGATGGAAATAAAAGCTGAACATGTGAAGTACTGGAGAAATGAAATAGACAATAAAGCATCTAGCAATGAGCAATAAGTAGTAATGCTAGAACAAGTAAAATCTGAATAAAGATAAAACATCTAGCTAAGTGTTTGAATTATCAGTTTATTATGTGATCGGCTTGGGACTAGATCAGGCTGGTTATATATGATTAGCTATGATTCTTGAAGGTCAGGCTAACCATATGGTTAGCTATGATGCATGATAATGGTCAGGCTAATCATATATAACAGCTATGAGGCATGATGATGGTCAGGCCGCACCCGACGTGAGATGTGGGGTGCGATATGATGCATGGTAAGTGTGGATATGATCACATAATCTACTAATAGTTCCCCATCCCCCAGCTAGCACGATGGATTCCAATCACGACTCCTCATGATGGGGATCTAGGGTGCTAACCCGTGTATCCATAGTGTCGGAATCAAGTATGTAATACACTACAATTTATAGAAGTAATCAACCATGAAAACTGTCAGAGAATGTACTCGCCTGTGGTCCTGAGCAAAGTGTGAGGATCGAGGTCCAAAATGGAATCACAATGACCTATTTATGGAAATTTAATGTCAAAATATTGAAACAAAAGAATAACATGTTTAACAATTTAAATACGAGGTTTCTAAGTCAATACTAGCTAAACTAGGTCTGAATAGTAAATTCTTGGTAGTGTCAGTCTACATCTAGGTTTCTAGGTTGATTTCCAAGCTATACTAGTTGATACTATGTTGTGACTAGGTTTCTAGGTCCATCTCATGAGTATCTAGTCACTAGGTATCATATAGCTATATAGACTATATAGTGACTCATAAAACTAGCTAATATTACTGATACTAAATATATGACTTATAATATACTTGTATTAAGCTATAACTAATATCTCACCTAGGACTTGATACCTACCCTATTACATTATACTAATACCTCACATACACACTCACTGGGACTGACACAAAACCCACACTGCCACTAAAATACCTACACACAGGTAACTAATCTGAGACACAGGTTTGGCTCACACAGTCATGTACACACAGGGACATAAACACATATGCACTGCTCTTCACACAGGAATCTGAGAGTTCTCAGACACATAATATCCACTGATACACACTCTGGGGCACACACACTTAGTTCAAATGCTCATACACATACACAGCACTCCTCACACTCACTGCACTTAACATAACCCTAACTCACTGATTTAAACACTGAAACACACAGGTAACTAACATAGGTTCATAGTCTGATACTCAATTAAACCCCTTACATTCACATAGTTCCTACTATACCACCTATAAGTTACTGACACAACACACACAGGCATATACTGGCACTTGTATACCTTGACAATTACACACACAGTCACACACAACTAACAGTATACACACACACTTATGGACAGATCCTTGGACACACAGACACAGGTTCTAACCCAGGCACAGGAATTAACACACAATATAGGCATAGGTACTCACACATGCACAGTCCTCACAATCACTCACAAGCACTCTGTTATGTATCAGTGAATGATACATCCTCATCTATACTAAACTTCTACACTGGCTACACAGGTATTTGCTCCCACATTCACATTGCACACAGCACAGCCATTAACCCTCACTGGCCCCTCATACACACATATCCTCACATAATCCAATACACCTAAACACAGGCACTTCACCAACACAACCTACACATAACACATACATGAATATCTGCACAGTTTACACATGAACAAGGACACACAGTTTCACATATACATCTGTCTGGATACACATGGTTCTCACTGCTCTAATACCCCACAAAACTCACTCACTCACTCTCCTAACTAAACTAGTTAGGCTCACACATTCACATTCCCTCACTGAACACACACACAGTGTACAATCTAAAACTGACTGATGCTAAGCTACACAAATTCTGGGTACTCACACACACAGACACACAAATCTGAAATAGCAATTTCCTACTGATATACACAGGCATCTAATATATATTGATCTACACTGAGACACTTACACAACTATACACAGAATATCAGGCCAAGTATTAGGGCTAAGTGATTGTATCAGTAACAAAGGGTATCAATAACACACTGATTCACACTATTCTGACCAAACTCACACACAAGTCCCTAACTCTCCTCAACTCACATACTCTGAAACTGGCACTCAAACCTACACACAGACATTGAAATTGATACAACATTCAAAACCCATCACAGTGAACTACATCAACCCACATACACAGTTGTGAAACCCCTTCCCCAATCTGATACACATACCCCTGCTCTAATACCTACAGAAATACGCAGCACAGTTCTCACCTCTCTCTCAAAATGCACAGATATCTCCCCCAAACCCGACTACACAAAATACACAGTTCTCAACTCGAGTTATCCCCCACACACACATATTTATGCACAGCTACAACCCTATGCACAGAAATTAACTCATTGCACACCCTACTGAAATACACATCCCCCATTACACAGTCCCGAATGTACAGTAAATCCCCCAACACACAATACATATATATGTATATAGATTCATACATCAATTATACAGAATTATAATTAAGTTAGATAGGTAAATTTCTAATAACAATTAAACATCACATACAGGTTCATACACCCGACTGTACATAGGTCTTCCAAATCCTGATTTCTACATCAAAACACCAGAAATACTAAATCAAACCCTAAATCAACATAATAGACTACACGTAGGAGAGGTAATCATGTATACTAGCAACCTTAGGATTTGGGTTCCTGAGATTGGGAAAAATCTAACGAAAATTCACCAAACCCTAGATCTCCTAGGTTTACATGAAAAATCCCTAAAATTCGAATTCCAACCTTAGGGTGGGTTCCTAATGGTCATGAACATCTGAAAACAGGAATTAAAATGAATACAAACTAGGGTTTACCTGCAGGAAAGGGTTCTTCAATGAGATTCTTCTTCTCCAAGGCTTCCGGACCCACGTTCCTTGCTTTGGAGGAAGAGGAAATGGAACCTAGGGTTAGGGTTTCGAATTTATGGAGTGGGGAGAAGGTTCTCTTGTGGAGGCTAGGGTTTCTCCTGTTTACATGAAGGATGGCTTTGTGGAAAGCTTCCTTTATATATAAACCTAGTTCTAGGGTTTTCTTGCACAGCTTTAGGTTTAAACCTTTATGTTAAGTCATGTAGGACCTAACAGACTCAGGTTAAGTCAGTCTAGACTTTTTGAGGGTTCCATCTTAAATTAAAATTCTAGGGTTTTGCTAGAATAGGGTTTACATTTAGGGTTTAGTCATTAGGGTTTGACCTAATGGGTTCTAGGGCTTGACCTAAAACAAAATCACTAACAATAATATAATTAGTTTATAAAACTCAGAAATTAATTAATACATAATTATTTAAAAATAGTTAAATTACAGAAATACCCTTATAGGGAAAAGTGGTAGTGACAAGTCTACCCTCCTAAAAGAAATTTCGTCCTCGAAATTGGACTGAACTAGAACAAGAGTGAAGTCAGAAAAGGAATATACCTCAAATCTGGAAGAGATACGGGTATTGCTCGCGCATTTCGTCCTCTCTCTCCCAGGTCGACTCCCCTGGAGAGTGATGTCTCCATGCTACTCGAACCAAAGAAATAGTTTGGTTCCGCAACACCTTCTCTCTGCGGTCCAAAATCTCTACGGGCTGCTCAGGGTAGCTGAGCGTCGGACCAACCTCAATCTCCGAGTGATCAAGTACGTGACTAGGGTCGGCCACATATCGTCTCAGCTGCGACACGTGAAACACATCATGCACTCCCTCCAATGCAGGCGGCAAGTCTAGTCTATACGCCACTGCACCTACCCTCGCCAGAATACTGAAGGGTCCGATGTAGCGTGGGCTAAGCTTCCCGCCTCTGCCAAAACGAATCGTTTCACGCGTCGGAGAAATCCGTAGGAATACTAGATCGCCAACCTAACACAAAACAGTCTCAACATGCAGTCTAAACAACAAACAAACACAACCAGAAAACAACAATCTATACCTGAAACTCAAGGGGTCTACGGTGGCTGTCGGCCCAATGCCGCTGTCTGTCCTGCGCCACTCGCAGTCTGTCTCTGATGAGTTTCACCTTTTCGGCTGCATCCACGACCATTTCTGGTCCTAGCAAGGCTCTCTCTCCAACGTCGTCCCACGATAGCGGTGTACGACACCTTCGTCCATAAAGAGCCTCAAACGGTGACATCTCGATGCTGGCCTGATAGCTGTTGTTGTAAGCGAACTCTACCAGGTGCAGATGATCCTCCCAAGAACCTCCGAGATCTAACACACAAGTGCGTAGCATATCCTCGAGAGTCTGAATAGTCCTTTCAGACTGCCCGTCTGTCTGGGGGTGATATGCGGTACTGAACTTGAGCTGAGTGCCCAAGCTAGCCTGCAGACTCCTCCAGAAGTGGGAAGTAAAATGACTATCCCGATCTGAGACGATGCTCACAGGAACTCCATGAAGCCTAACAATCTGTCGCACGTACATCTCTGCTAGCTTCTCTGTCGACGTGCCCACCCTGAAAGGTAAGAAATGGGCTGATTTGGTCAACCTGTCCACGATGACCCAAATCGCGTCTTTCCCTCTTGGAGAACGTGGAAGCCCTGAAACGAAATCCATGGTCACGTGCTCCCACTTCCATTCTGGAATCGGTAAGGGTTGAAGCAAACCTCCTGGCCTCTGCCGGTCTGCCTTTACCTGCTGGCACACTAGACACCGAGATACGAAGCGTGCTACCTCGCGCTTCATTCCATACCACCATACGTGCTCCCTCAAGTCTCGATATATCTTGTTGGCACCGGGATGCATCGAGTACTGAGAGCGGTGTGCCTCCTGCAAAACCTCCTCTCGCAGCTCCCCGCTAGGCACACATATCCTCGTGCCGTGCCGTAAAGAGCCGTCATCTGCGATAGTAAAGTCGTCCGACAATCCCCTCTGAACCTGTGCTCTGATACTCCTCAGAGTCTCATCATCGTACTGCGCAGCTCTGATCTTGTCCATCAGTTCGGACTGTATCTGCAATCCCCACATCTGAATCTCGGCACCGGGAACTAACACTTCAATCTCCAAGCTCTCCAAATCAGCCAACAAATGCCTGTCTGTCGTCAAGTACATAGCCATCGGATACCTGCTCAAGGCATCGGCGACTACGTTAGCCTTCCCTGGGTGGTACTGCAATGAGATGTCAAAGTCCTTCATCAACTCTAACCACCTCCTCTGCCTCATGTTCAGCTCCTTCTGTGTGAATACGTACTTCAAGCTCTTGTGGTCTGTGAAGATCTCCACACGCTCTCCGTACAGGTAATGTTTCCACAGCTTTAGAGCGAAGATAACTGCTGCCAACTCTAAGTCGTGGGTGGGATAATTCTTTTTATGAGGGCGTAACTGCCTGGAAGCATAGGCAATTACCTTCCCGTGCTGTTGAAGAACACATCCCAGACCCTTCCCTGAAGCGTCACTGTAGATGGTGAAACCACCTGTCCCTGATGGCAACGTCAAAATTGGAGCTGTCGTCAACCTCTTCTTCAGCTCATCAAATGCAGCCTGGCACTCCTCCGTCCAAACAAAATCCACGTCCTTCCTAGTCAGTCTGGTCATCGGCGCTGCAATCTTGGAGAAGTCTTGTACAAACCTCCTGTAGTATCCTGCTAGCCCGAGAAAACTCCTGATCTCAGCTACCGAACTGGGCGTAGCCCACGACTCTACTGCCTCGATCTTCTGCGGGTTAACCGAGATCCCGTCATCCGATACCACATGCCCAAGAAATTCGACCTTGTCAAGGAAGAATTCATACTTAGAGAGTTTTCCGTATAGCTTCTCCCTCCTGAGAGTCTCTAAGACCAATCTCAGGTGCTCTTCGTGCTCCTCCGGTGTCTTAGAGTACACAAGAATATCGTCGATGAACACCACTACGAACTTATCAAGGTACTGGTGGAACACCTTGTTCATCAAGTTCATGAATACTGCCGGCGCATTGGTTAAACCAAATGGCATCACCATAAACTCAAACTGGCCGTATCTGGTCCGAAAAGCTGTCTTCGGCGTGTCTTCTTTCTTCACCTTCACCTGGTGATAGCCTGACCTCAAATCAATCTTCGAAAACACCCTCGCCCCGCTCAACTGGTCGAAAAGATCATCTATCCTCGGCAGCGGGTACTTGTTCTTGATAGTGATATTGTTCAAAGCTCTATAATCAATGCACATGCGCACCGTGCCATCCTTCTTCGGTACGAACAATACCGGAGCTCCCCATGGTGATGAACTGGATTTGATGAAGCCTTTGTCCTGCAGCTCCTCAACTTGCTTCTTCAGTTCTGCCAGCTCGCTGTTGTTGACTCTATAGACGTGTTGTGAAATGGGCTCCGCTCCTGGAACCAAGTCTATAGAGAATTCAACATCTCTGTCTGGCGGCAAGCCTGGCAACTCTTCTGGAAATACATCCAGGAACTCCGCTATCAGAGGATGTGGCAACTCCTCTTCTTCCGTCCTGGCTCCGCAAAATGTGCTCCTGCTCTGTTCCGCTGTTCCTCTGACGACCTCAAACTCCGGCTCTCCTGGTGGTCTAAACAATACTCTGCCTCTATAACAATCTATAGTAGCGTGATGCCTACTCAACCAGTCCATTCCGAGTACAATATCGTACCCCGGAAGCGGCATGACGAGTAAGCTCACGCTCAAGTCTCGGCCTCCTACTGACACTCTCCGGTCCTTGCAGTGATCACGGACTAGGATAATACCTCCACCAGTCATGATCTTGCAAGTCCTAGCTAATGGTTCTGTGTTTAAATGATGTCGAAGTGCATATGATACAGACACAAAACTATGGGAAGCGCCAGAATCAAATAAGGTAAATGCGGGAATACAATCGAGAAGAACCGAACCTGTGATCAAGTCTCCTGCTGGCTCGATCTCCTCGACTGCCATGGCGTACGCTCGCCCCTGGGGTGCACCTCTCTGCTGCTGATGCTGGGCAAACCTCTGATTCTGTGGTGGAAGCGGTCCCCTCTGCTGTTGGCCTCCTGGTACGGTAGGTACCCTGCCTGGTCCTCTCTGGGCGGCTGCTCCACCCTGACCTGGACGTATGGTAGGGCAATCCTTCAGCTGGTGTGTCGTCGATCCGCAGTACAAACATGAGCCTAACCTCTTCCTGCAGTTCTCTCTGGTATGTCCCATCTTCCCGCAATACGCACACTGGATGGCGGGCTGAGTCTGCCTCTGCTGTTGTTGCTGGACCTGCCCTCGAGCTGGTGCCTGATGCTGCTGGTGCTGCTGCTGAAAGGGCCTCTGCTGCTGCTGAAAGTGTGGACGCTTGCCTGGTCCCGCACTGCTGTTTGCCCCTCCGGTAACATCGCGTCCCCTCTTGGGCCTGAGGTCCAAGTCGTCCTCGGCTACCTGGGCATCCATCAATATGTTCTCGAAAGTAGCAGTGCGACGTCCCGACGTGCGAGACTTGATCTCCCTTGTCAGCCCCTTTCTGAACTTCCGGGCCCTGTCCCCCGGATCTCTAATCATCGACGGCGCGAAGCGGCTCAGACGGCTAAACTCCGCGGCATACTCATCGACGGACGAACCCCCTTGGACTAAGTCATGGAACTGACTTTCCAAGGCTCCAAGGGCAACGTCAGGAAAGAATTTCTCCTTGAAGAGCTCCCTGAAATCCTCCCAAGTGAGTCCCCTGCGCATGAGTCTCGGCTCCGTGCGAAACCACGTCAGGGCAATGTCAAACATCTGGCTGCCAGCGGCCTCGATCTTGAGCGCCTCTGGAAGCTGCGCCAAACGCAAGTTCCTCTCGATGTCCTCTAGCCAATCATCGGCGTAGAGTATCCCTTCTGTCCCCTTGAACTCCCGAGGCATCATCCTCTTGAAGTCCACGATGGTGCCCGGCCTCGGTTGTTGCTGACCAGGTTGTTGCTGCTGCTGAGCGACTCTCTCCACAGCCTGGAGAGCCACTTGGTGAGCATTCTCCATGTTCACCCTCATCATCTCTGTCTGGGCCTGATGTGCCTCAGCCTGCACTCTCTGGGCCTCTGCTGACGTCCTCTGGGCGTCGACCATGCCCTGAATCAAAGCGAACATCTGTGCCCCATCGACGGGCACACCTCCTGGATACTGAACTGGTGGTGGTGGTGGTAGCTCCGTCGTAGCTGCGGGGACCCTCTGAACAGGTGGTGGAGGACCCCCGAATGCTGCAGACGCTCCCACATGTCCTGGAGATGTAGGAGGTGCTGCTGATGTCTGTCCGGCAGCGCGAGAGGTGGCAGACCTCTCTGTATCTGCTGCTCCGAGTCTCTGGGATCTTCTTGGCGGCATCCTGAAGACAGATCGAAAGATTCAATTAAGGCAATGGATATGATATCAAGGAAGGACAGAAAATTTTCTAAAGGAATAAATCATTAAGAATAGCATCATAAGAATCAGAATTCCCTAATTGTGATTGAGCATATCCTTGGCCTAATTCCTATTACTACAATATCGCTCTACTGTGAATCTAAGACTACGGACTAGACCTGCATGGGCCACCACTAAAAACGTGTCACGACCCGCACCCGGAATTTGGGCATGAGTCGTGGGTACGTCCAGCCTACGCCGCAGCATCGGCGGTAGAACGCTGTCTAGGTCACAAATATAGTATATCCTGTCGATAGTCTCAACTCCGCACGGAGGACAATGATAAATAACCACAGTTCTATAATATACTCAATCACAACTATAAACATAATGGCACGATGAGAATTTGAAAAGAGTTCTAATTAAAACCAACCACAAGAAATTCAACTCAAATCCTGGGTCTAAATGACCTCACAAGTCACAATTAAAAGTAAATACATCTCAGTCTCAGTCTAAAACAATAAATGCAGAAAAATAATCTAAACATGGGCAGGCATGTTCTCCTCTAGGATAGGCACCTCCTCTGGGATTTCTGGGGTGAAATCCTCCTCTATTCCTGGACCGTAATGAGTAGGGCAAAAGTCCTCCAGGTCCTCTGAAAAATATTGGTTATCCAGTCAGGATTGGAGCGAAGCACAAGCACTAACAGCAGTTTCATTAAATTGACAAAATCTATAAACAGTGTAAGAGATACAAGATGGAAATAAAAGCTGAACATGTGAAGTACTGGAGAAATGAAATAGACAATAAAGCATCTAGCAATGAGCAATAAGTAGTAATGCTAGAACAAGTAAAATCTGAATAAAGATAAAACATCTAGCTAAGTGTTTGAATTATCAGTTTATTATGTGATCGGCTTGGGACTAGATCAGGCTGGTTATATATGATTAGCTATGATTCTTGAAGGTCAGGCTAACCATATGGTTAGCTATGATGCATGATAATGGTCAGGCTAATCATATATAACAGCTATGAGGCATGATGATGGTCAGGCCGCACCCGACGTGAGATGTGGGGTGAGCTATGATGCATGGTAAGTGTGGATATGATCACATAATCTACTAATAGTTCCCCATCCCCCAGCTAGCACGATGGATTCCAATCACGACTCCTCATGATGGGGATCTAGGGTGCTAACCCGTGTATCCATAGTGTCGGAATCAAGTATGTAATACACTATAATTTATAGAAGTAATCAACCATAAAAACTGTCAGAGAATGTACTCGCCTGTGGTCCTGAGCAAAGTGTGAGGATCGAGGTCCAAAATGGAATCACAATGACCTATTTATGGAAATTTAATGTCAAAATATTGAAACAAAAGAATAACATGTTTAACAATTTAAATACGAGGTTTCTAAGTCAATACTAGCTAAACTAGGTCTGAATAGTAAATTCTTGGTAGTGTCAGTCTACATCTAGGTTTCTAGGTTGATTTCCAAGCTATACTAGTTGATACTATGTTGTGACTAGGTTTCTAGGTCCATCTCATGAGTATCTAGTCACTAGGTATCATATAGCTATATAGACTATATAGTGACTCATAAAACTAGCTAATATTACTGATACTAGATATATGACTTATAATATACTTGTATTAAGCTATAACTAATATCTCACCTAGGACTTGATACCTACCCTATTACATTATACTAATACCTCACATACACACTCACTGGGACTGACACAAAACCCACACTGCCACTAAAATACCTACACACAGGTAACTAATCTGAGACACAGGTTTGGCTCACACAGTCATGTACACACAGGGACATAAACACATATGCACTGCTCTTCACACAGGAATCTGAGAGTTCTCAGACACATAATATCCACTGATACACACTCTGGGGCACACACACTTAGTTCAAATGCTCATACACATACACAGCACTCCTCACACTCACTGCACTTAACATAACCCTAACTCACTGATTTAAACACTGAAACACACAGGTAACTAACATAGGTTCATAGTCTGATACTCAATTAAACCCCTTACATTCACATAGTTCCTACTATACCACCTATAAGTTACTGACACAACACACACAGGCATATACTGGCACTTGTATACCTTGACAATTACACACACAGTCACACACAACTAACAGTATACACACACACACTTATGGACAGATCCTTGGACACACAGACACAGGTTCTAACCCAGGCACAGGAATTAACACACAATATAGGCATAGGTACTCACACATGCACAGTCCTCACAATCACTCACAGGCACTCTGTTATGTATCAGTGAATGATACATCCTCATCTATACTAAACTTCTACACTGGCTACACAGGTATTTGCTCCCACATTCACATTACACACAGCACAGCCATTAACCCTCGCTGGCCCCTCATACACACATATCCTCACCTAATCCAATACACCTAAACACAGGCACTTCACCAACACAACCTACACATAACACATACATGAATATCTGCACAGTTTACACATGAACAAGGACACACAGTTTCACATATACATCTGTCTGGATACACATGGTTCTCACTGCTCTAATACCCCACAAAACTCACTCACTCACTCTCCTAACTAAACTAGTTAGGCTCACACATTCACATTCCCTCACTGAACACACACACAGTGTACAATCTAAAACTGACTGATGCTAAGCTACACAAATTCTGGGTACTCACACACACAGACACACAAATCTGAAATAGCAATTTCCTACTGATATACACAGGCATCTAATACATATTGATCTACACTGAGACACTTACACAACTATACACAGAATATCAGGCCAAGTATTAGGGCTAAGTGATTGTATCAGTAACAAAGGGTATCAATAACACACTGATTCACACTATTCTGACCAAACTCACACACAAGTCCCTAACTCTCCTCAACTCACATACTCTGAAACTGGCACTCAAACCTACACACAGACACTAAAATTGATACAACATTCAAAACCCATCACAGTGAACTACATCAACCCACATACACAGTTGTGAAACCCCTTCCCCAATCTGATACACATACCCCTGCTCTAATACCTACAGAAATACGCAGCACAGTTCTCACCTCTCTCTCAAAATGCACAGATATCTCCCCCAAACCCGACTACACAAAATACACAGTTCTCAACTCGAGTTATCCCCCACACACACATATTTATGCACAGCTACAACCCTATGCACAGAAATTAACTCATTGCACACCCTACTGAAATACACATCCCCCATTACACAGTCCCGAATGTACAGTAAATCCCCCAACACACAATACATATATATGTATATAGATTCATACATCAATTATACAGAATTATAATTAAGTTAGATAGGTAAATTTCTAATAACAATTAAACATCACATACAGGTTCATACACCCGACTGTACACAGGTCTTCCAAATCCTGATTTCTACATCAAAACACCAGAAATACTAAATCAAACCCTAAATCAACATAATAGACTACACGTAGGAGAGGTAATCATGTATACTAGCAACCTTAGGATTTGGGTTCCTGAGATTGGGAAAAATCTAACGAAAATTCACCAAACCCTAGATCTCCTAGGTTTACATGAAAAATCCCTAAAATTCGAATTCCAACCTTAGGGTGGGTTCCTAATGGTCATGAACATCTGAAAACAGGAATTAAAATGAATACAAACTAGGGTTTACCTGCAGGAAAGGGTTCTTCAATGAGATTCTTCTTCTCCAAGGCTTCCGGACCCACGTTCCTTGCTTTGGAGGAAGAGGAAATGGAACCTAGGGTTAGGGTTTCGAATTTATGGAGTGGGGAGAAGGTTCTCTTGTGGAGGCTAGGGTTTCTCCTGTTTACATGAAGGATGGCTTTGTGGAAAGCTTCCTTTATATATAAACCTAGTTCTAGGGTTTCCTTGCACAGCTTTAGGTTTAAACCTTTATGTTAAGTCATGTAGGACCTAACAGACTCAGGTTAAGTCAGTCTAGACTTTTTGAGGGTTCCATCTTAAATTAAAATTCTAGGGTTTTGCTAGAATAGGGTTTACATTTAGGGTTTAGTCATTAGGGTTTGACCTAATGGGTTCTAGGGCTTGACCTAAAACAAAATCACTAACAATAATATAATTAGTTTATAAAACTCAGAAATTAATTAATACATAATTATTTAAAAATAGTTAAATTACAGAAATACCCTTATAGGGAAAAGTGGTAGTGACATCGCAGATCTCTGTACATCTTTGTGCCACCTGGATGTATAGAGTATGTTGAGCTATGAGCTTCTGACATCAGCTCTTCACGAAGTTCTCCGTTTGGAACATAAAGACGATCTCCACATCTTAGAGTCCCATCTTCGTGTATGCGATATCCTGTCTGGATTCCAACCTCTGTTCTTTGTCGAAGCCTCTGAAATCTTGCATCTGTTGGTAGTGCAGCTTTGATTCTTTCGACCAATGTTGATTACAGCTGGTAGTTTGACAATTGGCCGTCAATTTTTGGCATAATGACCTCTATTCCCAACTTTTCTAGATCTCTCAGTAGACTTGGTTGGTTGATCATAAAGAATGCCGAGGGTCTTCTGCTTAGTGCATCTGCTACTACATTAGCCTTCCCAGGATGGTACTGCAGATCGATCTCGAAATCCGATATCACTTCGAGCCATCGTCTTTGTCTCAGGTTTAAGTCTTTCTGAGTGTAGACATATTTCAGGCTCTTGTGATCTGTGAATATCTCCACTCGTTCGCCGTATAGATAATGTCTCCATAGCTTCAGGGCGAAGATGACTGCGGCAAGCTCCAGGTCGTGAGTGGGGTAATTCTTCTCATAAGTCCTCAGTTGTCTTGAGGCATAAGCTATAACCTTTCCATGTTGCATTAAGACACAACCCAATCCTTTTTCGGATGCATCGCTATATATTACGAAACCTTCGGATCCAGATGGTATGGTCAAAATGGGGGCTGTAGTCAGACGCTTTTTCAACTCCTCAAAAGCTTTCTGACATTCCTCAGACCAGATGAACTCCTGCTCCTTGCGGGTAAGACGGGTAATCGGCTCCGCGATTCTTGCAAAGTTTTCCACGAACCTCCGGTAATATCCGGCAAGTCCTAGAAAGCTTCTCACCTCTGAGACGTTGGTCGGGGTTGGCCATGTCTCTACAGATGAGATCTTTGCTGGGTCCACCGAGTTGCCTTCTCCTTTGATAACGTGCCCAAGGAAAGCGACATGATCAAGGAAGAACTCGCACTTGCTCATCTTAGCATAAAGGCTCTCACGTCTCAGCATCTCTAGCACTAGTCTCAAGTGCTCTTCATGCTCCTCGTTGCTCTTCGAATACACCAAGATGTCGTTGATGAAGACTACCACGAACTGGTCCAGATATTAGTGGAAGACTCTGTTTATCAGGTTCATGAATACGACAGGTGCATTTGTTAGTCCAAAAGGCATCACCAGGAACTCGTAATGACCATAACGAGTCCTGAATGCTGTCTTTGGAATATCTTCCCTCCGTACTTTGACCTGATGATAGCCTGATCTCAAGTCTATCTTTGAGAATACCACAGCTCCTGTCAGTTGATCGAACGGATCGTCAATCCTCGGCAAGGGGTACTTGTTTTTGATTGTCAAAGCGTTGAGGGCTCTGTAATCAATACACATCCGATATGTTCCGTCCTTCTTTGGTACAAACAACACTGGTGCTCCCCAGGGTGATGCACTAGGACGAACAAATCCCTTGATTTGCAATTCTTCCAACTGTAGCTTCAGCTCGTCAAGCTCCTTCTTCGCCAGTCGGTACACATTTGAGGATACCGGTGCAGCTTCGGGTATCAGCTCAATAGTGAACTCTACTTCTCTGTCAGGCGGTAGGCCTGGCAATTCCTCCGGGAATACGTCTTCGAACTCTGCAACGAGTGCTGGGGGTGCTATCTCCATCGTCATGTAAGCTCTAGGAGTCTGGCCTACTCCTTGCTCGATGGTACCTCGTACGTATTCGAACTCCGGTTGGTCTGGGGGTCTAAAAGTGACACTACATTTTCGGCAGTCTAGGATAGCATTGTTCTGGCTTAGCCAGTCCATGCCTAAGACGACGTCGAAATTTGACATTGGGAGTACCAAAAATCGCGCTCTTAGCTCTCTACTACAAATGACTACCGAGCATGTTTTAATAATGTTGGTAACTGGAACAATGTCTCCTCCGGTAAGAATCTTCCAGCACTTAGGTAGTGGGGAAGTGGCTAGTTTGTGCATGGCTACGAAACTACTAGATATGAATGACAGGGTTGCAACAGAATCAAATAATGCGGTTGCAGGTAATGATGCAACTAAAATGGTACCTGTGATGGTTTCACCTTCGGGCTCCTCTGCAACTGCAGCTAAAGCAAAGGCATGCCCGTGCCTTTGCCCTCCAGTTTGTTGTCTGGCTTTGAACTGGCTCTCCTGGGTGGCCAGGGGTGCTCCCTTCTGATATCCTCCAGATGTTGAGGGTAGCATCCTCTGGGCTGGTGTTCCTGATTTCTGCCCGTTCTGAGGCGCTGCATCTCTGCGTTGCGGGCAGTCCCTTGCCATGTGTTGGCTAGCTCCACAAATCATGCATAGCCCGTTTTTCTTTCTGCAGTCTCTGATATAATGACCCTTCTTACCACAAAAGTGACAAGTCGGGAGCTCCTTCTTCTGGTAGGGTTTTGTCGTCTGCTGTGTCTGATTTTGTGGACGACGGATCGGTCCTCCTGCTCCTTGCTGGTTTTTGGCCGGGATGGTTGGATTTGAGCGTCTTGCTCCTCGGCCAATTGCTTCTTGCACCCTTGCTTCCGTAAGAACCTCTTCGTAGGAGATCCTCGACTGCATCGTCGTATATCTCTGGAGCTCGAAGGTAAGGTCGTGGTGGAATCTCCTAGCCTTCTCCAGCTCGTTCGGTATCAGGACGGCACCGAATCGATTCAGTCTGCTGAACTCTGCGTCGTAGGCGTCAACAGTCATGTTCCCTTGTTCCAGGTGCAGGAACTGGGAGTATAAGGCATTTTGGACTGTTCCGGGGAAGTACTTGGCATTGAAGTGCTCCAAGAATTGTTCCCAAGTCTGGTCTTTGCCGACGCTACGCTCTATAGATTCCCACCAGTGATGGGCGTTGCCGAGGAGTTGGGCCCTCACTGCGGTCATCCATAGGTCGGGGGAATGTTGTGAACCTTCCAGCAGCATTTCTATGTTGGAGATCCAGTCTGAGATCTCCTCTGGGGTCTCGCTGCCTTTAAAGGTTCTCGGGCTCATCTGGCGGAAGCCTCGGACTGTGCCCACTGGTTGGACAGGTGCTGGTGCCGGGGCAGTGGTTCTCTCCAAAGTCGTCATCAAGGTCTGCTTCAAGGCTTCAGTCTGTTGCCACTGAGACTGTCTCAGGACTTCAGTCTGTTGCCATTGAGTCTGCAACATAGCTTGGAGGAACTGGAATATTTGAGGTTGGCCCTCAAGCTGTAGCATCAGGGCAGGAAGGGCTGGAGGTGGAGGCAAAGGTGTCTCCGCCTGCGGTGTTGATGTTTGCCCTTCATGTTGGGCTGGTGTTCCTGTCTGGGCAGGATTCTGGGGTAGGTATGGAGTCGTTGGGTAGACCAGCATCCTTCTCGGGGATGGGTCTCTCGGGGTGGTCGGGGTTCCTTGGACATCGGGCAAGGGGTCTGTTGCTTGGTCAGCCCCATCAATCGCATGTCCACCGGGTATGTCCATATTTCTGAAGAAAATAGAATAATTAGAAAAGTACAAGAAAATAATGATTGATAATCAAGCAGGATACAAAAAATTTTATGAATGAAGTCAGAGTGGATGAGACCTAGTATTCCTATCCTATTGCAGGCTTGCTGGGCATGTCATCATACCTCTAGCAATAAACTTGACCTGCATGGGCCACCACTAAAACCATGTCACGCCCCAGTCCCAAAAATGTAAAGAACTAGGCCACGTGGCATTGGCCAGCTGACACGTCACTAAGGGTTTAATCCAATTTGTTGGACCCAAAGGAACGTGCTACACTGTCCTAAAATACTACAAGTTTAATACAGGTAAATCTAATCTCATCCATAGAAATATCATGAATATGGAAGAAGTGCTGAAATATATATAATGCTGAATGTCATAGTACACATCTTGTGGGAACAAACCCACTACAAAAGATAATAATAGTAGAAAATAAGATAGACTAGTGTATTGTCTATCTAGGGAAAATAGCTCCATCTCTAGGGGAACAAGCTTCTAGGATCAGGCAGATTCTGATGATGGCTCCTCTAACTCCTCCTCGGTGGCACACCGAGTCTCCTGTCCTGGACCATACACCGTAGGGTAGAAGGTCTCGTCTAAATCTGGAAGGGAACCAGGTCCTCAGTGGGACATAACAAGATACAGAAAAACAACTTGCCAATGTATGTAAATAATGAATAAATAAATACAGGGTGCTAACCATCTAAGTGAATGCAAGTAAAGATCTTGTAGTGCGCATGGGAAAGTGTAGGCTTGACATATGCTGACTTAATTCACCAATCGTGTTGACTGGCTAGTATATGTGTCATATGCCCCCGGACACACGGGTAGCTCTGCAATCGACCATCTCCGAGGAGCATGGTACGAAGGTATAAAAACATAAAAGGAGGGGGTGTCCCAAACGTCTACTAGTTATCTTTCCCGCCCAATGTAACTAAATGTCAAGTCGTACTTTTCCTAAGTTTTTCTGATTTTATGCTAAGCCATGATGCAT
>JAYESA010000008.1:172985844-173355844 GCA_036927795.1 Iris macrosiphon | reverse complement strand
GGCCGGAGGTGGGCTGAGGGTGGTGGTGTAGGGTTTAGGGAATGGGGGGGTCGGGTATATATAGGGTTTTTAGGCAATGGCATTTTGGTAATTAGGGGGAAGTTCAAGGGTATTTAGGTAATTTCATGTTAGGCTGATATTTTCAGGTGGGTCCCACTGACACGTGTACGGTGTAGGTTCACCAGCCAATGAGGGGGTGACACCTCGCACTGTAATTTTGCAGAAAAGCCCCTGAAATTTTATAAATTGTATATAGGTCCTAAAATTGGTATTTTGCGTAATTATGCAATATGTCTAATTAAAAACACTGATTCCTAGAAATACTGAATTGCACAGAAATGAGGGAGAAAGCTGGGGAAGTGCCTTGGGGGGTGTGGGGGTGAGCCTGGGCAGGGGTAGGGGCTGGTTCTTTGGGTGATACGGGTCACCGTATTTATTAATTTAATAAATACTGCGCATGGTGTTCACTAATTATTTAGGGGCAGGTAGGATTATAATTTTACTACGGTGTCAATATACTAATTGTAGTATATTTCAAGTAGAATATTATCGTATTTTTGTTTGGGCAAAACAGGTACATGTTGGGCCTCAAATCTCTAGGGGTACAGAGATGGGTAAAGAGCAGGAAATAAATACGGATGTTTGTAACGACATTTGTGCGTCTCAAACGAGGCTCAAAATAAAGTATCTGGGAGTTGCACAAAATTTAGAAAAATAGTCTAACATGTCTAGAACAGTTATGTGAACCTGTTTTGGGGTTAACAGCTAGTGTAATGCTCTATTTAATTATGTGAGGGACAGGTGCACAAACAATAGGATATGTAAGCAAAATAAATTTTTAAAAAAAATTGCCATAATTCTAATTAGCTAAAATAAATCCTAAATTACTGAAATCTGGTCGAGGGAGTTTACACTATGGAAGTACTATCTTGATACCCATCTCTCGTAAGTCCTCTAGAATGTGTTTCTGAGTAGTCAACATAAATTTGCTACCTCTTCTGCTAAGTGTATTAGCTACTACATTAGCCTTGCCTGGATGGTACTGAAGTTCCAAGTTATAGTCTTTCAACAACTCTAGCCACCTTCTCTGCCTCATATTCAATTCCTTCTACGTGAATACATACTTTAAACCCTTATGATCCGTGAATATTTTTACTCGATCATCATATAAGTAGTGCCTCCACAACTTAAGTGCGAACACTACTGCTGCTAACTCCAAATCGTAAGTTGGATAATTCTTCTAGTGATCTCTGAGCTACCAAGAAGCATACCCTATCACTCTATCATGTTGCATCAAAATAAATCTAAGTCCTTTGCCAGATGCATCACAATACACTATAAATTCTTCGGAGCCTGTCGGAAGAGTAAGGATTGGAGCAAAGATTAACTTCCTATTTAACTCATCAAAGGCTATCTGGAATTCTGCTGACCACACAAATTTAACTTTCTTGCGCATTAACCGAGTCAAAGGTACCAAGATCTTAGCAAAGTCTGACATAAATCTTCTATAGTATCCTACCAAACCTAGGAAACTATGCACTTCTGCTACTGTCTTCAGAACTGGGCAGTTCTCTAATGCATCTACCTTCTTGGTATCAAATGACACTCCTGCTCCAGAAATAATGTGCCCAAGAAAAGATACGTGATGTCATACCCCAGTTCCAAAATACCGAGGGACTAGCCACGTGGCAATGGCCAGCAGCACAACTCCAATGGGCAAACCCAATTTAATGGACCCGTTAGAGTGTACTTAAGCTGTAATAAATATAAATGCAGTCTACAACATCTATCACAATATAATTCTAATCTCATCAACAGAAAAAATATAACAAAATATGATAGACTAATCAAGATAATAGATAAAGAAAATAGTCCATCATTAAGTCAACATTTGTAGTATCTCAGGGAACAACACGATAAAATAAGTCAATACATAAGTCCATGAGTCAAGATATAAAATAACTGGAAGCATAAATAACTGAGTATGTAACAGAATACTCAAGAGAAATCCTCTGGCACAACCTCATCCTCTGGTGTCAGTACTGCTCCAACGTCAGCTCCTGTCCCGTATATCTTGGGGTATTCCTCCTCTACTATTCCTGGGGACATAATCCGGATCCAGGTCCTCAGGGGACATAGCAAGGTATAAGAATAACTCAAGCTAAATGAAATATAGTATATAAATATAGATTTTTAGGTCAAGCTATGTAACCAGCTATATGAAATGTAAATGAGAGCATCACTAGTACTCAGGCTGAGACCACTACAAGCTCTGTGTCGGAGAGCTGGTAGCAGTAATATCATGTAATAGGCCAAGCTCTGGAACAGAGACTAAAGTACCTCAATAATAAAGTATATATATATATATATATATATATATAATTAGCTTGTAGCCTGTGTGCCTCTCTCCACCCAATATAATCACACGTCTCATGTCCACGATGTCTCATGTCCATAACACGCAAGATCATAACCTCTAGCTAGTACAACGAGTCATAATGATATATATGTATATGCAAGTCTCATGTCACGAATCCTGTAAGACTATACAGAATCACCATAAATAACTCAAAAAAGATTCTATCACATGAATAGTGTCAAGTATCCTATGGTATGGCGTACTTGGTAAAGCAAGCACATAAAAATAGGATCGTGGAATCAACTCTCTAAATAACGTTATACGACTCCGCGTACGGTGTCGACACCTGAATCTTGTTCGGACGCTAAGCAACGTCTCACAGTCCTAGGTTGAACATGTACATCTCAAGAGTATATATATATATAGAAAGAACTCAAGCAAATAATATAACAGGAACTACTACAAGTTGGCAAGGTACACTTGCATGTGTTCTGAGCTTCGTCAGTTGCTCGGAGATAAGAGGAATCTTCAGGTATGCCTCCAGATGCTGAAACAAACATTACCATTGCTCTCAGAATACTTGAAATAGCTAAGATTGACTATCCTTAAGTCTAATTTAGACACAAGGACAGAATTGACAGTTTCTGGTCAAAGCGGGTTCCACTTGTGGCCCACTTCGCACCAAAAAATGTGCTAGAGATAAAGTTTTCCAAATTCATCAAACTTAGTGTCTACGAGTCCAGAACGATGATATGAACCCAACAGAACATCCATAACTGGATTCCGATAAGCCGGTCACGAAATCGTCCATCAGGTAGAACCATGGGGTCCGCAAAACGATATTTCGTCAACGTTCTCAGAATCGAACCAAACTTGGGTCACAGGACTAGCGTAACGCTACGAATATAATGGCGTAAGTTTCGTTGTGAAACGACAAGCACACACGAAATTATGACAAGTATCAGAATAGGCTAATACAGTGCTTTTTCGACGGATACGCGTTGATTCTGGTGTGCACGCACATCCAAATTAACTTTCACAAAATCTCACACGTCCGTGTTGACGATATGCGCCTTTTGGTGCAATTCGCACACAACGAAGTTGCCTCATTTAGTGGAACGTACCCTATTTCGAGAAAATTTTGGATTTAGAAAACCAAGTTTTTGGTCAAATTCAACAGCAAATAAAATACAACATACATCGAATTAAAATAAACTAATTAGAGAGATTAAAACTCGATTATATTGTCTAAATTACTGTCCAAGTAGAACTTAAAAATATTAACTAGGTTGAAAGAAAATCAGACATAAACATGGGTGGTTGGAACAGCTTTTGAACTACAAACTGGGTCAGTTTTTCCTGTTTTGCGTCGCGAATTACGATCGACATAGGACACGATACACCGAACTAATTATATAGGGTTCAAGAGGGTCATGTGGTCTTCGCATAGGATTCGACAGGTCGATATTTGGATTACTGTGCAGGGAGATATAGGGATGGGAAGAAGGGTACCTTGCTGTGCTATTGTGCTCGGGATGTCGGAACGGCTACTTTGCGGCGGCGTGCGGCGACGGTCCGGCGATCGTCGGAGGTCGGGGCTCGTCGGGATTAGAAGAGGAGTTGATGGTGGTAGTGTTTGGCTAGGCTAGGGTTTATATAGGGAGTTACAAGAAGGGGAAGGGAGGGGGTTCGGCCGTTGATTTTGGGGAGGGGAGGGTTCGGTCGGTAGTTCCAGTAGGAGAAAGGGTTTGCGGGTTTGGGTTGGTAGGTTTTGGGTTGCGGGTTCGGGTATGGGATCCGGGTTCGGTTAGTTTGGTTTGGGTTGGTTCGGTTTAGGTTGGTTTGGGTTTGTTTATTAAAACAATATAAATATGTATGCATTTAGCTATCAAAAAATAGTTTTAGACCCCAATAAATTCCAAAATATTACACAATAATCTACTATTAGTTTTACACACAAAAATATATTTTTTGTACTATTTTAATTATTAATTTAATACAAAAAATATAAATTCATGAACGAACATTTAATATAATTTACTAAAAATAATAAAAAATTTCTACAATAATAATAAATGAAAATTTTAAATTAAATTCTAAAAATCAGAGTGTTTACAATCTACCCACCTTAGAAAAATTGTGTCCTCATAATTAAAAATATAAAATATAACCGGTCAAGAAAGATTTCTCTAGAAGAGATGACGCGGTTGCAAGATATGTTTGTTGAAGCACGACACAAAGGATAAGGGACCATGGACAAAGAAAAATCGGAAGGAAGGATGTGGTTTTTGTTCAAGCAGAACATGTAGGAAAGAAATAAAAAAAATTCCTAGGCAATGAGAGATAAGTAACTCAAGAGTAAAAGAGCCTGGTTAGAACGAAGATCAACTACAGCTTATGAAAACTTGGATACCACTGACATATTATTAATCTAGACTAACAAGTTCATGCTAACATAATACTAGGTATAGGCTAGGGAATGGAACTAACTAGCACATGCTAAAGTATTACTAGGAGTATTCTCTATTATAGCTAGCTATGATAAAACTAAATCTTACTCATATTTGCTACTTCTCGAGTCTATTCCTCCTCCACTGTCATCTCAAAAGCCTGTCCACGTCCCTGTGGTGGTGCCCTCTGTTGTTGCTGGGCCTGCTGGATTAGCGTTGCATGTGGTGCCAAGGGTGGCCTCGGCTGATATCCTTCCGGTGCTGGTAAAGCTTATCGGTTTACCATCGATGCTCCCTCTCGATGCTCAGGAAAATCCTTGGCTAAATATTGGCTGGATCCGCAAATCAAGCATAATCCCAACTTGTATCTGCACTCGCTCTCGTAATGACCTCGCTTGCCACAATATTGATATGTAGGCAGTGCCTGCAGAGCTGCTCTGGGTGGCTGGTGTATGTGAGGCCTCTTTGCAGCTTCTCCCTGTGGTGCTCTGGCTGGTGCTGATATGAACGACCATTTCTGGCTGGACTCTCTCCTGGTGACGCGCTCCATACGTCGGGCTGCAGCAAGGACGTCCGTATAAGAAGTAGGTACAACATAGCCGATTAATCTCTGTAGCTCAAAGCTAAGTCCGTCGAAGAACTTCTTCGCCTTCTCCTCTTCTATCGAAATCAGAGTTGGGACAAAACAACTCAAACGGATGAACTACGCATTGTACTCTTCCACTGTCATATTGCCCTGAGTGAGGCGATTGAACTTGTCCCGAATTTTCGATCGAGCAATAAATGGAATGTACATCTCCTGAAAGAGTCTAAAGAACTCCTCCCAAGTGACTCGGTCCATTCTGAGCCATCTCTCCTCAGATAGCCACCAGTGATGTGCATTGTCCATCAACTATATTATGAAGGCAGTCATCCAACGCCCCCTCGGAAGCTCAGCTGCTTCTAATTGGTGTTGAGTGTTTGTGAGCCACTCATGAACTTCAGTGGGCTCCTCCTTCCCTAAAAAGATACGAGACTTTAGCTGGCAAAAATCAGTGATAGATCCATCGATAGACGTCTAGCTGGTGGGTTCGCCTGCTCCAGTACTATCACTAAGTTGTTCCTCAAGTTTTTTGCCTGGCGTTGCTGGGCCTCTTGATGAATCTGCTGTTGTGCTTGCATCATTGCGTAGAACATTAGGAATATCTGCTGACCATCCATAGGCTATCCTGGTGGAAAAATGGCATTGGTGGAGTAAACTGCGACAGTGGTGGAATATCGTCTCACTGGAACCTCGAGGCGTGCTGATCTGCTTGATTACTTTATTGAGTGGATGGATCTCCACCCAATGGTGTTACCCCATCGTCGTAGGTGACCATAGCACCTATGGTGTAACCACGGAAGTCTCATCGCTGGCTCATGGATCCATTACTCTGCATCCAAAGTAAACTATGAGAGGCGCACAGAGGAATCAAGGTAGGATGCAAGTCAAGAAATTATTTTAAAGTCGATATAGAGGTCAAGAACAGATAACAAGTGGATGAGATCCTATAATTTATCCTATCCTAATTGCAGGCTTGCTCGGTTCCTTAGTTGAAATCAAAGCAATATAGTTGTTTACCTGCATGGGCCACCACAAAAACTATGTCACGCCCCAGTCTCAAAATACCGAGGGACTAGCCACATGGCAATGGCCAGCAGCACAACTCCAATGGACAAACCCAATTTAATGGACCTATTAGAGTGCTCTTAAGCTATAATAAATATAAATGCAGTCTACAACATCTATCACAGTATAATTCTAATCGCATCCACAGAAAAAAATATAACTAAATATGATAGACTAATCAAGATAATAGATAAAGGAAATAGTCCATTATTAAGTCAACATTTATAGTGTCTCGGAGAACAACCCGATAAAATAAGTCAATACATAAGTCCATGAGTCAAGATATGAAATAACTAGAAGCATAAATAACTGAGTATGTAACAGAATACTCAGAAGAAATCCTCTGGCACAACCTCGTCCTCTGGTGCCAGTACTGCTCCAGTGTCAGCTCCTGTCACGTATATCTTAGGATATTCCTGTAAGCCCCCTAAATTTCAGAACTTTTAATTTGGATTTTTCCTGGAATTTTCCGGAATTTTTCTGTAATTAAACCCTAGGTTTTGGTAATTGAATGATTTTTAATTGCTGTTAATTAATATTAAAATATTATGAAAATAATATTTTATGGTGTAAAACGGAAAACCGGACATAGGGTAATTTTCTGCAAATTTATTGGACTCCGGAAACGCGATTAAAGCCCTAAAAACTATTAAATAAATAAACCGAATTAACCCCTAATTAAACCGGGTTTATTTTAAATAAACCAAACCGGACCGGGTTCAGCTGAACCAAACCCAAACCGTATTGGGTCGGGTCGGATCTAAACCCGACCCGACACCCGCTAACCCGACCCGCTTTTTAATTACTAACGAATCGGGGCGGATTCCTATTGAACCGACCCGTTAACCCGAACCCAATACCCGAATCCTAATCGAACCCTAACCCTAATCCAAGTCGGAACACTGTTCCGACGAGGTTATTAAACCCCCCGCCGTTGCCGAAACCCTAACCCTAGCTCTCCCCTCGACCGCCCAGCTCCGCCCTCTCCTCACCGTCACTCTCCCAGAGTCGCCACCACCTTCTCCCCTCGCCTTCGCTGCCCAGCCTCCGTCCCCGTCACGACACCCTGAGCCCCCGCCTCGACGTGCCCTCACCCCAAACCCCAAGCCCCTCGCCGCCCGAGCTCGACCCGTCCCCTGAATCAACCCCTCCGCCCTGACCTCATCGTCCCCGACCTAACCCCTGCGGCCAAGCCGACGATCCCGCTCACAGCCCAACCACCTGCCTCCATCTCTCCCCGCAGCCAGCGACATCCTCCCCCGAGCACGACCCGACCGACCCCTCTCTCCTTTCTCCTCCGCCTGGGCTCGCCTCCACCTCTCCGTCTTACTCCTCCTCCCCTCGACGAACCGACCCGCCGCCTCCCTCCTCTACACTAGCCAGCCCTCGACGACAGCCTGCAAAACTTCCCTGAGCCCGACCTCTGCGACGACCCGCAGCCGCCTCTCTCCGGCCGCCCTCTCCCACCCGGAGCCGACGAGCCGTCCCCGCCTCGCCGTCCTCGGCCTACCCCAGTGGCAGCCCAGGCCAGATCCGGCAGTCTCCGGCCACAGAACCAAAACCCTAGATCCGACTCATCCTGGACACAGTACTCGGACACAACACGGACACGGGAAGATCGTCGTTCACGGAGCCCTGTTCAGGTAACCCGTTCTCTCTCCTCGTTGCCCCGATTTTTGTTCCGTCAGTTGCGTCGTATAGACTGTGTGACCCCCTCGATGCCCGTGTAACCCGCTCGGTGCATCGCGTCCTGTATTGATCGCAAACCGCGATCCAAAAACAGGAAAACCAACACCCCATTTTACCCCAGAACTGAGTGCGCCCCACCAAACGGGACGACTTGGTCGCACGCGGTCTTTACCGAAACGTGCGCATCGTTGATACGGTCGTGTAGGATTTTGCAGAAGTCGATTCGGGTGTGCGTGCACACCGGAATCAACGCGTATCCGCGGACATCGTCCCGTATCCGACTTTTCTGGAATGTGCTGTAACTTTGTGTACACACGTCGGATCGAGACGAAACTTGCGCCATCGGACTCATAGCAATACGCTGGTCCTGTGACCCAAGTTTGGTTCGATTCTGAGAACGTTGACAGAATCGCGTATCGTGGACCCTACAGGCTCCACTTGACGGGCGATTTTGAGAACGGCTCATCGGAATCCAATTCTGGAAGTTCCGTTGGGTTCGTATCATCGTTCCTGACTTGTTGACACTGAGTTTGACATATTTGGAGACCTTTGACCCTGACACGATTTTCGGTGTAAGGTGGCCCACATGTGGACCCCGCTTTGGCCCGGAAATGTCATTTTGCCCTGGTGTCCAAATTGGACTCAAGGACAGGCGTTTCTAGCTATTTGATATTTTCTGAATCTAATGGTGATATTTATTTCAGCAACCGGAATAGTACCTGCAGAACCCGCTGAGACCAGAGCTACAGTTGGAGCTAGGACCCCAAGCAAGTGTACCTTGTCAAACTCTGCAGCTTAGTTATCTATTTTCCTTGCTTTATATATATTACTGTACATGCTTAACCTAGGACCGTGTGACATACTTAGCGTCCGATTATCATTCGGGTGCCGACACTGTACGCAGTGTTGGGTACGGTCATCTAGAGATGGACATCCGTGACACTTTATATTCTCGTACTTGTCTTATCAAGTACACTACGACCCAGGACACTTGACACCATTCATGAGACAGGATCTTCCCGAGATATTTGTGGTGATTCTGTATAGGATACAGGACTTGACAGAGATACTATATTCCTAGATACTTTATGACTTGTTGCATTTAGCTATGATCGCGCTTGACATGGACATGAGACGTTATGGATATGATATGCGTGGTTACATTGGGTGGGGAGAGACACACAGGCTACAGGCTGATTATATATATATAAAATATAGTAAACACATAGTAAAATACATAGATATTGCTGCTACCGGCTCCCAGACACAGAGCTTGTAGTGGTCTCAGCCTGAGTACTCGTGATGCTCTCACTTGCATTTCACATAGATGGTTACATAAATACCCTGTTTATTCATTGACTATTTTACTACATTATTGTGGCTTGTATTTTCTGTACCTTGCTGTCCCCTGAGGACCTGGATCCGGACTATGTCCCCAGGTATAGCTGATGAGATCGACCCCGAGGTTTACGGAGCAGGAGCATTATCAGGAGCAGGCATTGGAGCAGTACCAGATCCAGTAGACGCGTGATCACCGAGGGTATCTTCTGAGTATATACTATTTCATACTCAGTATTTGCTGTGGTTATCTTTATTCTTGTATCTTGACAGATGTATTCAGACTCATTATCGGGTTATTTCTCCGAGTTTATATTATATTGAGATTAATCTTGCTTTATGATTCTGACATTGTTTTATTCATTTCTGTGGATGAGATTAGTATATCTAGACCCTTATTGTTGTATTACAGCTTAAGTATGCCCCGATGGATCCATTAAATTGGGTTTGTCCATCGGAGTGTGCTGCTGGCCATTGCCACGTGTCTAGTCCCTCGATAGTTTGGGACTGGAGCGTGACATAGTTTTTGTGGTGGCCCATGCAGGTCTACGACTAAATTGTTCGGTTTCAACTTAGGAACCGAGCAAGCCTGCAATAAGAATATGATAAGTTTTAGAATCTCATCCACTTGCTTGAATCGTTCTTGACATCGATATCGGATTCGAATTAATTTCTTGACTTGTATCCTGCCTTGATTCCTGTGCGCTTCTTACTGTTTATTTGGTTTGTTACTCTTAAATTTTTGAATTTTATGATTGGTAATTAGAACTTGACAGTTTAAGTTATTATGGTAGATTATGACCTAATGATTACCCCTTAGCTTTAAGTCGCGTAATTAGTACCCCCACCTCGATACCAGTTAGATCCCTTACCCTTGACGGCCAGTAACTCTTCTATTCTCACTATCGACACTTGTTCTATAAGCACTAAGACTAAGGCTTAAGACGACCATGACCTAGGAAATATAGGAGGATACCCTAATAGGTACCAAGACCCCTTCTCGTAGACCTTAACCAGAGTTTCCACGGTATCCTTAAAATGATTCAGTATTAGTCATTGATATAAGTTGGGTAGTATGCCTCACAACATAGTACCACCTAGCCCTATTGACCCATTAATGAGGTAAACTAGGATGACACAACTTTAGACTTGTATAAGAAGATAGTGGCAATTCAGACAATAGAATTTAGAGGTCCTTGTCTCTATTTGGTCGACTAGCAACTTAGACAGGGAGGTTGTATGATGACTGTAGAGATTGTGTAGTCTTTTATTATTATGGCTGCTTGTTTGTTTTTGTTTTGTGAACTTCAATTAAATTTGTACCACCTTTCATCATCATCTAGCGTATTTATATTGCTGTACTACCTTGACTTATGCTACTGTTATAGCCTAGTTTTGCAAGATTATTCTTTATCGAGCTTGTTCATGACATATGTATTAGTGGACATGTACACTAATACAATTGTCTATTCAGAATCAAGGTATTAGGGTCTGGCCAACCTTAGTACGTTTGATTCGCCCTTCGTAACGCTACTTTACGTGGATTGAGATATGTAGTGATTAGTAGACGAATATACTTGCCCTAGACATGTCTGACATATCGTATTGGTTACATAACTGTACTAATACGAGCATGCGAACCAAGGATTACTAGAATAGGATTTCAATCCACAACTGCTTGACGATTCCCATCTGAATTCTTAAAATGCCTTGACCCCGATACTTCTATTCCGTTTATCTCACCCTTGAACTCTTTATTATTGATCTCCGTCTTCCCTTATTTCGGAAAGGCGAAACCTCGTGCTTGATATAAGTTGATATATAGACGGTACTAGATATACCCCACAGGCCGGTCGCATTGTTTGATGACCCTTTTATAAATGATTAAGGGAATACCATAGGTGATATGTTTGGTGTTAAAAGACTTAAGGATTCAATAACATGATTAAATAGGTTGGGACATAGCTTTCTTAGATGTATAACCTTAGATGATAGATGGGTAAATTCTAAGTTGGGTAGAGACCGCAATGCTCACTTGAGAGAAATTCTTGGGACTGTAATCAAGTGAGATTTGATAGAGAGACCCCACCCTATTTTAATTTTGAGGACGAAATTGTTTTAAGTTGGGTAGATTGTAAGCCCCCTAAATTTCAGAACTTTTAATTTGGATTTTTCCTGGAATTTTCCGGAATTTTTCTGTAATTAAACCCTAGGTTTTGGTAATTGAATGATTTTTAATTGCTGTTAATTAATATTAAAATATTATGAAAATAATATTTTATGGTGTAAAACAGAAAACTGGACATAGGGTAATTTTCTGCGAATTTATTGGACTCCGAAAATGCGATTAAAGCCCTAAAAACTATTAAATAAATAAATCGAATTAACCCCTAATTAAACCGGGTTTATTTTAAATAAACCAAACCGGACCGGGTTCAGCTGAACCAAACCCAAACCGTATTGGGTCGGGTCGGATCTAAATCCGACCCGACACCCGCTAACCCGACCCGCTTTTTAATTACTAACGAATCGGGTCGGATTCCTATTGAACCGACCCGTTAACCCGAACCCAATACCCGAATCCTAATCGAACCCTAACCCTAATCCAAGTCGGAACACTGTTCCGACGAGGTTATTAAACCCCCCGCCGTTGCCGAAACCCTAACCCTAGCTCTCCCCTCGACCGCCCAGCTCCGCCCTCTCCTCACCGTCACTCTCTCAGAGTCGCCACCACCTTCTCCCCTCGCCTCCGCTGCCCAGCCTCCGTCCCCGTCACGACACCCTGAGCCCTCGCCTCGACGTGCCCTCACCCCAAACCCCGAGCCCCTCGCCGCCCGAGCTCGACCCGTCCCCTGAATCAACCCCTCCGCCCCGACCTCATCGTCCCCGACCTAACCCCTGCGGCCAAGCCGACGATCCCGCTCACAGCCCAACCACCTGCCTCCATCTCTCCCCGCAGCCAGCGACATCCTCCCCCGAGCACGACCCGACCGACCCCTCTCTCCTTTCTCCTCCGCCTGGGCTCGCCTCCACCTCTCCGTCTTACTCCTCCTCCCCTCGACGAACCGACCCGCCGCCTCCCTCCTCTACACTAGCCAGCCCTCGACGACAGCCTGCAAAACTTCCCTGAGCCCGACCTCTGCGACGACCCGCAGCCGCCTCTCTCCGGCCGCCCTCTCCCACCCGGAGCCGACGAGCCGTCCCCGCCTCGCCGTCCTCGGCCTACCCCAGTGGCAGCCCAGGCCAGATCCGGCAGTCTCCGGCCACAGAACCAAAACCCTAGATCCGACTCATCCTGGACACAGTACTCGGACACAACACGGACACGGGAAGATCGTCGTTCACGGAGCCCTGTTCAGGTAACCCGTTCTCTCTCCTCGTTGCCCCGATTTTTGTTCCGTCAGTTGCGTCGCATAGACTGTGTGACCCCCTCGATGCCCGTGTAACCCGCTCGGTGCATCGCGTCCTGTAGTGATCGCAAACCGCGATCCAAAAACAGGAAAACCAACACCCCATTTTACCCCAGAACTGAGTGCGCCCCACCAAACGGGACGACTTGGTCGCACGCGGTCTTTACCGAAACGTGCGCATCGTTGATACGGTCGTGTAGGATTTTGCAGAAGTCGATTCGGGTGTGCGTGCACACCGGAATCAACGCGTATCCGCGGACATCGTCCCGTATCCGACTTTTCTGGAATGTGCTGTAACTTTGTGTACACACGTCGGATCGAGACGAAACTTGCGCCATCGGACTCATAGCAATACGCTGGTCCTGTGACCCAAGTTTGGTTCGATTCTGAGAACGTTGACAGAATCGCGTATCGTGGACCCTACAGGCTCCACTTGACGGGCGATTTTGAGAACGGCTCATCGGAATCCAATTCTGGAAGTTCCGTTGGGTTCGTATCATCGTTCCTGACTTGTTGACACTGAGTTTGACATATTTGGAGACCTTTGACCCTGACACGATTTTCGGTGTAAGGTGGCCCACATGTGGACCCCGCTTTGGCCCGGAAATGTCATTTTGCCCTGGTGTCCAAATTGGACTCAAGGACAGGCGTTTCTAGCTATTTGATATTTTCTGAATCTAATGGTGATGTTTATTTCAGCAACCGGAATAGTACCTGCAGAACCCGCTGAGACCAGAGCTACAGTTGGAGCCAGGACCCCAGGCAAGTGTACCTTGCCAAACTCTGCAGCTTAGTTATCTATTTTTCTTGCTTTATATATATTACTGTACATGCTTAACCTAGGACCGTGTGATGTACTTAGCATCCGATTATCAGTCGGGTGCCGACACTGTACGCAGTGTTGGGTACGGTCATCTAGAGATGGACATCCGTGACACTTTATATTCTCGTACTTGTCTTATCAAGTACACTACGACCCAGGACACTTGACACCATTCATGAGACAGGATCTTCCTGAGATATTCATGGTGATTCTGTATAGGATACAGGACTTGACAGAGATACTATATTCCTAGATACTTTATGACTTGTTGCATTTAGCTATGATCGCGCTTGACATGGACATGAGACGTTATGGACATGATATGCGTGGTTACATTGGGTGGGGAGAGACACACAGGCTACAGGCTGATTATATATATATAAAACATAGTAAACACATAGTAAAATACATAGATATTGCTGCTACCGGCTCCCAGACACAGAGCTTGTAGTGGTCTCAGCCTGAGTACTCGTGATGCTCTCACTTGCATTTCACATAGATGGTTACATAAATACCCTGTTTATTCATTGACTATTTTACTGCATTATTGTGGCTTGTATTTTCTGTACCTTGCTGTCCCCTGAGGACCTGGATCCGGACTATGTCCCCAGGTATAGCTGATGAGATCGACCCCGAGGTTTACGGAGCAGGAGCATTATCAGGAGCAGGCATTGGAGCAGTACCAAATCCAGTAGACGCGTGATCACCGAGGGTATCTTCTGAGTATATACTATTTCATACTCAGTATTTGCTGTGGTTATCTTTATTCTTGTATCTTGACAGATGTATTCAGACTCATTATCGGGTTATTTCCCCGAGTTTATATTATATTGAGATTAATCTTGCTTTATGATTCTGATATTGTTTTATTCATTTCTGTGGATGAGATTAGTATATCTAGACCCTTATTGTTGTATTACAGCTTAAGTATGCCCCGATGGATCCATTAAATTGGGTTTGTCCATCGGAGTGTGCTGCTGGCCATTGCCACGTGTCTAGTCCCTCGATAGTTTGGGACTGGGGCGTGACAATTCCTCCTCTACTATACCTGGGGACATAATCCGAATCCAGGTCCTTAGGGGACATAACAAGGTACAAGAATAACTCAAGCCAAATAAAATAAAGTATATAAAAATAGATCCTCAGGTCAAGCTATGTAACCAGCTATGTGAAATGCAAATGAGAGCATCACTAGTACTCAGGCTGAGACCACTACAAGCTCTGTGTCGGGGAGCCGGTAGTAGTAATATCACGTAATATGCCAAGCTCTGGAACAGAGACTAAAGCACCTCAATAATAAAGATATATGTATATAATTATCCTGTCGCTTATGTATCTCTACCCACCCAATGTAATCACACGTCTCATGTCCACGACGTCTCTTGTCCATAACACGTAAGATCATGACCTCTAGCTAGTACAGCGAGTCATAATGATATCTATGTATATGCAAGTCTCATATCACGAATTTTGTAAGTCTATACAGAATTACCATGAATAACTCAGGAAATATTTTGTCATATGAATAGTGTCAAGTGCCCTATGGTATGACGTACTTGGTAAAGCAAGCACATAAAAATAGGACCGTGGAATCAACTCTCTAAATGACGTTACACGACTCCGCGTATGGCGTCGATACCCGAATCTTGTTCGGATGCTAAGCAACGTATCACGGTCCTAGGTTGAACAGGTACATCTCAAGAATATATATATATATAGAAAGAACTCAAGCAAATAATATAACAGGAACTACTGCAAGTTGGCAAGGTACACTTGCCTGTTTTCTGAGGTCCGTCAGTTGCTCCGAGATAAGTGGAATCTCCAGGTACGCCTCCAGATGCTGAAATAAACATCACCATTGCTCTCATAATACTTGAAATAGCTAGGATTGACTACCGATAAGTCCAATTTGGATACAAGGGCAGAATTGACAGTTTCTGGTCAAAGCGGAGTCCACATGTGGCCCACTTCACACCAAAAAATATGTCAGAGACAAAGTTCTCCAAATTTGTCAAACTTAGTGTTTATAAGTCTAGAATAATGATACGAACTCAACGGAACATCAAGAACTGGATTTCGATGAGCCGGTCACGAAATCGTCCGCCAAGTAGAACCGTAGGGTCCGCAAAACGGTGTTTCGTCAACGTTCTCAGAATTGAACCAAACTTGGGTCACAGGACCAGCGTAACGCTACGAATTTGATAGTGTAAGTTTTGTTATAAAATGACAAGCACACACGAAATTATGAAGAGTGTCAGAATATGCCGATATGGTACTTTTTCGACGGATACGCATTGATTTCGGTGTGCACGCACATCCAAATCAACTTTTGTGAAATCCCACACGTACGTGTTGATGATATGCGCCTATCGATGCAATTTGTACACGATAAAGTCACCTTTTTTAGTGGAACGAACCCCGTTTCGGGAAAATTTTGGGTTTAGAAAACTAAGTTTTTTGTCAAATTCTAAAGCAAATAAAATACAGCATACATCGAATTAAAATAAACTAATTAAAGAGATTAAAACTCTGTTATGTTGTCTAAATTACTGTTCAAGTAGAATTTAAAAATATTAACTAGATTGGAAGAAAATTAGACATGAACATGGGTGGTTGGAACTGTTTCTGAACTACAATATGCTTTATTTTTTTCGGTTTAGCATCGCGAATTGCGACCGACACAGGACACGATATACTGAACTAATTATACAGGGTTCAGGAGGGTTATGTAGTCTTCGTATAAGATTCCACAGGTCGATATTTGGATTACTGTGCAGGAAGATACAGCGGTGGAAAGAAGGGTACCTAGCTGTGCTGTTGTGCTCGGGATGTCGGAGCGGCTACTTTACAGCGGTGTGCGGCGGCGGTCCGACGGTCGTCGGAGGTCGAGGATCATCGGGATTGGAAGATGAGTTGATGGTGGTAGTGGTCTGCTAGGCTAGGGTTTATATAGGGTGGTGTTTAGGGAGTTACAAGGAGAGGAAGGGAGAGGGTTCGACCGTTGATTTTGGGGAAGGGAGGGTTCGGTCGGCAGTTACAGTAGGAGAAAGGGTTTGTGGGTTTGGGTTGGTTGGTTTTGGGTTGCAAATTCGGGTATGGGATCCTGGTTCGGTTTGTTTGGTTTGGGTTGGTTCGATTTAGGTTGGTTTGGGTCGGTTTATTAAAATAATATAAATATGTATGCATTTAGCTATCAAAAAATAGTTTTAGACCCCAATAAATTCTAAAGAAAATTACACAATAATCTACTATTAGTTTTACACCAAAAAATATATTTTATGTACTATTTTAATAATTAATTTAATACACAAAAATATAAATTCATGAACGAACATTTATTATAATTAACTAAAAATAATACAAAATTTCTACAATAATAATTAATAAATTTTTTTAAATTAAATTCTAAAAATCAGGATATTTACACGTGATCCAGCCAAGAATTACACTTACTAAAATTCGCATATAACTGGTCCTCCCTCAAAGTTTGCTATACTATCCTAAGATATTCTTCATGTTCCTCCTCATTACAAGAATACACAAGAATGTCATCAATGAATACTACCACAAATTGGTCCAAATATGGCATGAAGATACGGTTCATCAAATCCATAAATACCACTGGAGTATTAGTCAGTCTGAATGGCAAAACTAGGAACTCGTAATGCCCATATCGTAACCTAAATGTTGTCTTCGATATTTTTTGCTCCCGAACTTGTACCTGATGACATCCTGATCGTAAATCTATCTTGGAGAAGACTCTTGCTCCGCTTAATTGATCAAACAAATCATCAATCCTGGGTAATGGGTACTTGTTCTTCACGGTCACTATATTCAACTGCCTATAATCCATACACAACCGTGTCGATCCATCCTTCTTCTTCACTAATATCGCTGGTGCTCCCTACAGTGATCTACTGGTATGAATAAACTTCTTTGACTGCAGTTCTTTTACGTATCGATATAATGATCAAGCTCCGATGGTGACAATAGATATACCTTCTGGGATACTGGTTCTGCTCCTAGAATCAACTCTATGCAGAACTCTACTTATCTAACAGGGGGTAATCCAGAAAGCTCATTGGAAAAGATATCCATAAATTCTTCAACTATCTTGGGTATCGGGTCTTCTTCTTTTGCTACTATTGTGACTCCTCCCTCATGCTGGTCTCTTGATATTTTGCTAAGGGCAAATTCTTCTAGACCTAGAATTCTAATCAACACTCTACCCACACGGTATCTATCGTTGCATGATTGTCTCTCAACCAGTCCATGCCTAAGATAACGTCAAAGTTACCCATAAGAAACTCGATCTACTTTGTAGGTAATAAATGCCCACATACTATGACTGGACATGCTAGGCATACCCTACTAACTTCTACGATCCTATTGTCAGTGAGTATATTCAGCCTCTCAGGCAATGCCTCAAACTTTAATCCAATATGTGTCATATATTGTGCAGATATAAATGAGTACGAACCTACAGAATCAATTAAAGCTATGGCAGAAAAGGTTGTAATGGAAATATTACCTGCCACTCCGTCGCCCAACGCCATAGCTTCCTCCAAAGATAAGGTGAGCACCTGCCCTAGGCCTTATAGAGATCCCTATTGTTGTATTCCTTGCCGCCGTTGTTGCGTTCCCTGCTGATTCTGCTGTTGTTGTTGTCTATAAAGCAGGGCCTGAGTCAAAAATGGACGCTGAGCTAAGGGCCGTACTGCCGTTGCTGGTCCTCCTTGCTGCACTGTCCTTGGAGCTGGCAATGCAGGAAACAGTTGTACTGGCCCTCCTGGCCTCTGTATTAATGGGCATGTGGCAACCTTTTTATCAGGGCTCCCACATCTCAAGCATAGTCTGTTAAATGCCCGACAAATATCCCAGGTTTGACCTCCTTTGCCACAATAGGTACAACCTGTCGGTACTCCCCATTACTGTTGCTGTTGCTGCTGCTGCCTCGGTTGCTGATGCTGAGTTAGTGCCATCACTGTCGAGGTCACTTGCCTCCTCTGTGTCACATCATGGATGCGAATGCTAGGGGATGGTGCTGACGTTCACGGTACTGGTCCTCCCTCATTGCTCTGTCCACGAGGCCTCTTCCGATCTACTCTTCTTGATACCATCCTTTGAGAAGTAAGCTCAACCCTCTTGGCTGATATCAATACCGTCTCAAAAGTCTAGTAGTCATGCACCTCTACCATTTTTAAGATTTCCAAGTGAAGTCCCTACTGGAACCTTATTGCTCTCTCTAACTCTGTTGCCACCATGGTTGGAGCAAACCTGCTTAGTCGGTAAAACTATGCCGTGTAGCCATCTTCTGTCCTTCCAGCCTGCTTGAGGTTAATGAACCTTTGCTGCAACTCACACTGATCCACAATCCCAAAGTACTTCATCCTAAATTGGGTCCTGAAATCAACCTATGAAATAGGATTCCTCAATCTTACCTCCATCGTGGCCTACCAATCCCTTACCATAAGTTGGAGTTATAGGCGAACTAGGTCAACCTGTTCCTGTCACGCCCCAGTCCCAAGAGTATGTAGGACTAGGAACACGTAAGCATGCCAGCCGCATGGATATGGCAATTCCAATATATGGAAACCATAACCCATACGTACGCTGTAATATGAATATCAAATCCACAAGTGGTATAAAATGTATCACAAGTCATAGGGTATAATCTAAATCTCATCCACGAAATTCAAATATAAATAAATAACCAATATCTATGAAACTAGATCTCAATATAAGTATCTAAGGATGATGGTTGGATGGAAACAAATCCACTACCAACTCGAATGAAAAAGTACAACACAATAAACACAATATAAGAATACCAGCTAACAACCACGGGTCTCGAAGAGAAGACATCCACGAAACATATGTAACCATCCAAATCCGCGCTCCTGCAATTACTCAAGAACAGATACATCTGGAAAGGCACCAGGTCCTCAGAGGGACGTAACAAGATACATAAAAGTATGCCAATTTGAATACAGTAAACATGCATAATGTTTTAAAATATGTAAGTACGCTGTACAAGACAATCTATATGAATGCAAATGAGGACAACTTTTCGACGTATGGGCAAGGGTAGGCTACTCGATCTAATCCTCACAACTCATGCACTCGTCAGTGGACATCATCAGCCGACATACCTATGGGGTAGCGACCCTCGGACTCCATCAATCGACATACCTCGGGGGTAGCGACCATCGGACATGACCACCATAGTGCGTGCTAGTTACTACGATTTACCAGAGTGGTTAAAGCCCATACGCCTACTGATTGTCCTCTATGATACTAAGTGTCAAGTGTGTGTCAATATATCTAATATATAGTAATGACTGAAAGGAACTACACATGCAATAAATAAACAAAAATGCAATAAATATACAGAAATATACTAAGCATGCAAAATACTGTAAACAATTTGGCAAGGTATCTTGTTTGGCAAGAAAGCTGCAAAATATAATGTCTCGATGTCAACACCAAAAGTCAGAAGCTGCGGCCTCAGAATGAACGTCCCCGGATGCTGAAATAGATATCACTAACGTTCCCAGAATAAAAAAAATAGCCAAAAAACACTTTCCTTTCGTCCAATTTGGACACAGGGACAAAACGGTAATTTTGGGTCAAAGTGGGATCCACGTGTGGCCTACTTTGCACCAAAAAATGTGCCAAGGGTAACAGTCTCTAAATGGGATAAGTTATAGGTCAAACAAACTCTAAATGTCAATACGAACCCAACGGTATGTCCAAATGTGGATTCCGATGAGCGGACACAATTTCGTCCAAAAAGTCAACTGTAGGACCCGCCAATTGGTGACTTGGTCAACTGTCTCCGAATTGCGTGAAAATTGGGTCACAGGACCAGCACGTTACCACGAGTCCAGTGGCGCAAGTTTCGTCACAATCTGACGAGCGTGCACAAAATGCGTGCGACATCCACAAAAGTTACGACACGGGATGTGTCCGCGGATACGGGCTGATTTTGGCGCGCACACACGTCCGAATCAGTTTCCACAAATTTTTACGTGTCCGGTTATGCTGCGTGCACCGTTCGGTATACTTGGTACACGGCGGGGCGGTTCCATTTTGCGGGGCGTGCTCCGTTTCACAACTTTTGGAAATTTGGAAAAATGGGTTCGCGGGATTTTCGAATGAATTTAATTCTGTCTACAACAGTTAATAATCTAGGGTTATTTAACAGAAATTAAACTAGATCAAGTGGTCTACGCATACCAAAAAGAATCATCGAATTCGGATCTCTGTGGTGGGAGATATGAACTCTGAAACATGGGTGGTCACCGCAGTTTTCTGCGATCCCAGAATTCGGTCTGTTTCTGCCAACTTTGGCACTGTTTTCGCCTAGGGTTTCGTGTTGTTCGAGGTCTACTAACACACAGATATGGAAGAGGGTTAAGGGGTGAGCATACCGGTGAAGACGGGGTGACGTTTGGTTGAGCGAGGCGACGGAAAACAACTCCGGAACACAGGTACCTCATTGTGGAAATCTGCAGTGCGCGGGGTCGCGGTCATCGGAATTTGTTTGGACGGCCTGGCGGGGTTCTCCGGCTGCGGTGGCGGCGCTCTCTAGGTCTAGATGAGAAGAGGGAGAGTCTGGATGATTAGGTTTAGGGTTTTAGATGAAATAATTATATATATATATATATATATATATATATATATATATATATATATATATATATAGGGGAGAGAGAGGAGGCGGGTTCGATTGGCTGTGGGACTTGCAATGGTCGTTTGCTAATTTGCTAAGTTGGCTCACATATGCATGGGCGGCTGGTGGTTCCTAGCAAATGTGGACGGGTCTGCTGGTTAGTTGCAAATGTGGGTGAGTGGTTAGTAAATAATGGTTTGCTTAAGATTTGCTTTGGTTAGTTATTAATTATTATTATTATTAGTTTATATTACTCTTTTCTTTTTCTAATTTTTTCCTTTTCTATTAAATATATACATGCATATATATATATTTGTATATATATATATATATATATATATACTCATAAGAAAAATTCTAGATTATATTAATGCATACTATTAAGCTAGCAACTGCTCAAGGGATCTCCTACATGAAATAAATTCCGAAAAATTCCTAATGGCCCCATAAATCCTCTAAGTGCACCAACACCTAAAATAAAAATTATTAAAAATCTATTTCTCCTAATTAGCACATAATTGCTATAATTAAATTATTAATTAATAAAAAAATAAATAAATACGTTTTTTTTTTAAAATAGGGGTTTTACATTCTACCCAACTTATAAAAATTTCGTCTTCGAAATTAAAATTAAGCCACGATAGAATGCAAGGATGGTATAAGATTTGCATTGTTTAAAATGCAATGCTAGGTTTAAAGGAGTGGGCGATGTTGCGCGTTGCACATTCCGAAAAACATGGAAAAAATCCACATGAGCGAAAAATAGGTTTCTTCATGTGTCATGTCCAACGGTGTGGACACCTAAATACTCTTTTGCATAAAGCGCCCAACAATTGAAAAATTGCACAAAGATGAGAATTGGATGATGGGCATGTCTAGGATAAGGGTGTAGAATTTGTAGGAAGGCAGTGGCTAGTGTAGTGCTCCAATTATTGAAGCACAATAAAGTGCGCTAAATGATATAATTATTGCAAAATTAAGTAAGAATATCGTGTTCTATCTCTAACTGGACTCAATCTAACCTTAGTCTCACTATCTCAGCCAAGTAGGTCAAATTTGGGTGAGGGGTTCACAATCTGCCGAATTTAAAATTATCCATCTATCACCTAAGGCTATATATCTAGAAAAACTATTGCTCAAATTATTTAACCATGTTATTCAATCCTCAAGGTTTAACACCAACATATCACCTATGATATGCCCTTAATCAATTATAAAAGAGTGTCACTAAGTCATGTGATTAGCCTTATGGGGTTTATCTAGTACTATAAGTGTGTCAACTTATACCAGCACGAGGTTTCGTCTTTCCGAAATAAGGAAAGACGGAGAGCAATAATAAAGAATTCAAGGTGGAGGTGATAGAACACAAGTACGAGGTTCAAAGAGATTAAAGAATTCGAAAAGAGAGTTGTCAGGACAGTTATGGATTGAAATTAGATTGAGTTATAATTTTTTTTTTATGTATATAATTGTTTCTGTATTACTATTGTTTATATAATTGTATCTATATTATTTGAAATAGAAGGTCGACCAGGAAGCATAGGAAGGAGTCTAATAGTCAATTGCATATATGTTCTTTAGTCGGGAGGTTCTGTTGGTAGTTTCCTTTAGAATTTTTATTTTTATTTTTTATGATCGAACTTTTCTTTGCTTCTGTAATATTTGGAAACAAACTACTTTTTAAAGATCAGACTCTTCTTTAGTTCTCGAACATCATATTTCGTTAATCGTCTTTAATGAAATATGAAGGAATTTATTCAGCTATTATATCTCAGGAAACAAAAGATGTGGAGTAGAAAAAGCCGGACAAAAACAAGATGTAAATAATAACTATGATCCACGTAAGAATCATCAACCAGATGTTACTCGGAGAAGATGCTAATTAATAATGCACACTTTATATGCTCCCACATTATAAAGAAGCCAAAATATTGTAGGACTGAACCAGGGTTGAAGCATTCCAACAGAGATCATTACATACAATTTATATGAATATGAAATTAAGTGCCAGTGCAGCGCCCACCAAAACACAACACAATCTTTGCACTGAGATCTTTAAGTCTCAACTCTTTGATAGTCTATATATGGTCTGCTACTCCTAGAAACGAACAGTAATAGTGACAACGTAGGCAGATATATGATCATAACTTGTGCAGTATAAGTTGAGCACCATGTTGAGGATGAAGGGTTACGACAGTATGGGGAGCATGGGCATACAAGGGCGAGAGCTCGAAAGAGAAATGCTGAAGAATCATGCTTAAGCCCATCTTAGCTTCCGTCATGGCGAAGCTCTGGCCTATGCAGATTCTAGGACCCCAACCAAATGGGAAAAAGGGCGCTGCCACTCCACACGACTTTGAAGCCTTTGAGACCCCTTCTGCGAATCTCTCTGGCTTGAACTCTTTGGCGTCTTCGCCCCACAGTTCAGGATCATGATGAATAAATATCAAAGGTAGTGTGAGTGTTACCCCTTCTGGCAAATTGATTCCTCCGAGTTTCATCATCTTGTAAGTCCTCCGGTTAAGAAAAATCGCCGGTGGATAGAGTCTGAGAACCTCGTAAAAAATCATTGTCACCTGTTGCATCAGAAGGCTTTGATTTAGGACATGCATATAAGTAGCATAACCAAACGTGCAGGATGGAGCCTAAACATGTACTTGACAAATGTTGGAGTTTATTGAATTTGGTCATTAGTGACTCGGTCTCACCATTCTATGTTTAGGTAATTTTAGCAACATTACTATTGTGGACTATGGAATTATTTGGCCTTTTTTGAAATATGATAGCTTCTTATTTTGTTCATACTATGTCATCTGTTTATTTCAACAAGGTAATGGCTCTTAACATAGCATAATGAAACTGTAGTACCGAGTTCATACTTGAAATTCCTCGCTAATTTGTATTTGGTTTTGAATTTGTATCGGAGTGGAGGTCCTGATTAAACATTCAAAACTGATTCTCTCTCGTCCTTTGATCATAACTCTATAATGAGAAAACTCTATAATGAGAAAGAGTGCAACTGAAATTAAGAAACCATATATGAATGCTAACATAGACGATTATACTACCTATTTCAATAGAAGGAAATATATACATATATACACATATATATATATACTCACAATCTTGAGACGAATTAAGCCATCGTTGTCTGGTTTATTTTTCCCAAAGACTTCCAGAACCTCTTCTCTTGCACGAACCTGCCAACTAGGATGCATACTCAAAACGACCATTGTCCATGTGAGCAGCACAGATGTCGTCTCTTGCCCTGCAAAGTAAAACAGTTTGCACTCTTCGATCACCTCTTCTGTTGTCATCCTAAGATTTGTGGATTTTCCATGTTGCTCATTCGAATTGGACTCCATAACAAGGCCTAGTACGTCTTCGTTATGAGCAGTACCCTTTTCTATTGCCTTCTCCCTCTTCTCAATTATGCCCCTTAGAATTCCTCGAACCTCTGCATCAATTTCTTTCATTCTCATATTTCTTGCAGTTGGCAAAAACCTACAAAAAAATGATCAAACTTTCAACACACATATAAGATAGGGATATTTGATATTATCCCCTTTTAGATTAGATATATTGATATTACCCCCTGTTAGATTAAAAGTTAAGAATACCTCCTTGAAAGTGTCGTTAAAAACTCTTTAACGACACTTTCAAAACTCATTAAAGACATTTTCAGATTTTTAACGACACTTTCAGGAGGTATTCTCAACTTTTAATCTAACAGGGGGATAATAATAATATACCTAATCTAAGAGAGGGGTAATATCAAATAGCCCTATAAGATATTCAAAAGTTAATGTGAAGAACAAATAAACTGCCCCAAAATTTTAAGGGACTCTACGACACATGAAAGTAGTAGTTACTTCTAAGTTCGTAATTTGACTTGAATTTGGACATCTTAGCTCAAAATTACTTTAACTTTTCGTCTTCTCACTTTCCATTACAATCTAAATCAATAAACCAGAACACTGTAATAAAATTACTCGAATTAGATCCAAATATATGTTAGCTGAGTCCTTAGCAATGGAGAGCAAACCTGTAACCCGGGATATGCAAAAAACGAAAAGATTGAATAATCAGCTCAGCTTGCTCCCCTTGGAGCTGAAATATACGTCTTCCTTCTTCGTAGCTACTACCAAATGCTGTTCGGGAGATGACGTCTCCTGTGAAGTTCTGAAGTTCAGGCCAAACATCTATTTCACAAGACCCGCTTGGACCAACCAAATTATCCCATCTGTCGATAAGTTCACTGCAGCAGGTATGGAATGCTGGCAGCATTCTCTTAAAATGCAAAGAATACAATCAATCTTTTAAGACATGTTTCAGCAAATTCCCCCACTCAAAAAATATAGAAAGTAGTATATAACTCACTATTTTAAAAACTAAGAGATACCCCCATTTTTGTGAGGAACAATCAAAATTTCGATTAAGTGAGTTCACTTGCATACTTAACTCACACGGGACGTTGTGAAATGATACAAATGTCCACAAAATAAATCTCTGTCACACATTTGACAAGCATTATGTAAGTAAATATGAGTAAAAATAAAAAAACTTACTTTAATAAGAGAAACATTTGGTTGTAAATTTATTTCGTGGACATTGGTGTCATTTTACAATGTCACGTGAGTTAAGTGTGTAAATGAGCTCACTTAACAGGAATTTTAACTCTTCCGTACAAAAAAAATGGTAGTATCTCTTAGTTTTTTAAAGTGTTATTACGTTAACCACTCCTATTTTTTATATATGTTTATTACCCGGTATATTCATACTTTGAAACTAATTACACGGACTACACCTCTTCCTTAGGGAAAAAAAATTAAACATAGGAGAAGTTAGTGTTATAACTTTCTATATAAAATATAAAACATAGGGGTATCCCGTGTAATTAGTTTCAAAATAGGAGTACCCCGTATTATCAACATAAAATATATTGATAGTTAACGTAAATAATCCTCTTTTAAAATAGTGGAGATATAAGCTCGTTACAATATTTTGAATGAAAATATTTGCTAAAATATACAATCTTTTAGCCTCTACCGTGCGTGTAATCAAGAACACGTAAAATAGGTAAGGTAATCTTGATTTACCTTTAGTTTCTCGACATGAAACGCAGGGTTAAGAATCCTTCTGTGTATGGCCCATTTTTCACCTTCATAGTTTGCCAGTCCCGTCAACAACAACTTTACAATCGGACTAGATTTCGGTTTCTCAAAGTGGCCAAACTTGTTAGCTAATACTTCCCTTATTAGCTCTGGATCTGTGATACTTACTCTGGGAAAAGGCCCAAACCAAGTAAAAGAAAATTTACCTGCAGTTGAACAGAAAGGCAGTGTCTAGTTTTAAGTATCTTGAGGTCCTATGCATATCATGTGTCAAAGAAGGCATTTCTATATTAGCCAAGACATACAATCATTGATTTCAAAAAAAGAAAGAAAGAAAAAAAAAGCCAAGATATAAGTTTTTCTACAAACTCGGGCAATAATATTGCTAACTATGTTGCGGATATGGCTTGAATTTATATATATGAATGGCAATGGGAACATGTTGTGAAGTAACATATTGTCCAACTCTACCAAATTTTGTTAGAATCAGACACGTTCTACAAGTGCTTCGATACCGTGTCTGAAACTGATCACAGCGGAAACTTAGACCAACTCACCTGAGATAACCAACAACCGTCTACGCAAACGCTAAGACAAATAAACAACGTATATGTTCGGTGACTACGTCACCTGGACAAATCACAATCTATATAACTCAAGTGAAATTACAAAATTGAATAAAAAAAAATGTTGAATCATTTGCCCAAAAGTTCAACCCCATCACCGAACTCAAGAAGAAAGAGAAATATTACAACTGAAATCACTCACCAAATCCCGTAGCAATTTTTCTAATCGAGGATGACTTTCCTGATCGAGGACGAAGACTCCACGAACAGATCTCATTTTCTTGTTGTCTCGAACAACAAGTCCTAAGAATGAAGTGCAACTTTTTCTTAGATTTTATGTGGACAAGCACCCTCGAATCTTCCGTGTATGCTCTACCTATACCACCATTCTCAACACAAATAAATAGGTTAAGAAAGCCTATTTTAGGTCATAAGGAAACCCTAAATGAGTCCAATACCAATTTTGGTCGTCCGAACGAAACCAATGGTCCTGATTAAAACCCAAAACTCGTCAACCGTCGCCGCCGAACCAAACTCAGTTTGAGTTCGGTTTGGACCCTGTCAAAGATTCTGAAACGAAACATCCCGAATTTGGTCCCTTCCGCTACTTACTGGAATCCAACAATTTTCGGGCCATGTTGTCGGCTGTTCGACGAGATGAGGGGATCAAGTTTGTAACTCAACAATGTTGTCGATAATTATTTGGTGTATAACCGATATTCGGTAAGGCAGTAATAATTCAATCTATTATCCTTGTGGGTTTAAATGTCAGCAAAATGGACTAATGCGTGTTTATAAATAGAAAACCATGAATGAAATTGAGAAGAAAGAATTTTTTTGGGATTATATTGAAGAAGAATAATCTGCCACTACATCAAAGTAAGAAAAGAAAAGAAAAGAAAAAGTCTATAGTTGAGACTGGCAACATAAGTATTCTTAGAAGTTTGACATAAAAATTTCAAAACCTTTGTCAACTAACAAGTATCAGAGTGGCCTGTCATTTTTTTTCTTAAAAAACCATTGTATCATATCATAACTCCAGAAATTGCCTTATATTTCCTTTTTTTTGTATGCATGATACTCCATTCACCGGGCTTTAGCCTGAGTACTACTCTAGGCTTATCGAGGTAGTCGACAACCAGGTATATACTCGTTATCAGGGCCGGCCTTGAGATAAGTCTGACAAGACATCGAATTTGGACAACCCTCTCTGCTTAGGAAAACCATCCAAGTCAAACATGACCTGCAAAAGGTCGGGGTCGCAGATAACCTCCTAGAACCAGCCCACAACAAGGATCAAAGAGCAACCAAAATAAGCTCCGACTTAGGCAACTCAACTCTACGGGTCGGCCCAGGGCCCTGCACATAACGGGTGTTAAAGGTTTGATATATCCTTAGTCCTTTCTTATCAGCTGGAGCTATTGGTTATGTTGGTGTTGTTGCTTGTGGACCAACATCTTGTTGCATTGATCAATTTGGAATGGTTTTTGAGATAGGAAAATTGATTCTGCCTTAGATTTAATACTCCCTCCTCCATTTTTGGGTAAGTAAGTTTATTGTTTTGGGCAAATTCTATTCATTTTTTGGTAAGTAAATTGATTGGGCAAAATCTATTTATAAGGAAATCGTGTGTGTTTATAACGTCGCTCGAATCATATTTCTCTAAGTTCTTTAATCTATAGTTTTGCTTGTTAATCTTGAATTGCAGTTACTCTTAGCAGCTTAACTATAACAAGTATTAACCAATTTTAGCTTTTGACGAAGTTGAAGAACTAAAATGGAGTTTTCTTTTACTTTACCATATTGTTCCATGGAAGATTGGAGAAAGGGAAGCACTCTTGGTATGATATCATGAGAGGAGGAGGACATGGGCTTGCTCTTTGCTTCCATAGACAGCTTGATGTTCTCCTTGAGGTCTCCGTAGAGGAAGCGGTAGGGAGTTCCCTTGAGGCCCTGAGCTCTGAGAGCTCGCTCCAGCCGCCATGGTCTCCACCACAGCCACTCCGCTGCCCTCGCCCCCGCCCACAGCAGCAGCGGCAAACAAGCCATAACTCCAAGTACCATTATCGCCATAGAAGCTATAGCAAGTTTTCTTTGGCTTGTTAATTGTGAACGATGAGCTATAGAAAGTCCATTATTCTTATCAGCAATGAGACGTTATGGGACAGTTTCTTGTAACACTTCATTGTCACTTTTTATAAAGACACTGCATTTGACCGATATTACTCTAAATGTTTTTTGAATTTAGACTATCAAAATTTTGACAATTCTATATATAGTTACGACTGTTAAAATTTTGACAGTCCTGTAGTATGAGTTGGACTAGACAGCACATGGAAGTGACAAACTTTTAAATATACAAAAAAAAAAAATTTGAACTAGCACCGATCAACTTTTATAGTGTCTTTATAAAAATTCTTCATTGTTTACAATAAAAAAATTTTAATTTTAAAATTTTTTAAATATACTATTACATATATTTACTAATTAAAATTATTTATTAAAATAAATAGGAATAACTAAATAATTAGAAGAGCTAAAATTTGATCTTCTTAAACATTCTTATGAACAAATATAAAATATTTTTTACTACAATATAATAATAAAATATAACCTGACAAATTTAAAAAAAAAAATATTTTTGCACTAAAAGACTCTTAGTTCTTAGGAAAAGTGGATATGATTATGTGATTTTGTATCCTTACTTTATGGAGAATAGAGGAACATTTGTCCTCTGGCTCTTGGAATGGTTGAAGATTCAATATATTAATTCTTCAATTGCTAATTACTAATTTGTATTCATATATATATATTTTTTAATTAGTATTATCCTTCCATTTAGACGTGGGGAGAGAAGGATGAGAATAAGTAAAAAAAAATAAAAAATAGTGGACTAGCTGTTAGGAATTGAATAATAGCAATTAATTCTATATTTTATTAGGAAGATTCTTCCTGGAGGCTATTTCTACCAGGTAATCTGAACATATCGTATCATATTAGGATTGGCACAAAGTTCTTTTAATTTAGTAGTAGCTGCTTCTAAAATTTAACAGAAAGTTGAGGAATGAAAAAAAAAAAAAAACTTCAATTATCTGGACTTTTGCCCAAATAAATAATTTGTTTCTGTGGTGAATCAGTAAGGGTTGAAAACTTGAAATAGGACGATCAGGAAGTAGAGGAAGAGTCTAATATTCAATTGCATATACATTCTTTAGTGGGAAGGTTCTTGTTAGTTTCCTTTAGATTTTGTTTTTTTTAAGATCAGACTTTCTTTGCTTCTGTATTAATTGGAAACAAACTGCTTTTTTGAAGATCATATTCTTCTTTGGTTTCGTAACATCATATTTCGTTAATCATCTTTAATGATGCAGGGAATGATTTATTCAGTACTCAAGGTGTGTATTGGACCGGTTCGGGCCGGCCCGCGGTCCGAGTTAATCGGATTTTGACCGGATTTTATTTCGACCGGGCTCAACTCGAAAGGAGAGACGGGTCGGACCAGTCCGGTCGAAAAAAATTCAGATCCAGCCCGTGCCATAACTCGGTCAGGGTAGGACCAGGCCAAATCGGTCTGGGGCCGGACCGATTCACGGACGGGCCGGACCGGCACATTTTTTTTTATTTTTATTTATATATATTATATATATAATCTATATGATGTAAGTTATATATTAATAAATTCAAGTTAAAATTAATAGAATTTTTGTTAAAAAGTTATTTTTGTATAATTTGAAATTTATAAGTTATTTTTTTGAAAGTTTTTTTTTTATATACATTCTTTAGTGGGAAGGTTCTTGTTAGTTTCCTTTAGAACATTTTTTTTTTTTGAAGATCAGACTTTTCTTTGCTTCTGTATTAATTGGAAACAAACTGCTTTTTTGAAGATCATATTCTTCTTTGGTTTCGTAACATCATATTTCGTTAATCATCTTTAATGATGCAGGGAATGATTTATTCAGTACTCAAGGTGTGTATTGGACCGGTCCGGACTGGCCCCCGATCCGAGTCAACCGGATTTGATCGGATTCTGTTCGGACCGGACCCAACCCGAAAGGAGAGGTGGGCCGGGCCGGTCCGGTCGAAAAAAAATTCGATCCAGCCCGTGCCCATGACTCGGTCAGGGTAGGACTGGGCCGAAACGGTTCACGGACGGGCCAGGCCGGCACGGTTTTTTTATTTATATATATTATATATATAATCTATATAATGTAAGTTATATATTAATAAATTCAAGCTAAAATTAATAGAATTTTTGTTAATAAGTTATTTTTGTATAATTTGAAATTTATAAGTTATTTATTTGAAAGTTTTTTATATAACTTTAAGTATAAATTTATTTAAAATTTATAAGTTATATGTTAAGTATAATTTAAAATTTATAAGTTATATGTTCAGTAAAATTTGAAATTTACAAATTTATTTATTAGAAAATTTATTTAATTTTTTTATATCATATTTATATAACTTTAAGTATAAATTAAAATCTAAATATTTATAAGTTGAATAATTTTTTAAATTTTTTTGGAATAACTTATATAAATATGTACTATTTTTTTTAATTTAAATATACATTTATAACTTGAAATTTAAAGAAGTTATTTATATAAACATAAAGAAGTTAAATGCAAACAACTAATAACATTAACTAAGAAAAAGCTGAATTTTTTTTTATTAATGGCAATAAAATTATAAATGTATTATAACATTAAGTAACAAAAAAATAGAAACTTGTAAATAATATTTTATTTGCATAAAGCATGTAAAAAAAATGTACAAGTCTTTTAAAAAAAAATTGTCGTCCATCTTCCGTTGAAGTTTATTGCTCAGCTCCTCCTTCAGTAGCGTCATCTATAGTAAGAGATTGAAAGTCCAGCTCTGCGATATTGTCACTTTCATCTCTTGAGTCTTGAATTCTTTGTTCAGCACGGGTCTAATCATGAACGCGGACACAAGCTTCCAAAAATCTGCCAGCAACCGACTCCTCTTCTGGCTTAACATCCTTGAACCTGCACTAAAACAAGATTCCGATCTACCGTGGACACCAGGACCATTAGAATATCGCATGCTATAGAAGAAAGTATAGGATACGTTTTTTGTGTCTCTTCCACCATTCTAAAATTGAATAATAAGATGAAGAGTCATCTTCATCTTCTTCATAAGAATTTAGATATAAGGGCAATTCTTGCATAGGTTGGGAAGATTGTTTTTGTTTATTCCTTTGCAGTACACCTTTAACACATGATAATTTAGACATAAAACCAGAGCTACTACCTTGAACGGTTGTACCGGGTCGGATGGATACAACTCTTTCTTCATATAAAGCAATTAAACTATCTAAAACATCCTTAATTTCTACTTTCAAACTACCTACGCCAACTCTCATATTATTTTCAAAATCGTCTAATAAAATATATACACCATCTAATTTAATCTTAGGATAAAAAATCGAAGCCAAACAATATAGAAGAGATATATCACCCCAATATTTTTTAAATTTGGCTTCCATTTTGGCAACAACATAATCAAAATCAGGAACATTTCTATATTTATAAAATAAATGAGACATGTTAAGAATTTTTGTTAAAGCTAAAGGAGAAGTTGGATAATAAACTCATATAGAATACATGTACCATTGTAAAATAATTCTAAAAATTCAAAAATAGAAGTAGTAATTAACCAATCATTCTCAGCTACTTGATAATCAAAACTAGAATTAGCATTACAATAATGTGTAATAACATCTTTAAACTTAATGGAAGATTGCAACATTAAATAAGTAAATTTTTATCTATGTGGTGCATCCTTAATAAATCGCCTAAAAGTAACACCATATTGTGTACATAAAATTTTAAAAGCTTGTTGTCTACTTGCAGAAGAGTTAAAACTATGTAAACATGATATAAGATTTTCTAAATTTAGTTGAAAGAATTTAAGACATTCTTGTACAATTAAATTAATAATATGACAAGCACATATAACATGAAAAAGTCTACCTTATAATATAGGCGTAAATTGTGTTTTCAAAATACTAATAGAAGAAGTGTTGTTACTAGCATTATGAAAAGAAATCAAAAATATTTTATTGTGAATATCATATTCACGCACATATTGTATTATAACGCCACCGATTACAGTGCCGGTATGTAAAAATTCTAAAGACCTTAGACAAATGATGCATTTTTGCAACATCCATCTTGAATCTATATAATGTGTCGTGATACAAATATAAGCATAATTTTGCTTCGCAGTCCATATATCAGAAGTTAAAGCAAATTTACTAACATGCATAAAATTTTCTTTCAAAGCAGCTTTATCTTTTTGAAAAAATTTCAGAGCCTCTGCTCTAGCAGTAGATCTAGAAACTTTAGTAAAACAAGGATTAAGGGCATTACTTGCATATTTATAATAGAAATCACTTTCACCAAATATAAATGGTTGTTCCTCACAAATCATAAATCTTGCTAACTCTGTCTTGTTACGAAATCAGAATAAGTAAAGTTAACTAAAGAAGATCCTTGACCACCGGTACTTAGCTGTGTTTGTGTAGCCTATAGTGTGTCTTTGGCATAACAACTTTTGTAGTGTCTTTTTAGAGTGCATATGCCATCATTTTTCTTCTATTCGTAAATCCGCTTACATTTCTTACATTCCATAGCCTTAGGTATTGGTTTTTGATCTTTTGGATCTAAAAACCGATGCGCCCTCACTATCAGTGACAAATATTTTTGTAAAATATTTTCATAAAAAAAATATTTTTCTATTGGCAACATTTGTAGCCTTAGCCATACTCCTAACTTCAGGAGGTGACATTTGTGTCGGTGGCGCAGAATCAGGAATATAATTATTTTCAAACATATTATTATAATAGTCATAATTTTAAAAATGTTGGTTTGAACCTTGTCCGTCCATATTTAAAAAAATAATTTTTCAAAAAAATTTTGAGCAAAATTAATTACTTCTCTACCAAAAGAGAGAGAGCAAAAAAAATTCCAAATCAGAAAAAATACTATTATATAATATTAAAGTTACATGTAACGTTTGCTAGAAACCTCCAAAATTAATCGCAAAAAAATGTGTTGAGAGGAAAGAAGTTGGACTCTAGTAATTGCTTTGCTTCTAAACTTTGTAAAAGGAAAAAAAAATTGTAGAAGAAAAAAAATTGTGTTGTGTTTATTTTTCATGAATTATGAACTATTTATAATAAAAAAAATTGGGGCCAAATGACCCTAAATACCCCAAAAAAAGATTTGTTATAATGGATATTTTGGTTTTTTTATCAAAATGACCAAAATACTCGTAAAATGGGCAAACAATTATTACTAAAACGGGGGTATTTTGACCCCAACGACTATTTTATATAAAAAAAATCAAACCGGGCCGAATCGGGCCTGAATCAGGCCGGTCCGGGCAGACCCGACCGGGACGTCCGAATTTGGTTAGGCCCGAACGGAGGATTGACCGGGCCGGGTCGGGCTTGCTGGTCGGATCCTCCGACATAGCCCGGACCCGTGGGAGTAGTGCGTCGGAGCGGACCGTTTCGGACCAGGTCCGGGCCGTTCCGGACCGGGTTTGACCGGGCCGGGCCCGTGGCGGATTCCGTGCTGGCCCGTACTTTATCACACCTTGATTCAGGACAGAGATTCATCAAAGACAGACTAGGTCTATTACAAAAAATAAATGGAGACCTACTACCATATTAAAATTTCTACCAAAAAGTTTGAAAACTATAAATTATCCAAAATTAACATTAAAAATTATTCAATTACAATATCTTTCAATTGAATTTTTAAGTTTCTCAGAATAGTTTGACCAGCGGAATAGTAATTGTAACCAATACTTAACTAAATATGGATAAAAAATTTAATTTTAGTAAATTATATATATATATATAGTTATATGTAAATAAATATAAAAATATACATATAATTTGGATGCCTAATGCGGTCAAACCTATTGCACTATCTCGAAACTGGACTCGAATTATTCCGCTATTTATCTCAGGAAATAAAAGATGTCGAATAGAAAAAGCCGAGCAAAAATCAGCTGTAAATAACTACAACCACGTAACTTCGCTAGTGATGTGCTAGTGCGAGGGGAGGCCGGACATGGAGCAGGAGGGGGAGGGAGGAGCTTCTTGGCGGAGCCGTCGTGCTCTAGAACAATGGCTAGCAAAAGTGCTAGCCACAACGCTTTTTTTGAAATAACTATGATGCCATGTAAGAATCATTGACCTGATGTTACTCAGAGAAGATGTTAATTAATAATGAAGGGTTGAAGCATTCCAACAGAGATCATTGTACATAATTTATATGAATATGAGATTTAGTGCCAGAGTGCAGTGCCCAAAACACAGCACAACTGTACTATTGCACTGAGATCTTAACTCTTTGATAATCTATATATATGGTCTGCTACTCCTAGAAACGAATAGTAATGCATGTGACAACGTAGGCAGATGTGATCATAACTTGTGCAGTATAAGCTGAGCACCATGTTGAGAATGAATGGTTATGACAGTATGGGGAGCATGGGCATATGAGGACGAGAGCTCAAAAGAGAGATGCTGAAGAATCATGCTCAAACCCATCTTAGCTTCCGTCATAGCGAAGCTCTGGCCTATGCAGATTCTAGGACCCCAACCAAATGGGAAAAAGGGCGTCGCCGCTCCACACGACTTTGAAGCCTTCGAGACCCCTTGTGCGAATCTCTCAGGCTTGAGCTCTTTGGCATCTTTGCCCCATATTTCTAGATCATGATGAACAAATATCAAAGGTAGAGTGATCGTTACCCCTTCCGGCAAACTGATTCCTCCGAGTTCCATCGTCTTGTAAGTCCTCCGGTTAAGGAAAACCGCCGGTGGATAGAGTCTGAAACCCTCTTATAAAATCATCGTCACCTGTTGCATCAGAAGATTTTGATTTAGGACATTCATATAAGTAGCATAACTAAACGTGCCAGATGGACTTAAACATGTACTTGACAAATCCTGGAGTTCATTGTATTTGGTCATTGGTGACTCAGTCTCACCATTCTATGTTTAGGCAATTTTATTATGACGTCTTCCTAGCGACATTACTAATGTGGACTATGGAATTATTTGGCATTTTTATAAGGGATAACTTTGTATTTTGTTCATACTATGTCATTTGTTTATTTCAACGAAGTAATGGCTCTTAACAGAGCATAATTGAAGGAAAAGGGTTCATATAGCCGATGAAGAATTTGTTGTTGTTGTGTAGTACTGAGTTTATGCGTGAAATTCCACACTAATTTGTATCGAAAGGGGAGGTCCTGATTAAACATTCAAAACTGATTATCTCCAGTCCTTGACCTTATAATTGGAGTGTATAAATTGTATTTCAGAAGGTCACAACTCTAAAATGAGAAAGAGTGTATAACTGAAATGAAGAATGATCAGTAACTATATATAAAAATAAAAGGAAATATATATCTATATATATATATATATATATATATATATATATATATATATATATATACTCACAATCTTCAGACGAATTAAGCCATTGTCGTCTGGTTTATTTTGCCCAAAGACTTCCAGAATCTCTTCTCTTGCACGAACCTGCCAACTAGGATGCATACTCAAAACGATCATTGTCCATGTGAGCAGCACATATGTCGTCTCTTACCCTGCAAAGTAAAACAATTTTCACTCTTCGATCACCTCTTCTGTTTTCATCCTAAGATTTGTGGATTTTCCATGTTGCTCATTCGAATTGGACTCCATAAGATGGCCCATTACATCTTCGTTATCAACAATATCCTTTTTTATTGCCTTCTCCCTCTTCTGAATTATGCCCCTTAGAATTCCTCGATCCTCTGCATCGATTTCTTTTATTCTCATATTTCTTGCAGTTGTCTGCATAAAAATGATCAAACTTTCAACACACATATAAGATAACCTCTTAGAATCATTATCCTCCATTCATTTCTGTTAAGGGACTATGCGGCTCATGAAAGTAGTAGTTACTTCTAAGTTCGTAATTTGACTTGAATTTTGATATCTTAGCTCAAAATTACTTTTACTCTTCGTCTTCTCACTTTCCATTACAATCTATATCAACAAACAAGAACACTGTAATAAAATTACTCGAATTATATCCAAATATGTGTTAATTGAGTCCTAAGCAATAGAGAGAAAACCTGTAATCTGGGATGTGTATAAAATGGAAAGATTTAATAATAAGCTCAGCTTGCTCCCCTTGGAGCTAAAATATACGTCTTCCTACTTCATAGCTAATACCAAATGCTGTTCGGGAGATGATGTCTCTTGTGAAGTTTTGAAGTTCATGCCAGGCATCTATTTCATGAGACCCGCTTTACCCCACCTGTCAATAAGTTCATTGCAACAGGTATGGAATGCTGGCATCATTCTCTGAAAATGCAAAGCGTACAATCAATCTTTTAGGAAAAAGCATACCATCTGTCACGTCACAATCTTCTTTAAGTTCGATTGTTCCCGTTGAATGTGAATCACCACGTTACATCGCTCTCGCAGGACAATCGTTATCATCGGGATGTGATACCGTGCGAGCCTGGAGTTGTCCTCGCACAAGGCGATGACGTCAAACGTCATGGTTATCATCGAAACGACCAAGTTATATTGAAAGTCAAGTATTGTATACCAAACACACATCAGAGTATACGTAGCGAAGCTCTCGAAGGGTCAAAATGAAAATACCACAAAGGAGAATGCCACAAAGGCGATGCAACACTCTTGCTCTTTCTCTTGCCCACAAAGGTACTTACCGTTCCATACATTATATCCCGTATATCCAAGCTGAGCCACTACACCTGCGTACCTAAAAATAATGCCCACAAACGTGGGTCAGTACACAGCCGTACTGGTGAGCGGGGTAACTCACTCGTCTAAATGGACACTAGGTAGATAGTGAATGCAAACAGCTATATGGTAATCTTTCTACTTGAATCCTAGATTCATTTCATGGTAGAGGTATGACATGTTAAGGAAAGCAGTTTAAGCATGTAACCATTCAACTCAAACCAATATACTAGCAATTATAACCAAACTCAATGAAACTAAGCATGCAAATCCGTTCTACTCAAACCCGAAGCAAAGCGAACCTATCGAACCACATCGCACTCCAAGCCTCAATATCTATCCTCGAACCATGTCATAATCCAAGCCTCAATAAAACCAATCCTCGATGCGCACACTCTTGCCCGAGGCAAGGTGGCGGTGGCGCCTACACGAATGCATAAACCAAACCAACTCTTATCTATATGAAGGTCACTAGCCAAGCCATAAAGGACTAATCCAATGCAATTCGATATTATCCAGCGCTGAGTAGCTAGTCCGCCTGGTCGTCTCGAACTGCCAGTACCGTACCCAAGACACGTTACCATTTGTTTCCTCCATGGACGAACAGTCCCGGTGCCCCGGAGCCTATCCAGCTCGAGGAAACCAAACCCTGTGCGCAACAGGTTGTCCATGACCGATGCAAACTCCAACAGTAGGTACGACGAGAGAATTAAGCCTTCTTGCCCCACCAAACGACACTCGCCTCAATCCATCCAATGCATCATAACCATTCTCCAACTATTGTAAACCCCCAAATTTTCAAATTATTAAATCTTGGATTTTTCCCAATTTTCTGGAATTTTTTGGGAATTTTCTGTAATTAAAATCAGGGTTTTCAATTAATAAATGATTTTTAATTAGCAATAAATAATATTAAAATATCATGAAAATAATATTTTTGGATGTAAAATGGAAAACTGGACTTAGGGTAATTTTTCTGGATTTTTCTGGGCCTCAGAACTATTTTTAAATACCTAAAAACAATTTTTCTAAATTATTAATTAATTATTTATTATTATTTATTTATTTTATTTTTTATTTTTATTTTTTTCCTTTTTCCGGCCTGCGGCCCGTGGGCCGCAGCCCAGCCCGCTAACCAGCCCAGCCCAGCCCCTTTCGGGTCGGGTCGGGTTCAACCGAACCCGACCCGCGCAGCCCGACCCGCCGCGCGACCCCGTCTCCCCCACGACGCCGAATCCTTCGCCGGCCGCCGCGCGCAGCGCCGCGCGTCCCGCGCCCCGCTCGCCGCGCTCCCCGCGCCCACGTCCCCCTCACCTCCGCCTACCCCGGCCACCTGCAACCGCCTCACTCCCCTATTTAAACCCCCGACCTCGGCCGTCTCCCCCACTCCCTCGTCCTAACCCTAACCACCGCCACCCGCCGCTCCGCCGCTGCTCTCCTCCCTCGCCTAGCCGCCGCCAGCGCCACCCACCGCCCGCCGCAGCTCCTTTCCCCTCTCTCCTCCCTCGGCGCCGCCGCCGTCGACAGAAACCGCAGCAGCAGCAGCCGCAGCCGCCGCTGCCGGCCGCCCCGAGCCGCCGCCGACCCGCCAGAAGTTCGCCTCGCTCCGGCGAACTTTCCCCGGCCCCCTCCGGCGTATCTCCGGCCGCCCTCCGCCGCGTGCAGCCGTTTTCCCGACAAAACCCTAACCCTAATCCCTGTTCCTGTGTCGGACACAGGACACAGTGTCCGACACGACTCGGACACAATTTCGACCCTGTTTTCGGGCCCCCTTCAGGTATGTGTAACTTTCGCCTCGTAGCTCCTTTTTCGATTCTGCAAATTGCGTTGTGAAGCCTGTATGACCCTCTCGGTGTCCGGACAAACTGTTCGGGACACCGCGACCTGTGGTGATCGCACACCGCGATCCAAAAACAGGAAAAACCAGACCCTGTTTCACCCCGAAACTGAGTCCGCCCCGCCAAACGGGACGACTTGGTCGCGTGCGGTCTTCACAGATACGTGCGCAGCGTCGATACGGACGTGTGAGTCTTCGTGGAAGCTGATTCGGGTGTGCGTGCACACCGGAATCAACGCGTATCCGCGGACATCGCTCCGTATCCGCCTTTTCGGCAATTCGTCCTAACTTCGTGCACACTCGTCAGATCGAGACGAAACTTGCGCCATCGGACTCGTAGCAATACGTTGGTCCTGTGGGTCAAGTTTGGTTCGATTCTGAGAACGTTGACGAAATCGCGTGTCGTGGGCCCCACAGGCCCCCGCTCGACGGGCGATTTTGTGTTCGGCTCATCGAAATCCAAATCTGAAAGTTCCGTTGGGTTCGTATCAGCGTTCCTGACCTGTTGACACTAAGTTTGGTGAATTTGGAGATTTTTGACCCGGACACGTTTTTCGGTGCAAAGCGGGCCCAACGGCGGATCCCGTTTTGACCCGAAACTGCCGTTTTTGCCCTTGTCTCCAAATTGGACCCAAAGACAGGCGTTTCTAGCTATTTGACATCTTCTGAGAGTGATGGTAATGTCTATTTCAGCTTTTGGACTCACCTCTGGACTTTTCTCCCAAGAACCTAATTAATCAGATCCAAACAACAGGCAAGTACCTGCACTTCAAGTTAATCTTTATATTGTGATAATTAAATTCCCTGCTCTACTAGTACTCTTGCTGATTACACGTAGTGTTAGAATACTATATTTCATGTCTTGAGTATTGGAATTCATGTCTTGTTATCATGTCGGGTGGGAGAATACTGAAAGGCATGTAGTTTACCCTTCCTCTTGTCGTGAATAATAGCTGTTGGTACACGACTGTCCATCAGCCGGATCTCGATTATTCGTGAATAATAGCCGTTTATGACGGCCGGATTAGCCTTATAAACCCCTGCATGCCAACTAAGTATTCTAAAAACAAACACAAGTTTCATACAGATAACTTCAGGTCATGTTATATTCTTGCTGACTGTGTAGTTTCTTTTCCTGCTCGTTTACTTCTGTTTTCTCATATTCCTGTTTATATTTTTGACTCTGAAATATTAACATTCTTTTATGCATATTCCTTAACATGATAGTCAATGTTTAATTGTCATAAATATTTAGTTTAACATTGTTGTGCACTGTGTACTTTGCTCCTTTCCTGACTGGATCTGTTGATTTAGGAGATGATGAGGATCTTGCCCCTACCTATTATGGTCCTTATGAGGGTACAGATGATACCTATGAGGAGCCAGAACCCACTCAGGAGACCCCTGCTGCAGAATAGCTAGTAGTAGCTATCTTTTATTCTGTTTCTTATCTTATTTAATCGGGTTTGTCCCCGATTTCATTTGAAATTCCTGTATTAAACATTTGAATTGTTGTCACATTCATTTCAGTTGCAAAATTTAAGTTTCTATTCTCATTATTATCTTGCCTATGTTAAATTGTGAATGAGTTAAGACTAGTTAGATGGATTGACCTAGACAGCGTACTACCGCCGATTCTGCGGCGTAGGCTGGACGTACCCACGCACTCGTGCCCGAACTTCCGGTGCGGGTCGTGACACGTTTTTATGGTGGCCCATGCAGGTCCTACCCTAAAATAGGGTAATACCCTAGGACAGGGTATGGAATAAGATTGAGGATTCTAGGAAAAGCTCATTCACAGTATAGGATTCTTATTTCAATTCCTGATATCATTTTGCTCAATTTTCCTATCGCCTTTGATTTTCAAGTGTTCTATTCTGATTCTCCTATTCCTTAATCTTTCAGAATGGTCCAGACCAGGAACACAGTAGGAGGCACATCAGAACCAGCTGAGCCGAATGTGCCCGAGACTCTTGCACTCCCGCCGCCCCCATCTGTTCCGGCAGTTACCTTAGATGGGGCACAGCTAATAGGAGTGTTCCAGGGATTAGTGGAATCCCAGAAAGAACAGACGGCACTTCTGCGGACCAGCCTCTCAGAAGCTCTTAAACCCCAGGAGTCGTCACTCAAGAGGCCAGGGAGTGCTAAAGACTTCAAGAACCTTAGGCCTCTGGAATTCTATGGAACTGAGGGCATTCTCTATGCCGATGAGTGGATAGAGAATGTCGAGAGACTCCTGAAGACTGCCCGGGTTCCCGATGATCTCAAAGTGGAGTCCGCAAGCCTGCAACTGTTCGACATTGCTCGAACCTGGTTCAGAGACGAACCCTAACTATCTGCTCCCAACATCACCTGGGAAGACTTCAAGAGGCTATTCAAGGAGAAATTCTACCCCAAAGTGGCTCGGGAAGCTCTCGAAAGCCAATTCGAGAGACTGGAACAAGGTAACATGACTGTTGATGAATATACTGCTGAATTTAGCAGGTTAAGCCACTTTGCGGAGTACATGGTTCGTACCCCGGAGGACAGAGCCCGTAGATTCAAGAAGGGGCTATCTCCGGATATTCGTCTCGCTGTCACCACCAGCCGAGCTCGCACCTATGAGGAAATCCTGAGCGTGGCACAAGGCGTCGAGAGAGATATGGGGCACAAACTGAAACGAGAAAGAGATACCGGAAATGCGGGACCCAACAAACGCCCTTTTCAACAACAACAATAGCAGAGGGCCCCGCAGCAAAATCAGCGTCCTCCCCCTCGAGCTCCAGCACCCCAGGCTCAAGGACAGAACCAGCGAGCTCCCCCTTGCAACTATTGCCAAAAACCAGGCCACACTTGGCAAGACTGCAGAAAGAGGCTAGGTGCTTGCCTCTATTGTGGTTCCCCAGCACATCAATTGAGGGACTGTCCTGCTGCTCAAGGACGTCCAGCTGCACCAAAGGCTCCAGTCCAGGCCAGGCCCCCAGCAGCACAACAAAGGGGACCCCCGCTTCCAACTCAACAACAATGCTTTGCTCAGCACCAACAGCAGCAACAGAGGGGTGCACCGCAGCAAGGCCGTGCTTATGCAATGACTTTGGAAGAAGCGGAAGCCACAGCTGACGTGATCACAGGTTCTGTGCTTATAAATTCAATACCAGCTATTACTTTATTTGACTCTGGAGCTTCACATTCATTCATGTCAGTAGAATTCCTTATGAAGCACAACTTAATCACTAAACCCCTTAGGAATTGTTATAAGATCATTACCGGTGGAGGAATCATCCCGGTTAGTGATGCCTGTAACAATTGTCCTATCACATTATATGGAAGAGAACTGTATGCTAGACTACTTGTAATGTCAGTGCCCAGTTTTGACATTATACTGGGTATGGATTGGTTAAGTCAACATCATGCCACAATAGACTGTCACAGAGGCAGTGTAATCTTCAGACCCCCTGGCAAGCCAGAATTTGAATTTGCTAGAGGTTCTAGAGAAATGGGTAATAACATAATTTGTGGAGCCCTAGTAACAGAAGAATTGCCACCTATCATCTCTGAATACCTTGATGTCTTCCCTGAGGATCTCCCAGGCTTACCCCCAGACCGAGAAGTTGAATTCTCCATTGACTTAGTGCCAGGAGCAGCACCAGTATCTCAGAACCCCTACAGAATCAACAAGAATGAGATAATAGAACTAAATGAACAAATCAAAGAGCTAGAAGACAAAGGTTTCATTAGGTCTAGTGTCTCACCTTGGGGAGCTCCAGTACTATTTGTGCCCAAGAAGGACGGAACATCCAGAATGTGTATTGACTATAGGGCCTTAAATGCCTTAACAATTAAGAATAAGTATCCCCTGCCCAGGATAGATGACTTATTTGATCAGTTGAGTGGAGCTCGGGTATTTTCAAAGATTGATTTGAGGTCTGGTTACCACCAAGTAAGGGTAAGGAAAGAGGACATCCCTAAAACTGCTTTCAATACCCGGAACAGACATTACGAATTCTTAGTAATGCCGTTCGGGTTGACGAATGCTCCAGCAGTTTTTATGAACCTAATGAACAGAGTTTTCCAGCCATACCTAGACAAATTTGTAGTGGTCTTTATTGATGATATTTTGATCTACTCCAAGACCCCCGAAGAACATGAAGAACATTTGAGGCTAGCATTGGAGACTTTGAGGAAGGAAAAGCTTTATGGAAAATTGTCTAAATGTGCTTTCTTCCTAGACAAAGTAGAATTCTTGGGACATGTTGTGACTGGAGATGGAATAACAGTAGACCCTAAGAAGATAGCTGCAGTAGAATCCTGGCCCACTCCAGACTCTGTAGCTGAGATTAGAAGTTTCCTGGGACTAGCTGGCTACTATCGGAAGTTTGTGAAGGACTTTGCTAGAATTGCGGAACCCATGACAAAGTTAACAAGGAAGGATGAAGAGTTCACCTGGACTGATGAATGTCAGCATGCTTTTGAGGAATTGAAGAAAAGGCTGACTTCTGCCCCTATTCTGACCTTACCTTCTGGAACCGGAGGTTTCGCTATTTATAGTGATGCTTCTGGAAAAGGTCTAGGTTGTGTATTGGAGCAGAATAAGAAAGTAATAGCATATGCCTCTAGACAGCTTCGACCACATGAAAAGAACTATCCAACTCATGATTTAGAATTGGCAGCTGTCATTTTTGCTCTTAAACTATGGAAGCATTATCTTTATGGAGAAAGGGTGAAAATATTTACAGATCATAAAAGTTTAAAATATATCTTCACCCAGAAAGAGCTAAACATGAGACAAAGAAGGTGGCTGGAACTAATGAAAGACTTTGATATCACTCTTCAATATCACCCTGGGAAGGCAAATGTAGTTGCTGATGCTCTAAGCAGGTATCCTATGGCGATGTACTTGACTATGGACAGACACCTGCTGGAGGACTTGGAAAGTTTAGGTATTGAAGTAATTATCCCAGGAAAAGAGGGCCAAATGATGAACTTGCAGATTCAGTCTACCTTAATAGACAAGATCAAGGAGACTCAATTTCAAGACGAAGGCCTACGAAGCCTTCGAGGTCAAGTGCAAGCTGGATTAGTAGAAGATTTCAGAATTCATGAAGATGGATCACTGAGGCATGGCGATAGATTATGTGTACCTCAAGGAGACATAAGAGAAGAAATTATGCAAGAAGCGCACAGATCGCAATACTCCATACATCCAGGAGCCAACAAGATGTACAAGGACCTGAGGACGCATGTTTGGTGGCATGGCATGAAAAGAGAAGTAGCCAGGTTCGTATCTCGTTGTTTAGTGTGCCAGCAAGTCAAGGCAGAAAGACAAAGACCTGGAGGATTGCTTCAACCACTACCCATTCCGGAGTGGAAGTGGGAACATATCACAATGGATTTTGTTTCCGGATTTCCAAGGACACCTAGTGGAAAGGATGCAATCTGGGTGATAGTGGATAGACTGACCAAGTCGGCACATTTTCTACCTTTCAAAGTGGGGCTATCTACAGAGAAGCTGGCAGATCTATATATCAGACATATTGTTAAGTTGCATGGGGTTCCAGTAAGTATTGTCTCCGACAGAGATTCAAGATTCACCTCTCACTTCTGGAAGAGCTTACAAGCCAGCTTGGGGACTCAACTCAAATTCAGCACAGCTTATCATCCCCAAACCGATGGACAATCGGAACGTACAATCCAGACCCTTGAAGATATGCTCCGTACATGTGTTCTGGATTTTGGAGGATCCTGGGAAGACTATTTACATCTGGTGGAGTTCTCTTATAATAACAGTTATCAAGCCCGTATCGAGATGACTCCATTTGAAGCCCTGTATGGCCGAAGATGTCGTACTCCGCTATCATGGGACGACGTTGGAGAAAGAGCCCTACTGGGACCAGAGATGGTGATCGATTCAGCTGAGAAGGTAAAGCAAATAAGGGACAGACTTCGAGTGGCTCAAGACAGGCAACGACATTGGGCAAATAGCCACCGAAGGCCCTTAGAATTTGAGGTAATTAAATTTATAAAATTCAAGTCAATTTAAACATTTTGATTATGGAACTAAGACTTGATTATGACTCTATTTTAAGGTTGGAGAGCTGGTATTCTTAAAGATTTCTCCGACACGTGGCACCATTAGGTTCGGAAGGAGTGGAAAACTCAGCCCAAGATTCATTGGACCTTTTGGCATACAGGAGAAAATCGGAGAAGTGGCATACCGAATGGCATTGCCACCCTCTCTGGATGGAGTACATAACGTCTTCCACGTGTCGCAGCTGAGGAAGTATGTGTCAGACCCCAGCCACATTTTGGATCACTCAGAGCTCGAAGTAGGCCCAAGTCTGACTTACCAAGAGCAACCCGTGGAGATACTGGATCGCTCGGAGAAAGTCCTACGGAACCAGGTTATCTCCCTGGTTCGCGTAGCTTGGAAGCACCATTCCCCCGGCGAATCCACCTGGGAGCGAGAAGACGAGATTAGAGAGCGATACCCCTATCTTTTTGAAACCTGAGGTATATTGTATTTTATTTTTCGGCCTTTCCTTTCGTGCCTTGTTATTCTTAAATTTTGGGGACGAAATTTTTGTAAGTTGGGTAGGTTGTAAACCCCCAAATTTTCAAATTATTAAATCTTGGATTTTTCCCAATTTTCTGGAATTTTCTGGAAATTTTCTGTAATTAAAATCAGGGTTTTCAATTAATAAATGATTTTTAATTAGCAATAAATAATATTAAAATATCATGAAAATAACATTTTTGGATGTAAAATGGAAAACTGGACTTAGGGTAATTTTTCTGGATTTTTCTGGGCCTCAGAATTATTTTTAAATGCCTAAAAACAATTTTTCTAAATTATTAATTAATTATTTATTATTATTTATTTATTTTATTTTTTATTTTTATTTTTTTCCTTTTTCCGGCCTGCGGCCCGTGGGCCGCAGCCCAGCCCGCTAACCAGCCCAGCCCAGCCCCTTTCGGGTCGGGTCGGGTTCAACCGAACCCGACCCGCGCAGCCCGACCCGCCGCGCGACCCCGTCTCTCCCACGACGCCGAATCCTTCGCCGGCCGCCGCGCGCAGCGCCGCGCGTCCCGCGCCCCGCTCGCCGCGCTCCCCGCGCCCACGTCCCCCTCACCTCCGCCTACCCCGGCCACCTGCAACCGCCTCACTCCCCTATTTAAACCCCCGACCTCGGCCGTCTCCCCCACTCCCTCGCCCTAACCCTAACCACCGCCACCCGCCGCTCCGCCGCTGCTCTCCTCCCTCGCCTAGCCGCCGCCAGCGCCACCCACCGCCCGCCGCAGCTCCTTTCCCCTCTCTCCTCCCTCGGCGCCGCCGCCGTCGACAGAAACCGCAGCAGCAGCAGCCGCAGCCGCCGCTGCCGGCCGCCCCGAGCCGCCGCCGACCCGCCAGAAGTTCGCCTCGCTCCGGCGAACTTTCCCCGGCCCCCTCCGGCGTATCTCCGGCCGCCCTCCGCCGCGTGCAGCCGTTTTCCCGACGAAACCCTAACCCTAATCCCTGTTCCTGTGTCGGACACAGGACACAGTGTCCGACACGACTCGGACACAATTTCGACCCTGTTTTCGGGTCCCCTTCAGGTATGTGTAACTTTCGCCTCGTAGCTCCTTTTTCGATTCTGCAAATTGCGTTGTGAAGCCTGTATGACCCTCTCGGTGTCCGGACAAACTGTTCGGGACACCGCGACCTGTGGTGATCGCACACCGCGATCCAAAAATAGGAAAAACCAGACCCTGTTTCACCCCGGAACTGAGTCCGCCCCGCCAAACGGGACGACTTGGTCGCGTGCGGTCTTCACAGATACGTGCGCAGCGTCGATACGGACGTGTGAGTCTTCGTGGAAGCTGATTCGGGTGTGCGTGCACACCGGAATCAACGCGTATCCGCGGACATCGCTCCGTATTCGCCTTTTCGGCAATTCGCCCTAACTTCGTGCACACTCGTCAGATCGAGACGAAACTTGCGCCATCGGACTCGTAGCGATACGCTGGTCCTGTGGGTCAAGTTTGGTTCGATTCTGAGAACGTTGACGAAATCGCGTGTCGTGGGCCCCACAGGCCCCCGCTCGACGGGCGATTTTGTGTTCGGCTCATCGGAATCCAAATCTGGAAGTTCCGTTGGGTTCGTATCAGCGTTCCTGACCTGTTGACACTAAGTTTGGTGAATTTGGAGACTTTTGACCCGGACACGTTTTTCGGTGCAAAGCGGGCCCAACGGCGGACCCCGTTTTGACCCGAAACTGCCGTTTTTGCCCTTGTCTCCAAATTGGACCCAAGGACAGGCGTTTCTAGCTATTTGACATCTTCTGAGAGTGATGGTAATGTCTATTTCAGCTTTTGGACTCACCTCTGGACTTTTCTCCCAAGAACCTAATTAATCAGATCCAAACAACAGGCAAGTACCTGCACTTCAAGTTAATCTTTATATTGTGATAATTAAATTCCCTGCTCTACTAGTACTCTTGCCGATTACACGTAGTGTTAGAATACTATATTTCATGTCTTGAGTATTGGAATTCATGTCTTGTTATCATGTCGGGTGGGAGAATACTGAAAGGCATGTAGTTTACCCTTCCCCTTGTCGTGAATAATAGCTGTTGGTACACGACTGTCCATCAGCCGGATCTTGATTATTCGTGAATAATAGCCGTTTATGACGGCCGGATTAGCCTTATAAACCCCTGCATGCCAACTAAGTATTCTAAAAACAAACACAAGTTTCATACAGATAACTTCAGGTCATGTTATATTCTTGCTGACTGTGTAGTTTCTTTTCCTGCTCGTTTACTTCTGTTTTCTCATATTCCTGTTTATAGTTTTGACTCCGAAATATTAACATTCTTTTATGCATATTCCTTAACATGATAGTCAATGTTTAATTGTCATAAATATTTAGTTTAACATTGTTGTGCACTGTGTACTTTGCTCCTTTCCTGACTGGATCTGTTGATTTAGGCGATGATGAGGATCTTGCCCCTACCTATTATGGTCCTTATGAGGGTACAGATGATACCTATGAGGAGCCAGAACCCACTCAGGAGACCCCTGCTGCAGAATAGCTAGTAGTAGCTATCTTTTATTCTGTTTCTTATCTTATTTAATCGGGTTTGTCCCCGATTTCATTTGAAATTCCTGTATTAAACATTTGAATTGTTGTCACATTCATTTCAGTTGCAAAATTTAAGTTTCTATTCTCATTATTATCTTGCCTATGTTAAATTGTGAATGAGTTAGACTAGTTAGATGGATTGACCTAGACAGCGTACTACCGCCGATTCTGCGGCGTAGGCTGGACGTACCCACGCACTCGTGCCCGAACTTCCGGGTGCGGGTCGTGACAACTATAGCACAAGGCATCATATCAAGTTATCTCCATAGGCACTATGCCGCTTCTCGACACAATGCTCCGATTGGTGCAACACCCCTTGCTCCGAAAGCTCTGTGGCAAAATGCCCCAATAGTGGCACAATGCCTTTTTTGATGCAGTTATTCGATTTTGAACCATAACTGCACGCTTTGCTTGACAAAGCATCCAACTGATACTCGTGCACGGATGGACGCTGTCACGCCCCAGTCCCAAAATACGTAGGACTAGGAATACGTAACACGCCAGCCGTATGTATACGAACTCCAATATATGGAAACCATATACACACGTACGCTGTACATGAATATCCAATCCACAGTGGTAATATATGTCGCAACATGTCACACGCAGTTCTATATCTCATCCACAGCACAAATAATAGATAAATGGAAATCAATAACTGAATATCAAAGAAGCAGTCTCAAATAGTAATCTCAAAGTGTGATAGTCGGATGGAAACAAATCCACTGCAAATCGACTATAATAAACTACTAAAGAGAGAAGAGAATAAACTCTAATATAAGAATAAATGTCTCAAAAAGAATAGCAACTAGAATCTCTAAACAGCTGCAAAGAATCACATATAATCAGAAGGTAAGATCTCCTCAGACTGATAGGAAGCGTCAGGTCCAGGTCCATACTCCTGCGGGTACTCCTGCTCATCTATATCTGGAAAGGAACCAGGTCCTCAGAGGGACGTAACAAGATACAAAAAGCACATGCCAATAAAGTACTGAAAATAAACATCCATTGGGGTTGCCTAACCGTCTAAGTGAATGCAGTTAAGAACACATTTCCCCACAAGTGAGCTATCTGGCTGAAAAACTGGGATTTGGCATGGTTCTCTTTTGGAGATCCAGGGGCCCAAAGGCACGTCGTCTTTTGAACGGCGGAGGCCCGCCAATGTACATAATATATATATATATGGGTCATCACCGCCCATATCTCCAGTGGAGAATCCGGGTGCACAGGAGAAAAGTGCAAAGGAGCTCAAATGCGGTACTTGTTGTTCTCCCCACCCAATTCTCTAAGCATGTCATGTCCATGACACGATAAACCTCTAATAACTGCCAGGTCTACTAGCATGCAAGTTTCTATTGGCAGTTATTCCTATCCGTCGTACGACCTATACGTACCAGTGGCCAGCCGAATACGCAAGTCCGTGTCCTACATGTGACTCACACTCGTGTAAGAATAGTGTCATGGCCAATGAAACATAAATGCCTCATGAAGATGGGGTAGTCTCGTAAAATAGGTCTAATGCATATACATAAATAAAAACATAGTACGACGACACCGTCGTTGTACCCAAGTTTTCTTGGACGCGCAGTTTATATAGCAGTTAAAATAAATGAACTAAATAAACAGAAAATAAACATGCATGCCTCATATGGAATGTAAAAATAGTACAATGGCAAGGTATACTTGCCTGGCAAGAAATCTGTAAAGTGTACGCGCCCAAATGTCAAGGACACAGAACCTGGAACTAAGGACTCCGAACAAACGTCTCCGGATGCTGAAATAAACATCACCAACGTTTCCGGAATGAGCAAAATAGCTAAAAAGCACATCCCTTTCGTCCAATTTGGACACAGGGGCAAACGGTAATTTCGAACAAAAGTGGGGTCCACGTGTGGCCCACTTTGCACCAAAAAGCGTGCCAAGGGTAACAGTCTCTAAATGGGACAAACTATAGGTCAAACAACTCTAAATGTCAATACGAACCCAACGGTATGTCCAAATGTGGATTCCGATGAGCCGAACATAATTTTGTCCGAAAAGTCAACTGTGGGGCCCGCCAATTGGCGATTTGGTCAACCGTCTCAGAATTGCATGAAAATTGGGTAACAGGACCAGCGCGTTAACACGAGTCCAGTGGCGCAAGTTTCGTCGTAATCTGACAAGCGTGCACAAAATACGTGCGAGTTCCACAAAAGTTGCGACACGGGATGTGTCCGCGGATACGGCTTGATTCCGGCGCGCACACGCGTCCGAATCAGTCCCCACGAATTTTCATGTGTCCGATTACGTTGCGTGCACCATTCGGTACACTTGGTACACGGCGGGGCTATAATACCCCGTTCCGCTCAAGCGGACTGCCGTCTCAATCGGCAATCGTGCAGCTGTCCCGACCTGCTTTGCCTCGATCAAGAAGCAAAGGATATCCAGACTTGTCCCTACAGGAATCCGGCTTGGACTTTCAGAGGCTCGCTCAGACGTATCGCTCTACCGAGGCGAATCATCGCTAAGGTGGGTGGCTACGGTGAACTTGTCTTTGCTTAGCCAGCACACATAAAATCTGGAATATTTATGCTAGTCGCTAGGTGAATCACCCCTGCATGCTAATAAATCCAACGCACCTAGCTAAGGGAATAATCCCAACTCATATTGCTTGTTAGAACATGGAAATGAAATACTGCTTATATTCAGACCCTCGCATGCTAATTCCCTTAACGGTTTCAACTCTCGGCTTACCTTCGGATCCGAGCAACGTGCCTGCTTATGTTCCTTAGAAACGCATGCTTGTCTGCTTGAATGTTACCGTGTTTTCATCCAAACCTCGGGAGACTACTACGTAGTCGTTCCGTGCCTGAACGAACCTGCAAGTATCCCGGGACCATTAGGTCGCCAAGGCAATCCCCGAACCAGGGGCACGCATCAGAGTAACGAATACTGAACGTGAATCCTTAACGTGACAACTGAATGATAATCACATCAAGTTTATGTCTGAACGAGAATCACGTCACGTAACGAACGAATCTCAGCTCTTGGAGCAAACGCTCGTTCAGATCACGAATCATGGATTATCATTCAAGTTGTGGATTGAACTGACCCTGATCCTGACCTGCATGTCGCGGACAACTTGGAAACAAGGTTTAACGGTTCCACGGGCGGTCACCGGGGCACTGGGACCGTTCCGATCCGGATGGAACATCACGATAGTCTCACGTGCGGACAGGATGGCGTGTAGCGCCTCACGTGCTTCGTTGCACACCATCCTTGTTCAAAGACTAAACGGTCCTTTATGGCTATGCCAGCGACTCCTGTTCATATAGATAAGTCATCCTCGCTTAGCGGCTATCCGCGTGCGAGTCACTGCATCGCATCAAGAACAACTAAACACCTGAACGATCATGTTAAACGACCCTCGTGTTTGCATATGCTTGCCTCCTGAATGTTTATACATGCCTCTGCTCGAATTAACAAGTTGCCTCAATGTTTGCCTTGGACAGGGAAGGAGATGGTAAGTTGGTAAGTCTCGCCGTGTTTCCTCTAACATCGCACGGTGCACTGCCGACACGTTAGGCTATTCAATATCTGCATGAAACTGATCCTAAGGCAACTAGAAAGACAACTTAATAGTTGTGCACGGAACCTGTATTACGTGTTTGGATTTGTCGAGCGGGCGAGTAGCTTCCCCACCAGTGCATTCAATGTACTGATAATCCACCAGTTCGTATGCAGGGTGCGGGAGAACCTCGTGCGGTGCGGACGTCTCCTTCGTGCGTGCTAAGGCCAGGAGTTCCCTCTGAAGCCTTGCAACGGTGCGTCCGGGACTGAAGCACATATACAAGACATAAGTTGTGAACATCGCCTGACCATCGCCTGTACAATCATTCCACAGTTGTAGCCACTAGGCACGCTTTTACTGTTTCAGAGAGAGGCTTGAGCGACTTGTAATCTCGGCTATACGCCGCCTGTAACACTTGTTCATATCAATAAAGAGATTACTTTACTTGTTTCAATGCTTCCGCTATATTTGTCGACTCAGTGAACCTGTTACCGATCGCCTATGCGTTCATGACTCCGCTGCGCTCGGACAATCTGTGCGACTCTGTGGCTTAGAACTCTTGCCGCCAGCCAATGAACCATGGCCTTGCACGGGCGTGGCTCACGCTCGTGCGGCATCACGCCCGGATGGGTTAAGCGATCGTTCCGCGGGAGCGCTGGCGAGGGTGATTCCCGCCTAGCGGGAACGGCCGATTGCCTGCGGGAGATCGGGGCGTGATGTAAACCCCCAAATTTTCAAATTATTAAATCTTGGATTTTTCCCGATTTTCTGGAATTTTCTGTGAATTTTCTGTAATTAAAATCAAGGCTTTTAATTAATAAATGATTTTTTTTGTTGGCAATAAATAATATTAAAATATCATGAAAATAATATTTTTGGGTGTAAAATAGAAAATTGGACTTAGGGTAATTTTTCTGGATTTTTCTGGGCCTCAGAGCTATTTTTTAATGCCTAAAAACAATTTTCTAATTAATTAATTAAATTATTTATTTATATATTTATTTATTTATTTATTATTTATCTATTTTATTTTTATTTTTTCTTTTCTTTTTGGCCCGCGGCCCGTTGGGCCGCGGCCTGGCCCGTAGCCCAGCCCACCCGTTCCTTGGGTCGGGTCGGGTTCAACCGAACCCGACCCGCCGCAGCAACCCGACCCGCCGACTGAGCCCCCACGATCCCCGACTTCCCCGGCCGCCCTCCGCGCGCAGCGCCGCCCCCCGCGCGGTGCGCCGCTCCCCGCGGCCCACGTCCCCCTCGCCCCCGCCTTGGCCGGCCCCCCGCAACCGCCTACTCCCCCTATTTATACCCCACTCCCTCGCCCTAACCCTAGCCACCGCCTCCGCCACCACGCGCCGCAGCCGCCTCGCTCCTCGCCGTGACCCGCCGACCGCCGACGACTCTTTCCCCCTCTCTCCTCCCTCGGCGCCGCCGCCGTCGACGAACCGCAGCCGCAGCAGCCGCACACAGCAGCAGCCGCAGCCTCCGGCCGCCGCCCTGAGCCGCCGCCGTCGCCGCCAACCGACGCGCCGCCCCTCGGCGAGCCATCCCCGGCCCTCTCCGGCGTCTCTCCGGCCTCCCTCCGCCGTGTGCCGCCGAAACCCTAGCCCTAATCACTGTTCCTGTGTCGGACACAGGACACTGTGTCGGACACGACTCGGACACGTTTTCGACCCTGTTTTCGGGTCCCCTTCAGGTATGTGTAACTTTCGCCTCGTAGCTCCGTTTTCAATTCCGCAAATTGCGTTGTGAAGCCTGTATGACCCTCTCGGTGTCCGGACAAACTGTTCGGGACACCGCGTCCTGTGGTGGTCGCACACCGCGATCCAAAAACAGGAAAAACCAGACCCTGTTTCACCCCGGAACTGAGTACGCCCCGCCAAACGGGACGACTTGGTCGCGCGCGGTCTTCACAGACACGTGCACAGCGTCGATACGGACGTGTGAGACTTCGCGGAAGCTGATTCGGGTGTGCGTGCACACCGGAATCAACGCGTATCCGCGGACATCGCCCCGTATCCGCAATTTCTGTAATTCACCCTAACTTCTTGTACACTCGTCAGATCGAGACGAAACTTGCGCCATCGGACTCGTAGCGATACGCTGGTCCTGTGGGTCAAGTTTGGTTCGATTCTGAGAACGTTGACGAAATCGCGTGTCGCGGGCCCCACAGGCCCCGCTCGACGGGCGATTTTGTGTTCGGCTCATCGGAATTCAAATCTGGAAGTTCCGTTGGGTTCGTATCAGCGTTCCTGACCTGTTGACACTAAGTTTGGTGAATTTGGAGACCTTTGACCCGGACACGTTTTTCGGTGCAAAGCGGGCCCAACGGCGGACCCCGTTTTGACCCGAAACTGCCATTTTTGCCCTTGTCTCCAAATTGGACCCAAGGACAGGCGTTTCTAGCTATTTGATATCTTCTGAGCGTGATGGTAATGTCTATTTCAGCTTTTGGACTCATCTGTGGAAATTTCCCCCAAGAACCAAATTAAACAGATCCAAACAACAGGCAAGTACCTGCACTTCAAGTTAATCTTTATATTGTGATAATTAAATTCCCTGCTCTACTAGTACTCTTGCTGATTACACGTAGTGTTAGAATACTATATTTCATGTCTTGAATATTTGGAATTCATGTCTTGTTTTTCATGTCGGGTGGGAGAATACTGAAAGGCATGTAGTTTACCTTTCTCCTTGCCGTGAATAATAGCTGTTGGTACACGACTGTCCATCAGCCGGATCTCGATTATTCGTGACTAATAGCCGTTCATGACGGCCGGATTAGCCTTATAAACCCCTGCATGCCAACTAAGTATTCTAAACAAACACAAGTTTCATACAGATAGTTTCTAGTCATGTTATCTTTCTTGCTGACTGTGATAGTTTCACTCTGCTCATTTACTTCTGTTTTCTCATATTCCTGTTTATAGTGTTGACTCTGAGACATTAACATTCCTTTATGCAATTTCCTTAACATGATATTCAATGTTTAATTGTCATAAATATTTAGTTTAACATTGTTGTGCACTGTGTACTTTGCTCCTTTCCTGACTGGATCTGTTGATTTAGGCGATGATGAGGACCTTGCCCCTACCTATTATGGTCCATATGAGGGTACAGATGATACCTATGAGGAGCCAGACCCTACCCAGGAGACCCCTGCTGCTGAGTAGCTTTTAGTAGCTATCTTTTATTTCTGTTCTTATCTTATTTAATCGGGTTTGTCCCCGATTTCATTTGAAATTCCTGTATTAAACATTTGAATTGTTGTCACATTTAATTCAGTTGCAAATTTTAAGTTTCTATTCCCATTATTATCCTGCCTATGTTAATTGTGAATGAGTTAGATTAGTTAGATGGATTGACCTAGACAGCGTACTACCGCCGACTCTGCGGCGTAGGCTGGACGTACCCACGTACTCGTGCCCGAACTTCCGGGTGCGGGTCGTGACACGTTTTTATGGTGGCCCATGCAGGTCTTATCCTTAAATAGGGTAATACCCTAGGACAGGATATGGAATAAGATTGAGGATTCTAGGAAAAGCTCATTCACAGTATAGGGTTCTTATTTCAATTCTTGATATCATTTCTGCTCAATTTTTCCATCGCCTTTGATTTCCAAGTATTCTATTCTGATCTTCCTATCCCTTAATCTTTCAGAATGGTCCAGACCAGGAACACAGTAGGAGGCACATTAGAACCAGCTGAGCAGAATGTGCCCGAGACTCTTGCACTTCCACCGCCTCCATCTGTTCCGGCAGTTACTCTAGATGGGGCACAACTACTTGGAGTGTTCCAAGGATTAGTGGAATCCCAGAAGGAACAGACTGCACTTCTGCGGACCAGCCTCTCAGAAGCTATTAAGTCCCAGGAGTCGCCACTCAAGAGGCCAGGAAGTGCTAAAGACTTCAAGAACCTTAGGCCTCTGGAATTTTATGGAACTGAGGGCATTCTCTACGCTGATGAGTGGATAGAAAATGTCGAGAGACTCCTGAAGACTGCTCGGGTTCCCGATGATCTCAAAGTGGAATCCGCTAGCCTGCAACTGTTCGATATTGCTCGAACCTGGTTCAGAGATGAACCCCAACTATCTGCTCCCGACGTCACCTGGGAGGACTTCAAGAGGCTATTCAAGGAGAAATTTTATCCCGAAGTGGCTCGGGAAGCTCTCGAAAGCCAATTCGAGAGACTGGAATAAGGTAACATGACTGTTGATGAATATACTGCTGAATTTAGCAGGTTAAGCCACTTTGCGGAGTACATGGTTCGTACCCCGGAGGACAGAGCCCGAAGATTCAAGAAGGGGCTATCTCCGGATATCCGCCTTGCTGTCACCACCAGCCGAGCTCGCACCTATGAAGAAATCCTGAGCGTGGCACAAGGAGTCGAGAGAGACATGGGGCACAAACTGAAGCGAGAAAGAGATACCGGAAATGCGGGACCCAACAAACGCCCTTTTCAACAACAACAACAGTAGAGGGCCCCGCAGCAAAATCAGCGTCCTCCCCCTCGAGCTCCAGCACCCCAGGCTCAAGGACAGAACCAACGAGCTCCCCCTTGCAACTATTGCCAAAAACCAGGCCACACTTGGCAAGACTGTAGAAAGAGGCTAGGTGCTTGCCTCTATTGTGGTTCCCCAGCACATCAATTGAGGGACTGTCCTGTTGCTCAAGGACGTCCAGCTGCACCAAAGGCTCCAGCCCAGACCAGGGCCCCAGCAGCACAACAGAGGGGACCTCCGCTTCCAACTCAACAACAACGCTTTGCTCAGCACCAACAGCAACAACAGAGGGGTGCACCGCAGCAAGGCCGTGCTTATGCAATGACTCTGGAAGAAGCGGAAGCCACAGCTGACGTGATCACAGGTTCTGTGCTTATAAATTCAATACCAGCTATTACTTTATTTGACTCTGGAGCTTCACATTCATTCATGTCAGTAGAATTCCTTATGAAGCACAACTTAATCACTAAACCCCTTAGGAATTGTTATAAGATCATTACCGGTGGAGGAATCATCCCGGTTAGTGATGCCTGTAACAATTGTCCTATTACATTATGTGGAAGAGAACTATATGCTAGACTACTTATAATGCCAGTGCCCAGTTTTGATATTATACTGGGTATGGATTGGTTAAGTCAACATCATGCCACAATAGACTGTCACAGAGGCAGTGTAATCTTCAGACCCCCTGGCTAGCCAGAATTTGAATTTGCTAGGGGTTCTAGAGAAATGGGTAATAACAAAATTTGTGGAGCCCTAGTAACAGAAGAGTTGCCACCTATCATCTCTGAATACCTAGATGTCTTCCCTGAGGATCTCCCAGGCTTACCCCCAGACCGAGAAGTTGAATTCTCCATTGACTTAGTGCCAGGAGCAGCACCAGTATCTCAAAATCCCTACAGAATCAACAAGAATGAGATAATAGAACTAAATGAACAAATCAAAGAGCTAGAAGACAAAGGTTTCATTAGGTCTAGTGTCTCACCTTGGGGAGCTCCAGTATTATTTGTGCCCAAGAAGGACGGAACATCCAGAATGTGTATTGACTATAGGGCCTTAAATGCCTTAACAATTAAGAATAAGTATCTCCTGCCCAGGATAGATGACTTATTTGATCAGTTGAGTGGAGCTCGAGTGTTTTCCAAGATTGATTTGAGGTCGGGTTACCACCAAGTAAGGGTGAGAAAAGAAGACATCCCTAAAACTGCTTTCAATACCCGGAACGGACATTACGAATTCTTAGTGATGCCGTTCGGGTTGACGAATGCACCAGCAGTTTTTATGAACCTAATGAACAGAGTTTTCCAGCCATATCTAGACAAATTTGTAGTGGTCTTCATTGATGATATTTTGATCTACTCCAAGACTCCCGAAGAACATGAAGAACATTTGAGGTTAGCATTGGAGACTTTGAGGAAGGAAAAACTTTATGGAAAATTATCCAAATGTGCTTTCTTCCTAGACAAAGTAGAATTCTTGGGACATGTTGTGACTGGAGATGGAATAGCAGTAGATCCTAAGAAGATAGCGGCAGTAGAATCCTGGCCCACTCCAGACTCTGTAGCAGAGATTAGAAGCTTCCTGGGACTAGCTGGCTACTATCGGAAGTTTGTGAAGGACTTTGCTAGAATTGCTGAACACATGACAAAGTTAACAAGGAAGGATGAAGAGTTCACCTGGACTGATGAATGTCAGCATGCTTTTGAGGAATTGAAGAAAAGACTGACTACTGCCCCTATTCTGACCTTACCTTCTGGAACCGGAGGTTTCGCTATTTATAGTGATGCTTCTGGAAAAGGTCTAGGTTGTGTATTGGAGCAGAATAAGAAAGTAATAGCATATGCCTCTAGGCAGCTTCGACCCCATGAAAAGAATTATCCAACCCATGATTTAGAATTGGCAGCTGTCATTTTTGCTCTTAAACTTTGGAAGCATTACCTTTATGGAGAAAGGGTGAAAATATTTACAGACCATAAAAGTCTAAAATATATTTTCACTCAGAAAGAGCTAAACATGAGGCAAAGAAGGTGGCTGGAACTAATGAAAGACTTTGATATCACTCTTCAATATCACCCTGGGAAGGCAAATGTAGTTGCTGATGCTCTAAGCAGGTATCCTATGGCGATGTACTTGACTATGGACAGACACCTGCTGGAGGACTTGGAAAGTTTAGGTATCGAAGTAATTATCCCAGGAAAAGAAGGCCAAATGATGAACTTGCAGATTCAGTCTACCTTAATGGACAAGATCAAGGAGACGCAGTTTCAGGACGAAGGCCTGCGAAGCCTTCGAGGTCAAGTGCAAGCTGGATTAGTAGAAGAGTTCAGAATTCATGAAGATGGATCACTGAGGCATGGCGATAGATTATGTGTACCTCAAGGAGACATAAGAGAAGAAGTTATGCAAGAGGCGCACAGATCGCAGTACTCTATACATCCAGGAGCCAACAAGATGTACAAGGACCTGAGGACGCATGTTTGGTGGCATGGCATGAAAAGAGAAGTAGCCAGGTTCGTATCTCGTTGTTTAGTGTGCCAGCAAGTCAAGGCAGAAAGACAAAGACCTGGAGGATTGCTTCAACCACTACCCATTCCGGAGTGGAAGTGGGAACATATCACAATGGATTTTGTTTCCGGTCTTCCAAGAACACCTAGTGGTAAGGATGCAATCTGGGTGATAGTGGATAGACTGACCAAGTCGGCACATTTTCTACCTTTCAAAGTGGGGCTATCTACAGAGAAGCTGGCAGATCTATATATCAGACATATTGTTAAGTTGCATGGGGTTCCAGTAAGTATTGTCTCCGACAGAGATTCAAGATTCACCTCTCACTTCTGGAAGAGCTTACAAGCCAGCTTGGGGACTCAACTCAAATTCAGCACAGCTTATCATCCCCAAACCGATGGGCAATCGGAACGTACAATCCAGACCCTTGAAGATATGCTCCGTACATGTGTTCTGGATTTTGGAGGATCCTGGGAAGACTATTTACATCTGGTGGAGTTCTCTTATAATAACAGCTACCAAGCCAGTATCGAGATGACGCCATTTGAAGCCCTGTATGGCCGAAGATGTCGTACCCCGTTATCATGGGACGACGTTGGAGAAAGAGCCCTACTAGGACCAGAGATGGTGATCGATTCAGCTGAGAAGGTAAAGCAAATAAGGGACAGACTTCGAGTGGCTCAAGACAGGCAACGACATTGGGCAAATAGCCACCGAAGGCCCTTAGAATTTGAGGTAATTAAATTTATAAAATTCAAGTCAATTTAAACATTTTGATTATGGAACTAAGACTTGATTATGACTCTATTTTAAGGTTGGAGAGCTGGTGTTCTTAAAGATTTCCCCGACACGTGGCACCATTAGGTTCGGAAGGAGTGGAAAACTCAGCCCAAGATTCATTGGACCTTTTGGCATACAGGAGAAAATCGGAGAAGTGGCATACCGACTGGCATTGCCACCCTCTCTGGATGGAGTACATAACGTCTTCCACGTGTCGCAGCTGAGGAAGTACGTGTCAGACCCCAGCCACATTCTGGATCACTCAGAGCTTGAAGTAGGCCCAAGTTTGACATACCAAGAGCAACCCGTGGAGATACTGGATCGCTCGGAGAAAGTCCTACGGAACCAGGTTATCTCCCTGGTTCGCGTAGCTTGGAAGCACCATTCCCCCGGCGAATCCACCTGGGAGCGAGAAGACGAGATTAGAGAGCGATACCCCTATCTTTTTGAAACCTGAGGTATATTGTATTTTATTTTTCGGCCTTTCCTTTCGTGCCTTATTATTCTTAAATTTCGAGGACGAAATTTTTGTAAGTTGGGTAGGTTGTAAACCCCCAAAATTTTAAATTATTAAATCTTGGATTTTTCCCGATTTTCTGGAATTTTCTGTGAATTTTCTGTAATTAAAATCAAGGCTTTTAATTAATAAATGATTTTTTTTGTTGGCAATAAATAATATTAAAATATCATGAAAATAACATTTTTGGGTGTAAAATAGAAAATTGGACTTAGGGTAATTTTTCTGGATTTTTTTGGGCCTCAGAGCTATTTTTAAATGCCTAAAAACAATTTTCTAATTAATTAATTAAATTAATTAATTATTTATTTATTTATTTATTTATTATTTATCTATTTTATTTTTATTTTTTCTTTTCTTTTTGGCCCGCGGCCCGTTGGGCCGCGGCCTGGCCCGTAGCCCAACCCACCCGTTCCTTGGGTCGGATCGGGTTCAACCGAACCCGACCCGCCGCAGCAACCCGACCCGCCGACTGAGCCCCCACGATCCCCGACTTCCCCGGCCGCCCTCCGCGCGCAGCGCCGCCCCCCGCGCGGTGCGCCGCTCCCCGCGGCCCACGTCCCCCTCGCCCCCGCCTTGGCCGGCCCCCCGCAACCGCCTACTCCCCCTATTTATACCCCACTCCCTCGCCCTAACCCTAGCCACCGCCTCCGCCACCACGCGCCGCAGCCGCCTCGCTCCTCGCCGTGACCCGCCGACCGCCGACGACTCTTTCCCCCTCTCTCCTCCCTCGGCGCCGCCGCCGTCGACGAACCGCAGCCGCAGCAGCCGCACACAGCAGCAGCCGCAGCCTCCGGCCGCCGCCCTGAGCCGCCGCCGTCGCCGCCAACCGACGCGCCGCCCCTCGGCGAGCCATCCCCGGCCCTCTCCGGCGTCTCTCCGGCCTCCCTCCGCCGTGTGCCGCCGAAACCCTAGCCCTAATCACTGTTCCTGTGTCGGACACAGGACACTGTGTCGGACACGACTCGGACACGTTTTCGACCCTGTTTTCGGGTCCCCTTCAGGTATGTGTAACTTTCGCCTCGTAGCTCCGTTTTCAATTTCGCAAATTGCGTTGTGAAGCCTGTATGACCCTCTCGGTGTCCGGACAAACTGTTCGGGACACCGCGTCCTGTGGTGGTCGCACACCGCGATCCAAAAACAGGAAAAACCAGACCCTGTTTCACCCCGGAACTGAGTACGCCCCGCCAAACGGGACGACTTGGTCGCGCGCGGTCTTCACAGACACGTGCGCAGCGTCGATACGGACGTGTGAGACTTTGCGGAAGCTGATTCGGGTGTGCGTGCACACCGGAATCAACGCGTATCCGCGGACATCGCCCCGTATCCGCAATTTCTGTAATTCACCCTAACTTCTTGTACACTCGTCAGATCGAGACGAAACTTGCGCCATCGGACTCGTAGCAATACGCTGGTCCTGTGGGTCAAGTTTGGTTCGATTCTGAGAACGTTGACGAAATCGCGTGTCGCGGGCCCCACAGGCCCCGCTCGACGGGCGATTTTGTGTTCGGCTCATCGGAATTCAAATCTGGAAGTTCCGTTGGGTTCGTATCAGCGTTCCTGACCTGTTGACACTAAGTTTGGTGAATTTGGAGACCTTTGACCCGGACACGTTTTTCGGTGCAAAGCGGGCCCAACGGCGGACCCCGTTTTGACCCGAAACTGCCGTTTTTGCCCTTGTCTCCAAATTGGACCCAAGGACAGGCGTTTCTAGCTATTTGATATCTTCTGAGCGTGATGGTAATGTCTATTTCAGCTTTTGGACTCATCTGTGGAAATTTCCCCCAAGAACCAAATTAAACAGATCCAAACAACAGGCAAGTACCTGCACTTCAAGTTAATCTTTATATTGTGATAATTAAATTCCCTGCTCTACTAGTACTCTTGCTGATTACACGTAGTGTTAGAATACTATATTTCATGTCTTGAATATTTGGAATTCATGTCTTGTTTTTCATGTCGGGTGGGAGAATACTGAAAGGCATGTAGTTTACCCTTCTCCTTGCCGTGAATAATAGCTGTTGGTACACGACTGTCCATCAGCCGGATCTCGATTATTCGTGACTAATAGCCGTTCATGACGGCCGGATTAGCCTTATAAACCCCTGCATGCCAACTAAGTATTCTAAACAAACACAAGTTTCATACAGATAGTTTCTAGTCATGTTATCTTTCTTGCTGACTGTGATAGTTTCACTCTGCTCATTTACTTCTGTTTTCTCATATTCCTGTTTATAGTGTTGACTCTGAGACATTAACATTCCTTTATGCAATTTCCTTAACATGATATTCAATGTTTAATTGTCATAAATATTTAGTTTAACATTGTTGTGCACTGTGTACTTTGCTCCTTTCCTGACTGGATCTGTTGATTTAGGCGATGATGAGGACCTTGCCCCTACCTATTTTGGTCCATATGAGGGTACAGATGATACCTATAAGGAGCCAGACCCTACCCAGGAGACCCCTGCTGCTGAGTAGCTTTTAGTAGCTATCTTTTATTTCTGTTCTTATCTTATTTAATCGGGTTTGTCCCCGATTTCATTTGAAATTCCTGTATTAAACATTTGAATTGTTGTCACATTTAATTCAGTTGCAAATTTTAAGTTTCTATTCCCATTATTATCCTGCCTATGTTAATTGTGAATGAGTTAGATTAGTTAGATGGATTGACCTAGACAGCGTACTACCGCCGACTCTGCGGCGTAGGCTGGACGTACCCACGTACTCGTGCCCGAACTTCCGGGTGCGGGTTGTGACACGTGACATGTTGGTATCAGAGCCTGGCTTCTACGCCTTTGGACTTCAATTCGATATCTCTGTTTCGAAAGCTCGTTCGTGGGTTATGTGCACGCTCTCTCTCAATGCCTCGATGGGATGTTCCAACAATAAGTCTAAATACTTTCAAAATACGTTTTGAATGATATGCTTGCTTGTCTGGTTGTATGCTGCGAGTGGCCTTTGTGCCAACCTGTGCGAACCACTTGAGAGTATCGCTAGTAGCTTGTCCGATTTTCACTAACCCTAAGTTTGGTTGAATGCATCTATTCGAGGGACGCCTTGAACTAGTGCACCATCTAAGACTTAAGAAAAGGTAAAACTCGAGTGCTAAGACTTCGCTATCACTGAGCTGGTTGACGTGTTCACGCTAGAGGGTACCTTCGAAAGTGCGCACGATTCAGTCTAAGCGATATGCTAAGATCGATGCTTGTGCAAGTGAAGATCCAAATGAACAAGTACAAACGACTTGTCTAGGATTGCCTCAACCCTAGATTACTGCTTGTCCTTAGTAAGTCTCGAGGAAGAGACTTTTTCTAAGTTGGGTAGGATGTAATACCCCGTTCCGCTCAAGCGGACTGCCGTCTCAATCGGCAATCGTGCAGCTGTCCCGACCTGCTTTGCCTCGATCAAGAAGCAAAGGATATCCAGACTTGTCCCTACAGGAATCCGGCTTGGACTTTCAGAGGCTCGCTCAGACGTATCGCTCTACCGAGGCGAATCATCGCTAAGGTGGGTGGCTACGGTGAACTTGTCTTTGCTTAGCCAGCACACATAAAATCTGGAATATTTATGCTAGTCGCTAGGTGAATCACCCCTGCATGCTAATAAATCCAACGCACCTAGCTAAGGGAATAATCCCAACTCATATTGCTTGTTAGAACATGGAAATGAAATACTGCTTATATTCAGACCCTCGCATGCTAATTCCCTTAACGGTTTCAACTCTCGGCTTACCTTCGGATCCGAGCAACGTGCCTGCTTATGTTCCTTAGAAACGCATGCTTGTCTGCTTGAATGTTACCGTGTTTTCATCCAAACCTCGGGAGACTACTACGTAGTCGTTCCGTGCCTGAACGAACCTGCAAGTATCCCGGGACCATTAGGTCGCCAAGGCAATCCCCGAACCAGGGGCACGCATCAGAGTAACGAATACTGAACGTGAATCCTTAACGTGACAACTGAATGATAATCACATCAAGTTTATGTCTGAACGAGAATCACGTCACGTAACGAACGAATCTCAGCTCTTGGAGCAAACGCTCGTTCAGATCACGAATCATGGATTATCATTCAAGTTGTGGATTGAACTGACCCTGATCCTGACCTGCATGTCGCGGACAACTTGGAAACAAGGTTTAACGGTTCCACGGGCGGTCACCGGGGCACTGGGACCGTTCCGATCCGGATGGAACATCACGATAGTCTCACGTGCGGACAGGATGGCGTGTAGCGCCTCACGTGCTTCGTTGCACACCATCCTTGTTCAAAGACTAAACGGTCCTTTATGGCTATGCCAGCGACTCCTGTTCATATAGATAAGTCATCCTCGCTTAGCGGCTATCCGCGTGCGAGTCACTGCATCGCATCAAGAACAACTAAACACCTGAACGATCATGTTAAACGACCCTCGTGTTTGCATATGCTTGCCTCCTGAATGTTTATACATGCCTCTGCTCGAATTAACAAGTTGCCTCAATGTTTGCCTTGGACAGGGAAGGAGATGGTAAGTTGGTAAGTCTCGCCGTGTTTCCTCTAACATCGCACGGCGCACTGCCGACACGTTAGGCTATTCAATATCTGCATGAAACTGATCCTAAGGCAACTAGAAAGACAACTTAATAGTTGTGCACAGAACCTGTATTACGTGTTTGGATTTGTCGAGCGGGCGAGTAGCTTCCCCACCAGTGCATTCAATGTACTGATAATCCACCAGTTCGTATGCAGGGTGCGGGAGAACCTCGTGCGGTGCGGACGCCTCCTTCGTGCGTGCTAAGGCCAGGAGTTCCCTCTGAAGCCTTGCAACGGTGCGTCCGGGACTGAAGCACATATACAAGACATAAGTTGTGAACATCGCCTGACCATCGCCTGTACAATCATTCCACAGTTGTAGCCACTAGGCACGCTTTTACTGTTTCAGAGAGAGAGGCTTGAGCGACTTGTAATCTCGGCTATACGCCGCCTGTAACACTTGTTCATATCAATAAAGAGATTACTTTACTTGTTTCAATGCTTCCGCTATATTTGTCGACTCAGTGAACCTGTTACCGATCGCCTATGCGTTCATGACTCCGCTGCGCTCGGACAATCTGTGCGACTCTGTGGCTTAGAACTCTTGCCGCCAGCCAATGAACCATGGCCTTGCACGGGCGTGGCTCACGCTCGTGCGGCATCACGCCCGGATGGGTTAAGCGATCGTTCCGCGGGAGCGCTGGCGAGGGTGATTCCCGCCTAGCGGGAACGGCCGATTGCCTGCGGGAGATCGGGGCGTGACAGGGGCGGTCCCGTTTGGCGGGGCGCGCTCCGTTTTTCAACTTTTGAAAATATGAAAAAAGTGGGTGCGCGCAGTTTTGTGACGAATTTTACTATGTCCACAGCAACTAATAATATAGGGTTATTTAACAGAAAATAAACTAGGTCAAGTGTTCTTCAGGTATCAAAAAGAATCACCGAATTCGGATCTCTGTGGTGGGAGATACGAACTCGGCAATATGGGTGGTCACCGCAGTTTTCTGCGATCCCAGAATTGGGTCTGTCCTGCCCACTTTGGACGCTGTTTTTCACCTAGGGGCACACGTTTTTCGAGGTTGGCTATAAAACAACTATGGAAGAGGGTTAAGGGGTGAGCGTACCGGTGAAGACGGAACAGCGTTTGGTTGAGCGAGTCGACGGAAAACAATTCCGGAGCGAAGGTGCCTCGTGTGGGAATCCGCAGTGCGCGAGGTCGGCGTCGTCGGGATGTTTGGATGGCTTGGCGGGGCTTCTCTGGCAGCGGTGACGGCTCTTAGATGGGAAGAGGAGGTCTGGTTAGGGTTTTTGAGATATATATATATATATATATATATATTAGGGAGAGAGAATAGGAGTAAGAGTTCGGCCGCGTGGTTTCGGTCAAGGGGGTCGGGTCCCTGGGAGCTAACCGCTGAATTGTTGAAGGGGGCGGGGCTTTAGATGAGTTGCTGAATTGAAGGGGCGGTCTTGGAACAATGCTAAGTTGCTTTGCTTTATAGCAATTGCTAAGTCTTTTGCTACTTTGCTGTGTATTAACAGTTACTATATTTAATAATTGTTATTATTAGCTTAAGTATTATTAGTATATTAATTATTCTTTATACTTCTTTTTCTTTTCTTTTCTTCTTAAATATATATATATACATATATATATTTGTATATTTATATATATATATATATATATATATATATATATATATATATACACATAAGAAAATTTATAGATTAGGATAATGCACACCGTTAGGCTAGCAACTGCTCAAGGGGTCTCCTACATGGAATAAATTCCGAAAAATTCCTGATGGTCCCATAAATCATCTAAGTGCCCGAACACCTAAAATAAAAATTATTAAAAATCTATTTCTCCTATTTAGACCTATTTACTACAATTTAATTAATAATTAATAAATAAAGGGTATATACGATTTTCTAGGAAGGGGGTTTTACAGACGCTCGTTCGCCTGTCCGAAGTGCCTCAATGTTCCAACAAAGATGATCCACTCAAGCTTCAACTGCCCAAACGTAAGACCAACTCAAGCCATAAATCTTATCCAACCAAACAGCGCACACAATATGCATGCCACAGTATGGTGATTCCAATATTCCAGTCCTTGTGTCCAAGCCATTACGTGTGTTCTATATTATTAGGCATAAAGGAGTATAGGAGAAGGGACAGTGCCTACTCACTAAGTCTGAATTTGCTAAGCACCCTGCCTTACCGATATGGCCGATCCCTTGAATCCTTGGTCCAATGAAAATCACGATATACTCAATTGGTATGACCGTGTGACCAGGTCGTGCTTTCCATATCATCCGACTGATCAGACTAAGAAAGACAGCATTATCGTTCCAATTTTGCTATTTCAGTACTTCTCTGAACGAACACCTGATTTCATCAAACTCCGCATACGATCTGCACATAAAACCAACTCAAATCAATACTTGCTCCAAAATCCAATAAATTAAAATGTAACCAACCATTGCCTCGTTTAATCCGACTCAGCGTAATGCACCGTGCGATTGCGGGACATTACATAATATACCACTTAGAATAAGGTTCATCCTCGAACCAAACTAGTATTCATTCCTTTCTCGTATGCCGCTTGACCATTTCATAACTCTGCTCCTTGCAACTCACATTCCCCAGATCCAGACTCAATATCTCGCTTTGTGTTGAACACTCCCACAAATTCTATATTTCCACATCCTCTTTGCAGCTCAATTTGAATTCAACATATCGTTTAGTTTGGATTATACACATATTTAAGGCATTCCTGAAATAAATGTATTTCAGCCAAGTTTAGCGAAAGCGAATTTGGATAAGTTACATGGGTATCTTCATGTCCGAGATATTCATAGCTTCACTCTTGACTGAACCGATCTTGACGTTCATCCCATAACTCACTCACATCCACCCTCGACGCATTCTCAAATACGTCGCCGCAAGGGTCGTTCTACGGGTCTACAATATCCATTTTGATTTGGTGGTCACGTCTCTAGGGTCAGTTTTCTCGAATCTACGCCCGATAATTGTAATTCATCACGATGGACAGTTACTATGAACCATGCTGCATCTTCTCTGCAAATCTGAGCCATAACCCAATAATCTGATCCGAATGAACTTCTGAATCCAAGCACTTCATGCACTACCTCTGACGATCTTTCAACCAAACGTTGTCTAACCACCTAGAGTCTTACTATCTATCTCAGCCACAAATCGTTGAACTGCACTCGTTAAAACCGTCTTCCATCACTCCACTGTTCTGTCCTAAATCCATCAAAATTCTGAACTGTTTTGTCCGACTTCTCGCCATACCACTTGCAACGATTCTGGAAACCATAGACTTGTTCCGTTTCCTATCTGTATGCCATGCTTCACACTACATGTCAAACTTTCTCGAGCGGCACAATGATTTGCTTTAATGTTTCTCTCTCGTTTATCTATCTTCAAAAGTCCATCCGCCACAATCCTTGTTCTTGTTCCACTTTCTTAGCACCGTATTGATTTCTCCGTATTCTGATTCGTCCACATGCTCTTGATGACTCGTGCATAAGTTCCAACACAATCTAAATACCATATCGCCTTCACTCGTTGCCTCGATTTGCCTCAGTACTGCAAGTGTTATCTTTTAATTTTACTTAACATCAACTAGACTTGCCTCATGCCCATTCACATCTTCCGAAGAATCCGTCCACCATCGTTGCATCGTTTCGCCAATTTTGCTTCCGCTAAACTCTGAGTCAAACTCCTCGAGCGTTAATATCGAAAACCTTCAAGTTCGTACGACTCCATCGCATTGCTCCTCCAAAACCAAATTGTGTTCTATCCGTTCGACCAATTGCTCCCTTGTGTTTCCAAAATCTATAGTCCATGCTCGCTACTCTTCGATACACCCATCGCTCGCACAAGTTGTCATACCCAGTACCGAAATACGGAGACGGACATGGTCAGCTATCCCATATAAGGTACTATACGTCGTACGACGATCACGGCTATAATAAGACAAATGGGTGCATGCTACAATCAAGTCTCCTATGGTCAAGAACTTCTATGTCTCAATCATTCAAACAAGAAACAGTAAACATAGTGCAGATATGTTCTAGAGACCAGCTGTGCCAAATAAGAAGCTGGAAGAGTAACAAAAGTACATGACAGTGATCAGCCGCAGTCTGATTTAATACAATAATATAAGGAGACTAAATGTCCAGACGTGCCGGCTAACAGGTGCTGGTGGCTAAACGCCCCAAAAAAGTAAATAATGACGAGCAGGAAAGAAGAAAACACACTCGTTAACCTCTGTGTCACATTCCGATCTCTCGCAGGTAATCGGTCGTCCCTACTAGGCTCTAATCACCGTGTCAGCGCTCCCACGGGACGATCTTTCCCATTTGGATGTGATACCGCACGAGCGTAAGCTGTGCCCGTGCAAGACCAGGATTCGAACATGCGGTAAGATGTCTACGCTATAGAGTTGCACAGATTGTCCGAGTGCAGCTGAATAAGAAACAAACATGTGATTGGTAACAAGTTCACAGAGTCGTCAATAGCGGAAGCATTGAATAACACAAGTATAGAAGTAAAATAAGCCCTTTAATGATATTAAACAAGTATTACAAGAGGCGCTAGGCCGAGATTACAAGTCGCTCAAGTCCCTCTCTCGAACAATAAAAGCATTCCAAGTGGCTACATTTTTGGAATGATACATAGGCGGTGTTCCAACATTATATCTTGTATATGTGCTTCAGTTCCGGACGCAAAGTTCCAAGGCTTCAGAGTGAACTCCACACCTTAGCACGCACGAAGGGGGTTTTCGATCCGAACTAGGTTCTCCTGCACCCTGCAAATAATCTAGTGGGTTATCAGTACATGAATGCACTGGTGGGGAGGATTCTCGTATGCTCTACAAATCCAAACACGTTATATAGGTTTCGTGCACAATCTATTAAGTTATCTTTCTAGTCTTGCCTTAGGATCAATTTCATGGAATAATAAAATGCCTCACTCGTGTGGCGGTACACTGTACGATATATGAGTAATACGGCGATACTTACCAACTTACCATCTGTCATTCCCTGTCCAAGGAAAACCAAGTTAAACCAAGCACGAGCATATATAATAAAATTCAGGGGCAATAGCATAAGCAAACACAAGTGTCGTGAGTGAGGTTCTATTTCAGGAGTACGAGTTATACAAGTTACTCACGTGTGTTCCATTGAATTCTTAGGTATTCATATATAGTTTAGGTATAAGTGTGTTACACAGAGCAGTCGCCTACAATACAATAACTTGTACACGGGTTACCGCAATCGAGTCAACTTAATCTATATGACAGAAGATCACTGGCATGACGCAATGAAGGACGGTGTAGTCTCGAGGCAAAGATGGTGTGCAAGCAAGATACAGGTGGCGTTGCACTCATCTCGCCCATAACAGACGACTACTAAACGGCTCCGTCTAGATCGGATTGGTCCCAGTGCTCCGACGAGCGTCCGCAGAACTGGATTCGAAAACCCACCTTGTGCATAAGTTATCCGTGACCATGCGTATCTTCAAGTTTTCCATATTCTCGCAGGTACAAATACAGTTACATATTCAGATTCGGTCAGTACAATATTGACTCCCAAGCGGTCAGATTCAGTACATGACGAGTATTGATTTTCAGAGATGTGGTAATATTATCTTGCTTAACTGTCCAATGATGTAGTCCCCTAGTCCAGGAATTGCCTTGGAAACGTTATAGTCCTGAATACTTTCAATGTTCTAATACTTAGCTCAGAACGACTATCTTGATAGCCTTTCTGCCTCAACTGAACGAATCATAGATAGTGAAGTGCAATGAATTGTGGCATGCATATAAGTGACAAGCATTAAATCGAGGCAACGAGTACAAGTTAGCATATAAGAAGGCAAGCATTGCATTTGTTGAAAATAAGCATGAGGAAACATATAGTATAGCCTACCTTAGAACATAAGCCTTTATGTTTGGCACGGGTCTAAGGGGTAGTGCGAGGGGTGAGGCCATACAGGGACATACCGAACGACATAATCTAGGTGTGTGCAGTGTAAACAAGTGAAGCAGAGCACTACGAAGAGCATATGATGATCTACTCGAGGTATAGTGGGGTCTACTTGCACGAAGCAAAGGTAGCATGCGAGGGTCCAATTACAAGCTAAGTTTTATTTCCATGTTCTAACACAAGCAATACAAGATAGGATTATTCCCTTAGCTAGGTGCGTTGGATTCTTATTAGCATGCAAGGGTTGATTCACCTAGCGACTAGCATGTATCGTCCATATTTTTTTTTAAGTGTGCTATCTAAGCAAAGACAAGTTCATCGTAGTCACCCACCTTAGTGATGATTCGCCTCGGTCGAGCGATACTCTGAGCGAGCCTTTGAAAGTCTAAGTCTGAACTCCTGAAGGGCAAAATCTGAAAATCCTTTGCCTCAAACGAGTCTTCCCGCTGAGCAAAGCAGGTCGGGTCATTGCACTTGTGCCGTTTGAATCGGCTGTCCTCTTGAATGGAACGGGTCGTTACATTATACACCACTCAGAAAAAGTCTCGTCCCCGAGACTTCTGAGTGCAAAATGTTCTAACGCACTATCAAATCTATCTCAAGCATAGCAATCGGTGCCACTAGATCCGTTCGAACATAATTTTCTACTCGTTCCTTATACCGTGTTGCGTGTTTACTACGTCTGTCTCATTAAATGACTCTATCATTCAATCCAAGCTCTGACTCGGTCTCTACTGCGCCTTAGCACGGAATATATATTGCTAAACGTGGGATACGTTACAATCCATCGTGAATGACGGTCTAAGGCTAAGGCAAACTTATCCAAGTTGTTATACTGTTCATGCGAATCTAACATATTTACTTGTACTAGCATTCGAGATAAGCATATTGTGGGTCTGGATCGTGCACATATTTAAAGCATCCCGCAAACATATGTATGTCAACCAACTTAGCGATAGCGAAGTCTTTGCACTCGAGTTCAATATATTATTGGGTCTTGGATCGTGCACACGTTCAATGCGTCCCGCAAATATATGCATTCAACCAAACTTAGCAATAGTGAAATCAGATAAGCTACATGCAAAAATCTTAAGGTTTCTCGTCTTATAAATCACAAGGATACTTCCAACATGGTCAATAAAATCTAAGTAATTTCCATTCCAACAAAAAATCAAGCATTTCACTACCGTTAAGCACGATCTACATTTTCTGCTCACCAATGTCGTCCCAAGCAAAAGGTGATTTACATTTTCTGCCGTACAGTTCTTCGAAAGATGCCATATTAATACTGGCATGATAACTATTATTATACGAGAATTCTACTAAGTGAAGGTGATTCTCCCAAGATCCACCAAGGTCTCAGGTATAGGCTCGTAGCATATCCTCCAAGGTCTGGATGGTTCTCTCTGATTGTCCGTCTGTCTGGGGTGGTAAGCTATGCTGAATCTTAACTTGGTACCTAATCTCTCCTGCAAGATTCTCCAAAAATGAGAAGTGAACCTTGTATCTCGGTCTGATACTATGCTTACTGGCACTCTATGCTGTCTCACAATCTATCGTATATACAAATCTGCCAACTACTTTGTTGACTGTCCTAATTTGAAGGAAAAAAATATTCCACTTTTGTGAGTCGATCCACTATCACCCAAACTGTATCTCGACCAGTCGATGATCTCGATAAACAGTCACAAAGTCCATCATGACGTGTTTCTACTTCTACTATGGAATAGGGAGCAGCTGCAATAATCTTGTCAGCTTCTGTTGTTCTGCCTTCACTTTTTGACCTATCATATATCGTGATATAAAGCGTACTATTTTTCTCTTTATTCTGTTCCACCAAAAGTGTTGCTTGATATCATGGTACATTTTCGTGCCTACCGGATGAATAGAATACTGGGAACTATGTGGTTCAGATATAACTTCTTGCCGAATATCCCTGCTTGGTACGCATAGACGATCCCCAAACCTTAGCGTTCCATTTGCATGTATTATCAACTCCTTACGAAGATCTGACTCATATTTTACTCGTAGCTTTTGAATATTCGGGTCCTCTGCCTGAGCTAGCTTGATTCTATCTATCAAAGTTGACTGAATCTGTAGGCTAGCCTGAACTCCTGTACTCTATGGAAGTACTATCTCGATACCCATCTCTCGTAAGTCCTCTAGAATGCGTTTCTGAGTAGTCAACATAAATTTGCTACCTCTTCTGCTAAGTGTATTAGCTACTACATTAGCCTTGTCTGGATGGTACTGAAGTTCCAAGTCATAGTCTTTCAACAACTCTAGCCACCTTCTCTTCCTCATATTCAATTCCTTCTACGTGAATACATACTTCAAACCCTTATGATCCGTGAATATTTTTACTTGATCGTCATATAAGTAGTGCCTCCACAACTTAAGTACGAACACTACTGCTGCTAACTCCAAATCGTGAGTTGGATAATTCTTCTAGTGATCTCTGAGCTACCAAGAAGCATACCCTATCACTCTATCATGTTGCATCAAAATAAATCCAAGTCATTTGCCAGATGCATCACAATACACTGTAAATTCTTCGGAGCCTGCCGGAAGAGTAAGGATTGGAGCAGAGATTAACTTCCTATTTAACTCATCAAAGGCTATCTGGAATTCTACTGACCACACAAATTTAACTTTTTTGCGCATTAACCGAGTCAAAGGTGCCAAGATCTTAGCAAAGTCTGACATAAATCTTCTGTACTATTGTCTTCAGAACTGGCCAGTTCTCTAATGCATCTACCTTCTTGGTATCAAATAACACTCCTGCTCCAGAAATAATGTGCCCAAGAAAAGATACGTGATGTCACACCCCAGTTCCAAAATACCGAGGGACTAGCCACGTGGCAATGGCCAACAACACAACTCCAATGGACAAACCCAATTTAATGGACCCGTTAGAGTGTACTTAAGCTGTAATAAATATAAATGCAGTCTACAACATCTATCACAATATAATTCTAATCTCATCCACAGAAAGAAATATAAAAAAATATGATTGACTAATCAAGATAATAGATAAAGGAAATAGTCCATCATTAAGTCAACATTTATAGTGTCTCGGGGAACAACACGATAAAATAAGTCAATACATAAGTCCATGAGTTAAGATATGAAATAACTGGAAGCATAAATAACTGAGTATGTAACAGAATACTCAAGAGAAATCCTCTGGCACAACCTCATCCTCTGGTGTCAGTACTGCTCCAACGTCAGCTCCAGTCCCGTATATCTCGGGGTATTCCTCCTCTACTATACCTGGGGACATAATCTGGATCCAGGTCCTCAGGGGATATAGCAAGGTACAAGAATAACTCAAGCTAAATAAAATATATTATATAAAAATAGATTTTTAGGTCAAGCTATGTAACCAGCTATATGAAATGCAAATGAGAGCATCACTAGTATTCAGGCTGAGACCACTACAAGCTCTGTGTCGGAGAGCTGGTAGCAGTAATATCATGTAATAGGCCAAGCTCTGGAACAGAGACTAAAGTACCTCAATAATAAAGTATATATATATATATAATCAGCTTGTATCCTGTGTGTCTCTCCCCACCCAACATAATCGCAAGTCTCATGTCCATGATGTCTCATGTCCATAACACGCAAGATCATGACCTCTAGCTAGTACAATGAGTCATAATGATATATATGTATATGCAAGTCTCATGTCACGAATCCTGTAAGCCTATACAGAATCACCATAAATAACTCAAAAAAGATTCTATCACATGAATAGTGTCAAGTATCCTATGGTATGGCGTACTTGGTAAAGCAAGCACATAAAAATAGGATCGTGGAATCAACTCTCTAAATGACGTTACACGACTCCGCATACGGTGTCGACACCCGAATCTTGTTCAGACGCTAAGAAACGTCTCACGGTCCTAGGTTGAACATGTACATCTCAAGAGTCTATATATATATAGAAAGAACTCAAGCAAATAATATAACATGAACTACTACAAGTTGGCAAGGTACACTTGCATGTGTTCTGAGCTCCGTCAGTTGCTCCGAGATAAGAGAAATCTTCAGGTATGTCTCTGGATGCTGAAACAAACATTACCATTGCTCTCAGAATACTTGAAATAGCTAAGATTGACTATCCATCAGTCTAATTTAGACACAAGGGCAGAATTGACAGTTTTTGATCAAAGCGGGTTCCACTTGTGGCCCACTTCGCACCAAAAAATGTGCTAGAGACAAAGTTTTCCAAATTCATCAAACTTAGTGTCTACGAGTCCAGAACGATGATATGAATCCAACAGAACATCCATAACTGGATTCCGATGAGCCGGTCACGAAATCGTCCATCAGGTAGAACCGTGGGGTCCGCAAAACGGTATTTCGTCAACGTTCTCAGAATCGAACCAAACTTGGGTCACAGGACTAGCGTAATGCTACAAATATAATGGCGTAAGTTTCGTTGTGAAACGACAAGCAGACACAAAATTATGACAAGTATCAAAATAGGCTAATATAGTGCTTTTTCGACGGATACGCGTTGATTCCGGTGTGCACGCACATCCAAATTAACTTCCATAAAATCTCACACGTCCGTGTTGACGATATGCGCCTTTTGGTATAATTTGCACACAACGAAGTTGCCTCATTTAGTGGAACGTACCCTATTTCGAGAAAATTTTGGATTTAGAAAACCAAGTTTTTGGTCAAATTCAACAGCAAATAAAACACAACATACATCGAATTAAAATAAACTAATTAAAGAGATTAAAACTCGATTATATTGTCTAAATTACTATCCAAGTAGAACTTAAAAATATTAACTAGGTTGAAAGAAAATCAGACATGAACATGGGTGGTTGGAACAGTTTTTGAACTACAAACTGGGTCAGTTTTTTCCTGTTTTGCGTCACGAATTACGACCGATATAGGACACGATACACTGAACTAATTATACAGGGTTCAAGAGGGTCATGTAGTCTTCGCATAGGATTCGACAGGTCGATTCCTGAGAGCTCACTTGGACTTTTTTGAAATCCAATTTTTGCAAAAGTATCCATCAATCTTGCTATTCCAAGCTCGAGGGCGCTTGTTTTAATCCGTATAGAGCTTTCTTCAACCGATACACTTTTTCCTCCTTCCCGACAACTTGAAAACCAGGAGGTTGATGAACATAAACTTCTTCTTCTAGTTCTCCATTGAGGAATGTAGATTTGACATCCAATTGGTAGATATTCAGTCCCATTTGAGCTCCAATTGCAAGAGCACACCGGATCGTCTCCATTCATGCTACTGGTGCAAATTAATGTTTCATTGAAGTCTATCCCGGGCTGTTGCGAATACCCTTTTGCAACCAATCTCGCCTTGTGTTTTTGGATAGAACCGTCTTCATTAAGTTTGGTTTTGAGGACCCATTTTAAGCCGATTACTTCTTTTCCTTGCGGCAAGTCCACAAGCTCCCAAGTTTTATTTTTCTCAATTGTTTCAATTTCGGCATCCATGGCTTTTCTCCAAACTTTTTCTTTTGTTGCTTCTTCAAAATTCTGAGGTTCACAACCAAAGAATGCAACATCACAATTTTCATAAATATCACTCAAAGATCGTACCTTTCTTGGAGGTGATTCAGAATCTGAACTTGAAGAACTTGAGGAACTTCTTTGGGGTGTTCTTTGAGGATTTGTAAATTGAGTTTCACTCCCATTTTGCTGCTGCTTTTCTTGTACAAATGATGGCTCCAAAGAATCATTTGTCACCAAGTTATGTGAAGATTTTTTTCTCCAAATTCCATAGTCATTTCATCAAAAATCACATCTCTTGAGATGATGAGTTTATTAGTTTCCGGGTTATAAAGTCTGTAACCCTTCGACTCATCACTGTAGCCAATAAAGATCAATTTCTTGCCTTTTTCATCATATTTATCACGGTTTGGAGCTGAAATATGAGAGTAAGCAACGCAGCGAAAAATTCTCAAGTGATCCACTGTTGTTTTCTTGTCATGCCACGCCTCAAATGGTGTTTGATTTAGAACCTCCTTTGTCGGAGATCGATTGAGTATGTAAATAGCTGTGTGAACAGCTTCAGCCCAGAATTTTTTATCCAATTTTTTTTACCTTGAAGCATACTCCTCGCCATCTCGACAATTGTTCTATTTTTTCTTTCGGCTACACCATTTTGTTATGGATTTCTACGAACGGTGAGTTGTCTTTGGATCCCATTTTGCTTGCAATACTCCATGAATGGAGTGTAGAGAAACTCACCACCACGATCGGTGCGCAACGTCTTGATTTTCAATCCACTTTGATTTTGTACAAGAGTTTTAAATTGTAGAAAAACAGAAATAGCTTTCGATTTTTCATACAAAAAATATAACCACATCATTCTTGTAAAGTCATCGACAAAAAGAAGGAAGTATCTTTTGTTACCGAGAGATGGAGTCCTTGTATGGACTTTTGGCTCTCCAAGAAGTTTTAGGGAAAGGTAGCCTATGCATTTTGCCGAAAATGCACCCTACACAAACTCGATCATTTCTTCCGATTGGTGGAAGACCAACAACCATATTCTTTTGCTTGAGTAATTACAGCCCCTTGTTGTGCATGCAAATAACAATATCTAAAATGTCTCAGCTGGAATTTATCAACACTTTCTCCATTGAAGGCCATTTCCCTTCCAGAAGGCATAACAAAAGAAAAAACCTTGTTTGATGTCATTTGGATTGTAACCACTGGAGTGCTGCTTTTCTTGTCAAATATTCTGTACTTTCCATCATCAAAGACATCGAATATCCTTTTTGCAAGAGTTGGCCGACGCTCAATAAATTTTGAGTGAGATTCGGAACATAAAGAACATCACTAATGAGCTTTTTGTTACCTCCTTTTGTGTTGACAGCAATTACGCCTTTTCCTTTTGCTTCTTGAATCTTCCCGTCTCCAAGTTTTACTTGTGAAGTGTGGCTAGTATCCAACTCTATGAAGATACTACGATCTCCACACATGTGGTTGCTGCAGCCGCTATCGACATACCATACATTTTCAAATTCTTTTTGTTCATTAATGCAACAAAAGAGTTGATCACCTTCGTGCTTGGAGAAATTGGCTTCTTCTTTGTCGGTTCTGCCCTTCCTTGGACATTTTGTGTATGAATGGCCCGTATCCTTGCAACTCTTGCATCTAAAGAAGCAATCTTTGGTTTCGTGGTTGGTTTTCTTGCAAATACGACAACCCGAAAATAAATTTTCAGATTGTTGTTATTTTTCTCTTTTAAAGAAATTTCCTTGCTTCTTTTCTTTGTTGTTGTTGAAGCCTCCTCTTCCACCTTACTGTCCTCTTGAACTTTTCTTGTCCGAAATTTGAAGTTTGGACTGAAAAGCTTGATCCACGGGCTGGTTTGACGATCTATTCAACCTTTCATCATGAGCTTGAAGAGAGCTCGTCAATTCATTGAAAGTATAGGTGGAAAGATTTTTAGACTCCTCTATGGCTGCGACAACATGATCGAACTTCATTGGTAGACATCTTATAACTTTTTGAACATTTTTTCTTTCTTCAATAACATCTCCGAGACTTCGAATCTGGTTCACGATTTCAGCAACTTTAGAGAGAAAAGATTGCATTCCATCGCCTTCTTTCATTGCCATGTTGTCAAAATCTCTCCAAAGAGATTGCAACTTCAAGGAGGTGACTTTCTCATCTCCCTTGAAACTTTGTTTTAGTATGTCCCATGCTTCTTTTGCCTTTTTTGCACCAAAGATTCTAGGAAAAATGGTTTTACTTGCACCTTGTTGGAGATATCTCAAGGCACTTGCATCTTTACGAACATTCTCCTTGTATAGCTTTTGATTTTCTTCACTCCATGTTGCACTCGATCCTTCTTTCGGTGGCTCTTCATATGTACTCTCCACTATTTCCCAAAGATCTAGGGAGATATACAATGTTTGCATTTGACTACTCCAATAATCATAATGTTCTCCATCAAAGATAGGTACTTGGTTAGAGGTAAGAGCAAACATGGTGGAAATATATTTTGGTGATCGAAAGAGGTTTGGGTAGAGAGAAGAATGGTAAAGAGACCAGCCACAAAAGCTGGCTCTGATACCAAATTGGTTGGTTTTTTTATGTGCGGAAGTGTGATGTTAAGAAAAGAACACAAAGAAGTAAAGAACAAGAGATGGTTTTAGGCTGAAAATTTGATGTTTTTACTAGAGTTTTTACTTGCTTGATTGCTTGCTTACAAATGTCAACAAGGAGCTCATATTTATAGGCCTAAACCCAATTCTATGGAAACTAGAGAAGCTCTTGGTTTTACACAAAACTTTTCAAACTTTTTCATGATCAAGTCTTTATCTTGAAACCAATGTGAAGTTCCAACTTCTTTATTGAATATTATGAATTAATATTTTTAACATCTCTTCCCTCAGGGAAGTTCATTCTCTCCCGAGGGAAGTTCATTCTCTCCGTGATCTATGATATCTCCAAAAAAAAAAAAAATGTCGGCTGCTAGTCCTAAATACCTAAACAATCTCTCAAATCTCTCGACTCTCGAATCTCTCCAAGACTAGAACCTAAATCTACGAACGATGCTGCTCTCATCCTCTGACTTAGGTTAGTTTCTTATACAGGAGTTTGCGTAAAAAAAAAATTAGTGTTGATTTTTTTTTCTTCATTTTTATTAAGTAATGAACTAATCCATTCAATACTTTTTGCATGACTCATGTTTGAGTGAGTGAGCAAATCTCGGATTTTGGATTCTATGCCAGTTTGTTAGTCTGAGTCGACTTTCTCTCTCTGTCATCTCGAATCTTAATGTAAGACTTATGCAATGTTGCATGTATCTAAAGATAACAGAAGTATTAGTAATTGAAAGTATCACAAAATATATCAGATAGACCCAGATAGGTATATTCTTATTTAAGTTATGAGCCCTAGTTCAGTATTAGTAGTTGAAAGTATCATGGGATGTAGAGATACAAGCAAAACAGAAGTAATTCAAAGTAATTATAAAGATAACAAAAGTATTAGTAAAACAGTCAGTGATTTGTGGTGTTTCTATAATATTACTGTTTGTATAATTTTATCTATAGATTAATATATAATTGTTCTATTATATCTATATATGTATTTTATTGTTCTATTATATTTTTGATTTTAAGGTAATATTCGATTAAATTAAATTTAAATTATATGAATTAGATTGAGTTATAATTTTTTTATGTATATAATTGTTTCTATATTACTATTCTTTATATAATTGTATCTATATTATTTGAAATAGAAGGACGACCAGGAAGCATAGCAAGGAGTCTAATAGTCAATTGCATATATGTTCTTTAGTCGGGAGGTTCTGTTGGTAGTTTCCTTTAGAATTTAGCAACATTACTATTGTGGACTATGGAATTATTTGGCCTTTTTTGAAATATGATAGCTTCTTATTTTGTTCATACTATGTCATCTGTTTATTTCAACAAGGTAAGGGATTTTAACATAGCATAATGAAACTGTAGTACCGAGTTCATACTTGAAATTCCTCGCTAATTTGTATTTGGTTTTGAATTTGTATCGGAGTGGAGGTCCTGATTAAACATTCAAACTGATTCTCTCTCGTCCTTTGATCATAACTCTATAATGAGAAAACTCTATAATGAGAAAGAGTGCAACTGAAATTAAGAAAACCATATATGAATGCTAACATAGACGATTATACTACCTATTTCAATAGAAGGAAATATATACATATATACACATATATATATACTCAATCTTGAGACGAATTAAGCCATCGTTGTCTGGTTTATTTTCCAAAGACTTCCAGAACCTCTTCTCTTGCACGAACCTGCCAACTAGGATGCATACTCAAAATGACCATTGTCCATGTGAGCAGCACAGATGTCGTCTCTTGCCCTGCAAAGTAAAACAGTTTGCACTCTTCGATCACCTCTTCTGTTGTCATCATAAGATTTATGGATTTTCCATGTTGCTCATTCGAATTGGACTCCATAACAAGGCCTAGTACGACTTCGTTATGAGCAGTACCCTTTTCTATTGCCTTCTCCCTCTTCTCAATTATGCCCCTTGGAATTCCTCGAACCTCTGCATCAATTTCTTTCATTCTCATATTTCTTGCAGTTGGCAAAAACCTACAAAAAAATGATCAAACTTTCAACACACATATAAGATAGGGATATTTGATATTACCCCCTTTTAGATTAGGTATATTGATATTACCCCCTGTTAGATTAAAAGTTAAGAATACCCCATTGAAAGTGTCGTTAAAAACTCTTTAACGACACTTTAAAAACTCATTAACGACATTTTCAGATTTTTAACGACACTTTCAGGAGGTATTCTCAACTTTTAATCTAACAGGGGATAATAATAATATACCTAATCTAAGAGAGGGATAATATCAAATAGCCCTATAAGATATTCAAAAGTTAATGTGAAGAACAAATAAACTGCCCCAAAATTTTAAGGAACTCTACGACACATGAAAGTAGTAGTTACTTCTAAGTTCGTAATTTGACTTGAATTTGGACATCTTAGCTCAAAATTACTTTAACTTTTCGTCATCTCACTTTCCATTACAATCTAAATCAATAAACCAGAACACTGTAATAAAATTACTCGAATTATATCCAAATATATGTTAGCCGAGTCCTTAGAAATGGAGAGCAAACCTGTAACCGGGATATGCAAAAAACGAAAAGATTGAATAATCAGCTCAGCTTGCTCCCCTTGGAGCTGAAATATACGTCTTCCTTCTTCGTAGCTACTACCAAATGATGTTCGGGAGATGACGTCTCCTGTGAAGTTCTGAAGTTCACGCCAACATCTATTCACAAGACCCGCTTGGACCAACCAAATTATCCCATCTGTCGATAAGTTCACTGCAGCAGGTATGGAATGCTGGCAGCATTCTCTGAAAATGCAAAGAAAACAATCAATCTTTTAAGACATATGAATGGCAATGGCAATGGCAGCATTCTCTGAAAAGCCAAGATATAAGTTTTTCTACAAACTCGGGCAATAATATTGCTAACTATGTTGCGGATATGGCTTAAATTTATATATATGAATGGCAATGGGAACATGTTGTGAAGTAACATATTGTCCAACTCTACCAAATTCTGTTTGGATCAGACACGTTCTACAAGTGCTTCGATACCGTGTCCTGAAACTGATCACAGCGGAAACTTCGACCAACTCACCTGAGATAACCAACAACCGTCTACGCAAACGCTAAGACAAATAAACAACGTATATGTTCGGTGACTACGTCACCTGGACAAATCACAATCTATATAACTCAAGTGAAATTACAAAATTGAATAAAAAAAAATGTTGAATCATTTGCCCAAAAGTTCAACCCCATCACCGAACTCAAGAAGAAAGAGAAATATTACAACTGAAATCACTCACCAAATCTCGTAGCAATTTTTCTAATCGAGGATGACTTTTCTGATCGAGGACGACGACTCAACGAACAGATCTCATTTTCTTGTTGTCTCGAACAACAAGTCCTAAGAACGAAGTGCAACTTTTTCTTAGATTTTATGTGGACAAGCACCCTCGAATCTTCCGTGTATGCTCTACCTATACCACCATTCTCAACACAAATAAATAGGTTAGAAAGCCTATTTTAGGTCATAAGGAAACCCTAAATGAGTCCAATACCAATTTTGGTCGTCCGAACGAAACCAATGGTCCTGATTAAAACCCAAAACTCGTCAACCGTCGCCGCCGAACCAAACTCGGTTTGAGTTCGGTTTGGACCCTGTCAAAGATTCTGAAACGAAACATCCCGAATTTGGTCCCTTCCGCTACATACTGGAATCCAACAATTTTCGGGCCATGTTGTCGGCTGTTCGACCAGATGAGGGGATCAAGTTTGTAACTCAACAATGTTGTCGATAATTATTTGGTGTATAACCGATATTCGGTAAGGCAGTAAGTAATTTCAATCTATTATCCTTGTGGGTTTAAATGTCAGCAAAATGGACTAATGCGTGTTTATAAATAGAAAACCATGAATGAAATTGAGAAGAAAGAATTTTTTTGGGATTATATTGAAGAAGAATAATCTGCCACTACATCAAAGTAAGAAAAGAAAAGAAAAGAAAAGAAAAGAAAAAGTCTATAGTTGAGACTGGCAACACAAGTAATTCTTAGAAGTTTGACATAAAAATTTCAAAACCTTGTCAACTAACAGTATCAGAGTGGCCTGTCATTTTTTTTCTTAAAAAACCATTGTATCAGATCATAACTCCAGAAATTGCCTTATATTTCCTGTTTTTTGTATGCATGATACTCCATTCACCGGGCTTAGCCCGAGTACTACTCTAGGCTTATCGAGGTAGTCAACAACCAGGTATATACTCGTTATCAGAGCCGGCCCTGAGATAAGTTTGACAAGATTTCGAATTTGGACAACCCTCTCTGCTTAGGAAAACCATCCAAGTCAAACATGACCTACAAGAGGTCGGGGTCGCAGATAACCTCCTAGAACCAGCCCATAACAAGGATCAAAGAGCAACCAAAATAAGCTCCGACTTAGGCAACTCAACTCTACGGGTCGGCCCAGGGCCCTGCACATAACGGATGTTAAAGGTTTGATATATCCTTAGTCCTTTCTTATCAGCTGGAGCTATTGGTTATGTTGGTGTTGTTGCTTGTGGACCAACATCTTGTTGCATTGATCAATTTGGAATGGTTTTTGAGATATGAAAATTGATTCTGCCTTAGATTTAATACTCCCTCCTCCATTTTTGGGTAAGTAAGTTTATTGTTTTGGGCAAAATCTATTCATTTTTTGGTAAGTAAGTTGATTGTTTTGGGCAAAATCTATTATAAGGAAATCGTGTGTGTTTATAACGTGCCTCGAATCATATTTCTATAAGTTCTTTAATTTATAGTTTTGCTTGTTAATCTTGAATTGCAGTTACTCTTAGCAGCTTAACTATAACAAGTATTAACCAATTTTAGCTTTTGACAAAGTTGAAGAACTGAAATGGAGTTTTCTTTTACTTTACCATATTGTTCCATGGAAGATTGGAGAAAGGGAAGCACTCTTGGTATGATATCATGAGAGGAGGAGGACATGGGCTTGCTCTTTGCTTCCATAGACAGCTTGATGTTCTCCTTGAGGTCTCCGTAGAGGAAGCGGTAGGGAGTTCCCTTGAGGCCCTGAGCTCTAAGAGCTCGCTCCAGCCGCCATGGTCTCCACCACAGCCACTCCGCTGCCCTCGACCCCCGCCCACAGCAGCAGCAGAAGCAACAGCAAACAAGCCACAACTCCAAGTACCATATTTATCACCATAGAAGCTAGAAAGTTTTCTTTTGGCTTGTTAATTGTGGACGATGAACTATAGAAAGTCGGTTATTCTTATCAGTAATAAGTTACTATGTGACACGTACTTCCAAACACTTCATTGTTTACTTCACAGCCATGCCCTTACTTAGTGGGCAATAGAGGAACATTTGTGCTCAGGCAATTGGAATGGTTGGAGATTCAGTATATCTTGAAAATTCTTGCGAAAAAAAACTACGGGACGATCGGAGTCCAATCCTGAAAAATTTTCACTAATAGAATAAGAAATACACCGACTCCTTACAAACTTCTCACCGATCCAAACGGACCACCACAACTCTTTTGGAACAGAAAATATGTTATAACCACGAAGAAGAAAGACAACGAGAAATATCCGAAACTGATATACTTCTTCGAAACGGCCTACAATCCTTATTTCTCCTCTCAAATGTTGCAATGAAATTCTTGTCTCCCTTTTTTCTCCTTGTTGCTATATTTTTATTTTTATTTTTATTTTAGAGAGATCAATGTATTTTAGGGCCAGGAGACACCTATATATATATAGCCTCAAACCCACAACTAGCATTCCTATTATAGATAGGAATATCCAATCCAAATCCATTGATATATTCCTATTACATCTAGGAATATCCAATCCAAATCCATTGAGATATTTCTATTATATTTAGGAATATCCAATCCAAATAAATTGAGGTATTCCTATTATATGTAGAAATACTCAATCCTACTCCGGAGTATTTTTCACATAGGTTGGGAACCCCACCCACTCCAACAAATATTCCCCTTCACAACTATGTCGAGGGGGTCGTCATCCCGACGATCCGCCTGCAGTACTCAAACTTTTTCCTTGGTATAACCTTTGTGAACATATCTGCTCCGTTTTCATCTGTATTAACCTTCTCAAGCGCCGCTTCCGTCTTGTCAACCGCATCCCGTATCCAATGATACCGGATATCAATGTGCTTGGACCGGCTATGAAATATCTGGTTCTTCACAAGGTGAATAGCACTCTGACTATCGTAAAGCAATAGATACTGCTCCTGCTTTAGCCCAATTTTCTGCAGCAACTTCTTTATCCACAGCAACTCCTTGTAAGCCTCCGTCGCCTCAATGTATTATGCCTCTGTCGTCGACAATGCAACACACTTCTGTAAACGCGACTGCCACGATACTGCTCCACAAGAAAACATCATCATATAGCCCAAAGTTGGGCATGAGTCGTGAGTACCCTGAAGATATCGTAGAATCCACTTGACCCCACTCCAATGTACCTATCACGACCCGCACCCAAAAAATTGGGCATGAGTCGTGGGTACGTCCAGCCTACGCCGCAGCATCGACGGTAGAACGATGTCTAGGTCTACTATCTAGCTAACAATCTCACGCAATCAATATAGGTACCTGTCAAGATCTCAACTCCAAACGGAGGAGCAATATCATAAAGATAATCACAAGTACTCAATCACGAATCTAAGCACGATAAGATAACACAGAAGTCTAACAACTACAAAGTCTAAACAATTGCTACTAAAACAACCACAACATCCATAATAATAATAATACAATATCCTGAATCAAATACTATACAAGATCTCAATCCAAAACCGGAGACAAATCCGGTACCAAAAGCTAATAAAAACAACAACTGAGGTCCTAGTGATCCCGGCTACCAACCCGGAAATTACTCCTAAACTATGGGGTCCATGTCTGCACCATCGACAGGCTGAGGTCCATAAAACGTCGGACACCAATCCTCCGGATCCTCTGAAAAATATATCCCGTCAGGATTGGAGCAAGTACACCTCTAACAGCAGTTCCAGTTAAATGATAAAAACTATAAAGCAGTTGTAGCAAGTAGCAAGGTGAAGGAAATGAAGTATGAACAACAAATATATATGTATCACTGGTGCATAAAGGTAAAGATGCATGAATATCAGAAGCAAGATAAATAAGTAATGACTGCAGGATACAAGAAATCTAAACTAAGATCAAGTATATGCACAAGAACGTGTAGTGAGTCCAGCAAGAGTACATGTAATGAGTCAAGTCCAGAAACTATAAGTGAGACCAGCAAGAGATGCAAGAGAGTCCAGACTAGAAAGAATAAACTCGTGTCTTTGAAATACCTGTTTCGACATGTAAACGGCTAGGGGTAAGTACGGCTCACCGTGCACTGGGTACGCGACTGCTATCATTCCAGATTAGACCAGAGGGGGTGATTCCAGTTATTCCAGTTGGGAATGTTTACATGTCTACTCGAGTATTTCTCCGTCCCGACTAGTACAAGTGAATCCAAGACCCGACACGTAAATCAAGTATGAGTCCAGCCAGAAACATGAGTGATGCCTGTAGTGATGCCTGTAGTAATGCCAGTAGGTGATTCCAGAATAGAGGCCAGAAACATAAAATATACGTGTCGCAAGCAAATGAATCCAGAAATACTAGTCCGTGTCATGCCAAAAAATAAGATGATACTATACTATAAGCTGAATCATAATAATCATCAGATAATGAAAATTATTAGAGAATGTACTCGCCTGACGTCCTGAGCACCTGGCGATCCGAACTGGTGTCGCAAGGACCTATTGCAAAAAGCAAGGTTAAACAGGGTTCTAAAGAGTTAAATAGATATAAAATAACTAAAAACAAGCTTCTAAGGTCGTTCTAGGTCAAACGGGTCAAACCGGTAAAATCTGGACCAAAAAGTCAACTCATGGCCCAAAAAGTCAACTCTAGGTCAAATCTAAGTCAAAAGTTGACTTTGGCGGTCAACCGGGTCAACTACGGTTAACTCTAGGTCAAACTAGGGTGCCCCTAAAATTCTAGGTCAAAACTAGGTCATTAAGCTAATAAACCCTCAAACTCGCCTCCTTGAGATACCGGGATACCCTCGGTATCCGATACCTCAACCTACGCTATACGCCCCATCTATACCCTCTAAAATATATACCAGCACGTATATATATATATATATATATATAACTATATATATAAAAGCATCTCTAACCTCAATCCTAGGCTAAAACTCAATACCTTGCCCCGATGCTCAATACCTTGAGTATCTCAAGGTATTGAGATACTCAAGCCTTACCCCTCACTAACACTAGCTAACTAACTAACTATCTATATATATATTACCATATACTAATATATATATATATATATATATATATATATATATATATATATATATATATATATATATATATATATATAACCTAGTGTATAGGTAAACACCTCAATACCATACCTCCGATACCCAACTTATCTCAATACCTTGGTATCTCAAGGTATTGAGATACCTTACCCTCTAATTCTAACTAACTTAGCTAGCTATCTATAATATATATATATATATATATATATATATATATATATATATATATATATATATATATATATATATATAACCTAGTACATAGGCTACCTCACTACCCTCAATACCTAGGTATCTCAAGGTTTTGAGATACCTACCTTACCTCCCCCTCTAACCTACTAACTAGCTAGCTATCTATGCATATATATATATATATATATATACTTAGCTTTATAACTAAGCAAATATATATATATAACACATATACAAATCTACCTACATATCTATATATATATATATATATATATATATATATATATATATATATATATATATATATATATATATATATATATATATATATATATATATATATATATATATATATATATATATATATATATATATCCATACATACACATACACATACACATATACATCTATACTAATATATATCTCTAACTATATATACTAGTATCTATCTATCTCTATAAGTATATATATATACATCTATATATAAACATACATATATATAAAAGAAGGGGGATGGGAGAAACTGGCACGAGCGCGCGCTGTTGCGCTGAAATGCTGCTGAAACGCGCTCGCGCTGCTGCCATCGCTGCCCTGTTGCTGCTGCTCGCTGCTACCACGGCGTGCTGCTGCGCCTGCAGCTGTTGTTGTTGCTGCCGCTGCTGCACGCCGCTGCTGCTGCTCGCTGCTGCCGCGGAGCTGCTGCGGCTCGCCCTCTCGCTCACTCTCCTCAATCTCTCTCCCTCTCACACCTCGACATACACTAATACACACATACAGACACATCTATACACACACACAAACCTATATAAACACATATGTATATATATACACACACACACTCACACACTCTCACACACACACTCTCACACAAACACTCACACAACTACACACACATAAACATATATATATACACATACACACACACATATATATATATAGAAACACACACACACACACACACACACATATATAATATATAACTACACACACCTACACATACACAAACACCAACACACACACTCAACCACACTCACCCCTACACACAAAAATACATATATATATAAATATATACTCAAGAACTCTAGCACACACTCTCCGAAGCTAAACCAACGCGTGCACAAGCCCGAAACCTAGAAACCAAGTCGAAATGGCCTTTCGGTCATTTCGACGAACATGTGGAGTACGGTTCACAAAACCTCGTAAAACGCACACCAAACCTACTCGGAATTGGCCCAAAATTTACTCACGGGTTCTAATCGATGTCTAGATCCTAGAAAAAATGCTAACTCGTCGATTCTAGGTCCGTGATAAAAATGCGCACGCACATAGAACCTACGACGACGAAAACCCCCAAATCGCTCGAAACGCCCATTTCTCCGCGACACGACCTCACGTGTCCGAACGGAGACACGTACTTACCCTCAAGACACCCAAGCACGTCTACCTAGGTCCGTCTAACCTAGGGCAACACAAAAAATTGGGCCAATCTCGGATTTCATCCAAAATTGACACAAAACTTAATGTCAAAGTCTCCAAACACATCCAAACAAGCTCCAACTTCCTCCCACGGGTAGCCCTAAGGTCTAGGAAGGTTCTAAACTACTAATTACACTATATTAGAGTAATCACAAGGAAAAAAAATAGGGTTTACCTCTTGGGAGTTGGAATCCCAAGCCAAAGTCTCCAAAAAGTCCCAAATTCACCACACCAAGCTTCCAACCCAAGCTCCAACACTAAATCTAAGCTCTACACATCTAGGTTAGGGGAAAGCAAAGGGGTAGGGTTGCATTGATGGAAGAAAATAGAAGAAGAAAGAGAAAGAAGAGGAGAAAACTTACTTGGAATGTGAAAATTGGAAGAAGGAAGAAGAAGAAGAAAAGGAGTGGAGAAGAAGAAGAAGAAGAAGAAGAAGAAGAAGAAGAAGAAAAAGTGAAGTGAAATGAAAGAAGGGGGGGGGGAGCTGCTGGTTTTGATCGGGCTAAGCTAGGAAATGGGTTAGGGTTGGTTGAAATGACCAAAATGCCCTCCAAATCAAGTCATCCTAATATAGGGTTGGGTTTGGGGTTCCAAAAGCACTCTAATAAACTCCTAATCACTCCAACTAACTTATTAAAAATATAATAATTATTCTAAACCCAAAAATAGGTCTCACAAGGGTGTTGGTTGGGTCGAACATGGGTCCACTAGGGTCTGAGATGGGTCCAGGCTAGCCAAAACCCTAAAATAACTAATAAAGAAATAATACAACCAACAATTAAATATAAATATAATTATTTATGATAAATATACAATTAACCAAATTAAAATAATAATAAAAATACCCTACTCTGGAAATGTGGTAGTGACAAGCCTATCCTTCTTAGAAAATTTCGTCCTCGAAATTTAAAGTCGATCGCACTTCCTCTAGGTCAAACCCCCAACAATCATAGTCAAGAAATTCTACCTAAACAACATACAATATCATGGTCCTACTAGTCGTGTTATCACAGTCTCAATCAGGGTCACTACACTATCTAAAATAGCACAAAGAAAGTCTAACAGGTACTAATGAAGCACACCACAAGGAATAGAAAAGGACAGGAAGAGAACAAAGAGACAGACCTGCTAACCCGACACCTGTAGCATCGGCCTCTTCGACCGTCAACGCATAAGCCCTGCCCTGCTGGGGTATCTCCCTCTGCTGGTGTGGGACATGATGTTATGCCACAGATGGCCTAGCTCCAACTCTCCGATCCTGTGCTCCACCAAATGGAGGTGCAGTGGGGCAATCTCGCATCTGGTGAGCAGTGGATCCATAGAACAAACACACCTTCAACCTCCTCCTACAAACATCCCAAGTGTGTCCTGCCTTCCTGCAGTAGGCACAAGTGGGCACTCTCTGATCCTGACCTTGCTGCGTTGTCTTCTGCACATAGGGACGCTTAGCCGGTCCCGCACTACCACTTGCACTACCTGAATCATCCCTGCCTCTCTTGGACTTGAGATCCAAGTCATCCTCTGCCCTCTGAGTGTCTCCTACTATCTGCTCGAAAGTTGCCTCGCGGTCGCTCCTAGTCAAAGACTTGACGCCAAGACCAAGCCCTTGCGAAACTTTCTCGCCTTTGCTGCCTCACTCAAGCCATCCATGAATCTGCCCAGACGGTAGAACTCCGCTGCGTACTCGTCCACTAGCATGCTCCCCTGGACGAGTGCCTTGAACTGGCTCTCCAAAGCACTGAGCGCCACATCTGGGAAAAACTTCTCCTTAAAAAGCCTCTTGAAAGTCTCCCAAGTAAGTCCTGGTGCCGCGATCCTCGTATCTGTACGATACCACGTCAAAGCGAGGTCGAACATCTGACTATCCTCTGCCTCTATCTGCATGCTGTTTGGAATCTATGCCAGCCAAAAAATCCCCTCAATCTGCTCTATCCAATCATTCGCGTACAGGATCCCTTCTGTACCCCGAAACTCCTTGGGCCGCATCCTCTGGAAGTCAATGATGCTTTCCGGCCTCGGATGCTGAGTCTGATCTACCTGTGGGTGAATCTGTGCTACCCTATCCACTGCCGTCATGGCCACCTGGTAGGCATTCTCAATGCCCAGCCTCATCACATCCACCTGACGGTGTTGCGCGTCCATCATCTCTCTGAAGAATGCAAACAACTGCGCGACATCTACTGGTGTAGGAGGTGGTAGAGTCACCACCGGAACGACTGGGGTAGTCCTCGGATCGACAGGCGGAGGAGGATCCCCAAGAGAAACAGATGCTCCCTCAACCGCAGGAGTGGTGAGTGGAGCGGTAGCAGCTGCCTGAATACGAGCTGGACGAGAGGTAGCAGTCCTCTCGGTGGCAACTGCTGGAACGGTACGATGGGATCGTGTCTTCGGAGGTATCCTGAACACAGATCAAAAAAGTCAATACGGTACAAGATACAATATCATCAAAGAAGGACAGTAATATTTCAAAAGAAGGCAATTTCAGAATAATTAGATTGGAATTGTTCCTAGTCGTGATTGAGTACACTCTCATCCTAGATCCTATATCCTAGAGCAGGCTCGCAGCAGTACAACTAAATTATTGTACTACCACGACATCGCACTAATTGCGAATCGAGACCTGCATGGGCCCGCCACCAAAAATGTGTCACGACCCGCACCCGAAAAATCGGGCATGAGTCGTGGGTACGTTTAGCCTACGCCGCAGCATCGGCGGTAGAACGTTGTCTAGGTCTACTATCTAGCTAACAATCTCACGCAATCAATATAGGTACCTGTCAAGATCTCAACTCCAAACGGAGGAGCAATATCATAATGATAATCACAAGTACTCAATCACGAATCTAAGCACGATAAGATAACACAGAAGTCTAACAACTACAAAGTCTAAACAACTGCTACTAAAACAACCACAACATCCATAATAATAATAATACAATATCCTGAATCAAATACTATACAAGATCTCAATCCAAAATCGGAGGCAAATCCGGTACCAAAAGCTAATATAAACAACAACTGAGGTCCTAGTGATCCCGGCTACCAACCCGAAAATTACTCCTAAACTAGGGGGTCCCTGTCTACACCATCGACAGGCTGAGGTCCATAAAACGTCGGACACCAATCCTCTGGATCCTCTGAAAAATATATCCAGTCAGTATTGGAGCAAGTACACCTCTAACAGCAGTTCCAGTTAAATGATAAAAACTATAAAGCAGTTGTAGCAAGTAGCAAGGTGAAGGAAATGAAGTATGAACAAGAAATATATATGTATCACTGGTGCATAAAGGTAAAGATGCATGAATATCAGAAGCAAGATAAATAAGTAATGACTGCAGGATACAAGAAATCTAAACTAAGATCAAGTATGTACACAAGAACGTGTAGTGAGTCCAGCAAGAGTACATGTAATGAGTCAAATCCAGAAACTATAAGTGAGACCAACAAGAGATGCAAGAGAGTCCAGACTAGAAAGAATGAACTCGTGTCTTTGAAATACCTGTTTCGATATGTAAACAGCTAGGGGTAAGTACGGCTCACCGCGCACTGGGTGCGCGGCTGCTATCATTCCAGATTAGACAGAGGGGGTGATTCCAATAATTCCAGTTGGGAATGTTTATATGTCTACTCGAGTATTTTCCCGCCCCGACTAGTACAAGTGAATCCAAGACCCGACACGTAAATCAAGTATGAGTCCAGCCAGAAACATGAGTTATGCCTGTAGTGATGCCAGTAGGTGATTCCAGAATAGAGGACAAAAACATGAAATATACGTATCGTAAGCAAATGAATCCAGAAATACTAGTCCATGTCATGCCAGAAAATCAGATGATACTATACTAGAAGCTGAATCATAATAATCATCAGATAATGAAAACTATCAGAGAATGTACTCGCCTGACGTCCTGGGCAACTGACGATCTAAACTGGTGTCGCAAGGACCTATTGTGAAAAGCAAGGTTAAACAGGGTTCTAAAGAGTTAAACAGATATAAAATAACTAAAAACAAGCTTCTAGGGTCGTTCTAGGTCAAACGGGTCAAACCGGTGAAATCTGGACCAAAAAGTCAACTTTTGGTCCAAAAAGTCAACTCTAGGTCAAATCTAGGTCAAAAGTTGACTTTGGCGGTCAACCGAGTTGTAATCCCCCTGATTTTCAAGAAAATTTTAATTTTTGGATTTTTACATTTTTCTGGAATTTCTGGAATTTTCTGAGATTTTTCCCTAATTAAATTAAGGTGTTTTAAATATTAAAGGATTTTTAATTAATATTAAATAATATTAAAATATTATGAAAATAATATTTTATGGTGTAAAATAGAAAACTAGACCTAGGGTAATTTTCCGAGAATTTATTGGACCCCGGATGGATTTTTAAAGCCCTAAATACTAATTTAATTATTAAACACAAATAAACCGGGTTTATTTAAACTGAACCAAACCAAATCAAACTGAACCGGACCGGGTTTATTTTTAAACCCATTTCCTTATCGGGTCGGATCCGGGTCCAACCCAGACCCGACCCGTTAACCCGACCCGTACCCACTTTATTGTTAGCGGATCGGGCCGGATCCGTTAGAACCCGACCCGACCGCCCAAGACCCGACCCGCATCTCATCTCCCCCAACCCCCGACCCTTGTACTCCCGCCGCCGGTAACGGCCGCCGCCCGCTCGCCTACCCGCGCCGCCTGGCCTCCCGTCGCCTCCCCTTCGCCTCCCTCGTAACCGCCGACCGCCTCCCTTCTTCTTCCCTCACCCGCCGGCCGTCCTTCTCCCCATCTCTCCTATATAAGCCGAGCCCTAGCCGCCCTCAGCCTCCTGCCGCCGCCCGAGCCCATTGCAGCCGACCTCCCGCTCTGCCTGGACACGCCGAGCCCGCCTCCAGCCGAAGCCTCCCCTCGCCGTCCCCGCCCGAGACCAGCCCGCAGAACTGTGTCCAGAACTCCGACATCGACTCCGGTGCACTCCGCCGCCTCCAGAGACAGATCCGCCAAGCCCAGCCTCTCGTCGGACCACTGACAACCCGGCGCCGCCATCAGTGAGCCGCCCCCAGCCAACTCCGGTGAGTCTCAGACACGGACACAAGCCCTAAGTTGGACACAGAAGACCCGGACACAGGAGATCAGAACCCTAACCGAAGACACAGCCGGACACAGACTCGGCCGGACACAGGAACAGTAAACCCTAACACCTAGGGTGGACACAGGACACGGTTGGACACGAGGACACGAAGGACTCGGGTTTTTCAGACCACTTCAGGTATTCATAACTTTCGACTCGTAGCTCGGAATTCGATTCCGTAAATTGTATCGCGTAGCCTGTATGACCCTCTCGGTGCCCGGACAAACTGCTCGGGGCATCGCGTCCTGTGGTGATCGCACACCGCGATCCAAAAATAGGAAAAACCAGTCCTGTTTCACCCCGGAACTGAGTACGCCCCGCTAAACGGGATGACTTGGTCGCGTGCGGTCTTCACAAATACGTGCGCGTCGTTGATACAGACGTGCGAAATTTCGCAGAAGCTGATTCGGATGTGCATGCACACCGGAATCAGTGCGTATCCGCGGATATCGTCCCGTATCCGACTTTTCTGAATCTTGCTGTAACTTGCACCATCGGACTCGTAGCAATACGACGGTCCTGTGGGTCAAGTTTGGTTCGATTCTGAGAACGTTGACAAAATCGCGTGTCGTGGGCCCCACAGGCTTCACCCGACAGGCGATTTTGAGAACGGCTCATCGGAATCCAATTCCGGAAGTTCCGTTGGGTTCGTATCATCGTTCCTGACTTGTTGACACTAAGTTGGACTGTTTTTGAGACCTTTGACCCTGACGTATTTTTCGGTGCAAAGCGGCTCACATTTGGACCCCGTTTTGACCCGAAAATGACGTTTTTGCCCTTGTCTCCAAATTGGACTCAAGGACAGGCGATCCTAGCTGATTAATATTTTCTGGATCTAATGGTGATGTTTATTTCAGCAGCCGGAGTACTGCCTGCAAATCCAGCTATTGCCAGAGCTACACTTGGAACTGAAAACCCAGGCAAGTGTACCTTACCATAAATGCAGTTTAATGATTCATTTTCTCTAGATTATTTTCTTGTGATTGTTGTACTTGCTCAACCCTAGGGCCGTGTGACTTGCTTAGTGTCCGATCATAGTCGGGTGCCAACACCGTACGCGGGGTTGGGCAATGTCATTTAGAGATGGATATCGTGACATTTATATTCTTGTACTTGCCCTATCAAGTACTTATTACCCAGGACACCTGACACAGAGCATGAGACAGGATCTTCCTGAAATATTCAAGGTGATTCTGTGTAGGTTCCAGGATTTATGACTTAGACATTACATTCCTAGACATTATGATCATAGACATAGTATGACTTACTGCATTAGATATGATCGTACGTGAAGTGGACATGAGGCATCGTGGACATGATATGTATGATTACATTGGGTGGGTAGAGACACACAGGCTTCAGGCTGATTATATATATAATTCATAGTAAACACATAGTAAAATTCATAGTATAGCTGCTACCCGGCTCCCCGACACAGAGCTTGTAGTGGTATCAGCCTAAGTTTTAGTGATGCTCTCAACTTGCATTTCACATAGATGGATATATAGTTGACCCTATTGTTTCATTAACTGTTTTACTGCATTTATTTTGGCTTGTGTTTTCTGTACATTGCTATGTCCCCTGAGGACCTGGATCCGGATTATGTCCCCAGGATTTGCAGACGAGGTTTATCCAGAGGTCTACGGAACAGGTGCTTTTCACGGAACAGTACCCGTAGCTGAGGACGAGGTGATCACTGAGGACTTCTCCTGAACCATTGCTTCGCCATGCTCAGTCGTTATTTCCTGTTTAATTAAACTCTTTAATTTCTGTTTATGAGATCATTGTACCAGACTTTATATCAGGTTGTTCCCCGAATACTTTGCTGAGACTGGATGTTTAATTTACTTTCCTTATTGCTGTTGATTTTATATTCTTTTCTGTGGATGAGATTAGTTCTGACTTGTTGATATAGACCTTATATACAGCTTAAGTATGCCCGATGGATCCATTAAATTGGGTTTGTCCATTGGTGCATGCTGCTGGCCATTATCACGCGTTCGGTCCCTCGGTATTTTGGGACTGGGGCGTGACATGGTTTTTGTGGTGGCCCATGCAGGTCAACGACTAAATTGTTCGGTTTCAACTTAGGGACCGAACAGGTCTGCAATAAGAATAGGATAATTTTTAAGATCTCATCCAATTGCTTGAATCGTTTTTGATATCTGTATCGTATTCATTTTTGAATTGCATCTTGCCTTGACTCCTGTGCGCCTCTTATAGTTTATTGTTGATGCAGAGTAATGGATTCACGAGAAAACGATGGAACTCCAGCAAGAACACCAATAGGTGCTGAAACCACCTACGGAGAAGATGAAGTGACGCTATTGAGTGGAGATCCCTCTACTCACCGAAGCAGACAAGCAGATCCGCAATCTTCTAGGTTCATGCGCGATGATATCCCACCTCCGTCGCAGTTCCCTCCACAGATGCCTGTCTTCCCACCAGGGCAAGCAATGGACGGGCAACAGATGTTCCAGATGTTTTACACCATGATGCAAGCCCAACAGCAAGTTCAACAGGAGGCACATCGTCAGGAGGCAGAGTACCTAAGAACCAGCCTAGTAAACGCATTGGAGCAAGTGAACCCACAAGCTTGGCGACCAGCGACGGGATCTATCACTGATTTCCGTCAACTCAAGCCCCGTACCTTCTCGGGCAAGGAAGGACCAACTGAAGTTCATGAGTGGCTCACCAACATACAACACCAGTTGGAAGCAGCTGAACTTCCAAGAGAACGTTGGATGACCGCCGTCAGGATGCAGTTGACGGACAATGCTCATCACTGGTGGATATCTGAAGAGACCAGGCTCGGACCAGACCGAGTCACTTGGGAAGAGTTCTCCAGACTCTTTCAAGAGATGTACATTCCGGCCATCGCTCGATCAGAACTGAGGGACAAATTCAATCGCCTCACTCAGGAAGCTATGACGGTGGAAGAATACAATGCCGAGTTCATTCGTCTGAGTCGCTTCGCACCTACCTTGATCCCTACAGAAGTAGAGAAGGCCGAGAAGTTTTTCGACGGACTCAACATCGAGCTACAGAAATTAATTGGATCTGTCGCACCCACTTCGTACTCGGACGTTCTCGCTGCAGCCCGACGCATGGAACGCGTCACCAGGAGAGAGACCAGTCTGAAACGGTCTTCCACGTCAGCCAGAGCACCACAAGAAGAAGCTGCAAAGAGGCCTCATATACACCAGCCACCCAGAGTCTCTCCGCAGACATTACCTACATGTCAATACTGTGGCAAGGTAGGCCATACTGAGAAGGACTGCAGACGCAAGTTGGGATTATGCTTGATTTACGGAACCAATCAACACTTAGCCAAGGATTGTCCTTATCATCGAGGAGGAGCACCAAGAGCAAACCAACAAACTCTACCAGCACCAGGAGGGAATCAACCAAGGCCACCATTGGCACCACAAGCAGCACTTTTCCAACAAGTCCAGCAGCAGCAGCAGCAACAGAGGAATCCACCAGGACGCGGGCAAGCCTTCGCGATGACTTTGGGAGATGCGCAGAACCATGGAGTTGCAAATGCGCGTAAGTTTTTGTAGTTTCGTTTCTAGCATTTCTATAGTTCGTGCCTATTGGTTCGTGACCCTAGCCTTACCCTGATAACCTTAACCTGATAACTTTAACTTGCTAATAATTGATAACCTAGTTTTGAACTTGATAAATTGTTAACTGATATGTTTTTGAAAGATAACCTGTTTTTCTAAAACTGTAATTTTCTAGATTTCCCACATTTGGGAAATTGTATAACTTTTAATGCTTAGGAAAATAATTTTTACTAGATGCTCCTTAATTTTGATGTGCTTCGAACAATGGTTGCAACCGTGTCATCTCTGCTGACCGGTTAATCTTTGATAGCGAGGACGCAATCCTCTTAAGGGGGGTAGATTGTAATCCCCCTGATTTTCAAGAAAATTTTAATTTTTGGATTTTTACATTTTTCTGGAATTTCTGGAATTTTCTGAGATTTTTCTCTAATTAAATTAAGGTGTTTTAAATATTAAAGGATTTTTAATTGATATTAAATAATATTAAAATATTATGAAAATAATATTTTATGGTGTAAAATAGAAAACTAGACCTAGGGTAATTTTTCGAGAATTTATTGGACCCCAGATGGATTTTTAAAGCCCTAAATACTAATTTAATTATTAAACCCAAATAAACCGAGTTTATTTAAACTGAACCAAACCAAATCAAACTGAACCGGACCGGGTTTATTTTTAAACCCATTTCCTTATCGGGTCGGATCCGGGTCCAACCCAGACCAGACCCGTTAACCCGACCCATACCCACTTTATTGTTAGCGGATCGGGCCGGATCCGTTAGAACCCGACCCGACCGCCCAAGACCCGACCCGCATCTCATCTCCCCCAACCCCCGACCCTTGTACTCCCGCCGCCGGTAACGGCCGCCGCCCGCTCGCCTACCAGCGCCGCCTGGCCTCCCGTCGCCTCCCCTTCGCCTCCCTCGTAACCGCCGACCGCCTCCCTTCTTCTTCCCTCACCCGCCGGCCGTCCTTCTCCCCATCTCTCCTATATAAGACGAGCCCTAGCCGCCCTCAGCCTCCTGCCGCCGCCCGAGCCCATTGCAGCCGACCTCCCGCTCCGCCTGGACACGCCGAGCCCGCCTCCAGTCGAAGCCTCCCCTCGCCGTCCCCACCCGAGACCAGCCCGCAGAACTGTGTCCAGAACTCCGACATCGACTCCGGTACACTCCGCCGCCTCCAGAGACAGATCCGCCAAGCCCAGCCTCTCGTCGGACCACTGACAACCCGGCGCCGCCATCAGTGAGCCGCCCCCAGCCAACTCCGGTGAGTCTCAGACACGGACACAAGCCCTAAGTTGGACACAGAAGACCCGGACACAGGAGATCAGAACCCTAACCGAAGACACAGCCGGACACAGACTCGGCCGGACACAGGAACAGTAAACCCTAACACCTAGGGTGGACACAGGACACGGTTGGACACGAGGACACGAAGGACTCGGGTTTTTCAGACCACTTCAGGTATTCATAAATTTCGACTCGTAGCTCGGAATTCGATTCCGTAAATTGTATCGCGTAGCCTGTATGACCCTCTCGGTGCCCGGACAAACTGCTCGGGGCATCGCGTCCTGTGGTGATCGCACACCGCGATCCAAAAATAGGAAAAACCAGTCCTGTTTCACCCCGGAACTGAGTACGCCCCGCTAAACGGGACGACTTGGTCGCGTGCGGTCTTCACAGATACGTGCGCGTCGTTGATACAGACGTGCGGGATTTCACAGAAGCTGATTCGAATGTGCGTGCACACCGGAATCAGTGCGTATCCGCAGACATCGTCCCGTATCCGACTTTTCTGAATCTTGCTGTAACTTAGTGTACACACGTCGGATCGAGACGAAACTTGCACCATCGGACTCGTAGCAATACGACGGTCCTGTGGGTCAAGTTTGGTTCGATTCTGAGAACGTTGACAAAATCGCGTGTCGTGGGCCCCACAGGCTTCACCCGACAGGCGATTTTGAGAACGGCTCATCGGAATCCAATTTCGGAAGTTCCGTTGGGTTCGTATCATTGTTCCTGACTTGTTGACACTAAGTTGGACTATTTTTGAGACCTTTGATCCTGACGCGTTTTTCGGTGCAAAGCGGCTCACATTTGGACTCCGTTTTGATCCGAAAATGACGTTTTTGCCCTTGTCTCCAAATTGGACTCAAGGACAGGCGATCCTAGCTGATTAATATTTTCTGGATCTAATGGTGATGTTTGTTTCAGCAGCCGGAGTACTGCCTGCAAATCCAGCTATTGCCAGAGCTACACGTGGAACTGAAAACCCAGTCAAGTGTACCTTGCCATAAATGCAGTTTAATGATTCATTTTCTCTAGATTATTTTCTTGTGATTGTTGTACTTGCTCAACCCTAGGGCCGTGTGACTTGCTTAGTGTCCGATCATAGTCGGGTGCCAACACCGTACGCGGGGTTGGGCAATGTCATTTAGAGATGGATATCGTTACATTTATATTCTTGTACTTGCCCTATCAAGTACTTATTACCCAGGACACCTGGCACAGAGTATGAGACAGGATCTTCCTGAAATATTCAAGGTGATTCTGTGTAGGTTCCAGAATTTATGACTTAGACATTACATTCCTAGACATTATGATCATAGACATAGTATGACTTACTGCATTAGATATGATCGTACGTGAAGTGGACATGAGGCATCGTGGATATGATATGTATGATTACATTGGGTGGGGAGAGACACACAGGCTTCAGGCTGATTATATATATAATTCATAGTAAACACATAGTAAAATTCATAGTATAGCTGCTACCCGGCTCCCCGACACAGAGCTTGTAGTGGTATCAGCCTAAGTTTTAGTGATGCTCTCAACTTGTATTTCACATAGATGGATATATAGTTGACCCTATTGTTTCATTAACTGTTTTACTGCATTTATTTTGGCTTGTGTTTTCTGTACATTGCTATGTCCCCTGAGGACCTGGATCCGGATTATGTCTCCAGGATTTGCAGACGAGGTTTATCCAGAGGTCTACGGAACAGGTGCTTTTCACGGAACAATACCCGTAGCTGAGGACGAGGTGATCGCTGAGGACTTCTCCTGAACCATTGCTTCGCCATGCTCAGTCGTTATTTCCTGTTTAATTAAACTCTTTAATTTCTGTTTATGAGATCATTGTACCAGACTTTATATCGGGTTGTTCCCCGAATACTTTACTGAGACTGGATGTTTAATTTACTTTCCTTATTGCTGTTGATTTTATATTCTTTTCTGTGGATGAGATTAGTTCTGACTTGTTGATATAGACCTTATATACAGCTTAAGTATGCCCGATGGATCCATTAAATTGGGTTTGTCCATCGGTGCATGCTGCTGGCCATTACCAAGCGTCCGGTCCCTCGGTATTTTGGGACTGGGGCGTGACACGAGTCAACTACGGTCAACTCTAGGTCAAACTAGGGTGCCCCTAAAATTCTAGGTCAAAACTAGGTCATTAAGCTAATAAACCCTCAAACTTGCCTCATTGAGATACCGGAATATCCTCGGTATCCGACACCTCAACCTACGCTATACGCCCCGTCTATACCCTCTAAAATATATACCAGCACGTATATATATATATATATATATATATATATATATATATATATATATATATATATATATATATATATATATAAAACTATATATATAAAAGCATCTCTAATCTCAATCCTAGGCTAAAACTCATTACCTTGCCCCGATGCTCAATACCTTGAGTATCTCAAGGTATTGAGATACTCAAGCCTTACCCCTCACTAACACTAGCTAACTAACTAACTATCTATATATATATATTACCATATACTAATATATATATATATATATATATAACATATATCTAACTATATATATATATATATATATATATATATATATATATATATATATATATATATATATATATATATATATATATATAACCTAGTGTATAGGTAAACACCTCAATACCTTACCTCCGATACCCAACTTATCTCAATACCTTGGTATCTCAAGGTATTGAGATACCTTACCCTCTAATTCTAACTAACTTAGCTAGCTATCTATAATATATATATATATATATATATATATATATATATATAAATATATATATATATATTATATATATATATATATATATATATATATATATATATATATATATATATTATATATATTATATATATATATATATATATATATATATATATATATATATATATATATATATATATATATATATATATATAACCTAGTACATAGGCTACCTCAATACCACCTTGGTATCTCAAGGTATTGAGATACCTACCTTACCTATCCCTCTAACCTACTAACTAGCTAGCTATCTATGCATATATATATATATACCTAGCTATATAACTAAGCATATATATATATATATATATATATATATATATATATATATATATATATATATATATAACACATATACAAATCTACCTACATATCTATATATATATATATATCCATACATACACATACACATACACATATACATCTATACTAATATATATCTCTAACTATATATACTAGTATCTATCTATCTCTATAAGTATATATATATATACATCTATATATATACATACATATATATAAAAGAAGGGGGATGGGAGAATCTGGCAGGAGCGCACGCTGCTGTGCTGAAACGCTGCTGCCATCGCTGCCCTGCTGTTGCTGCTGCTGCTCGCTGCTGCCGCGGCGCTGCCGCGGAGCGCTGTCGCTGCTGCCGCGACGCGCTGTTGCGCCTGCAGCTGTTGCTGCTGCGCCTGCAGCTGCGCTAGCTGCTGCTGCGGCTCGCCCTCTCGCTCACTCTCCTTAATCTCTCTCCCTCTCACACCTCGACACACACTAACACACACACACGAACACATCTATACACACACACAAACCTATATAAACACATATGTATATATATATACACACACACACTCACACACTCTCACACACACACTCTCACACAAACACTCACACAACTACACACACATAAACATATATATATACACATACACACATATATATATAGAAACACATACACATATATATATACACACACATATATAACTACACACACCTACACATACACAAACACCAACACACACACTCAATCACACTCACCCCTACACACAAAAATACACACATAAATATATATATATATAAATATATACTCGAGAACTCTAGCACACACTCCCCGAAGCTAAACCAACGTGCGCACAAGCCCGAAACCTAGAAACCAAGTCGAAATGGCCATTCGGTCATTTCGACGAACACGTGGAGTGCGGTTCGCAAAACCTCGTGAAACGCACACCAAACCTACTCGAAATCGGCCCAAAATTTATCCACGGGTTCTAATCGATGTCTAGATCCTAGAAAAAATGCTAACTCATCGATTCTAGATTCGTGGCAAAAACGCGCACGCACATAGAACCTACGACGACGAAAACTCCCAAATCGCCCAAAATGCCCATTTCTCCGCGACACGACCTCACGTGTCCGAACAGAGACACGTACTTACCCTCAAGACACCCAAGCATGTCTACCTAGGTCCGTCTAACCTAGGGCAACACAAAAAATTGGGCCAATCTCGGATTTCATCAAAAATTGACACAAAACCTAATGTCAAAGTCTCCAAACACATCCAAACACGCTCCAACTTTCTCCCACGGGTAGCCCTAAGGTCTAGGAAGGTTCTAAACTACTAATTATACTATATTAGAGTAATCACAAGGAGAAAAATCAGGGTTTACCTCTTGGGAGTTGGAATCCCAAGCCAAAGTCTCCAAAAAGTCCCAAATTCACAACACCAAGCTTCCAAGCTTCCAACCCAAGCTCCAACACTAAATCTAAGCTCTACACACCTAGGTTAGGGGAAAGCAAAGGGTTAGGGTTGCATTGATGGAAGAAAATAGAAGATGGAAGAGAAAGAAGAGGAGAAAACTTACTTGGAATGTGAAAATTGGAAGAAGGAAGAAGAAGAAGAAAAGGAGTGGAGAAGAAGAAGAAGAAGAAGAAGAAGAAGTGAAGTAAAATGAAAGAAGGGGGGGGGGAGCTGCTGGTTTTGATCGGGCTAAGCTAGGAAATGGGTTAGGGTTGGTTGAAATGACCAAAATGCCCTCCAAATCAAGTCATCCTAATATAGGGTTGGGTTTGGGGTTCCAAAAGCACTCTAATAAACTCATAATCACTCCAACTAACTTATTAAAAATATAATAATTATTCTAAACCCAAAAATAGGCCTCACAAGGGTGTTGGTTGGGTCGAACATGGGTCCACTAGGGTCTGACATGGGTCCAGGCTAGCCAAAACCCTAAAATAACTAATAAAAAAATAATACAACCAACAATTAAATATAAATACAGTTATTTATGATAAATATACAATTAACCAAATTAAAATAATAAAAAATATCCTGCTCTGGAAATGGGGTAGTGACAGTATCCTTGCAGGATTGAAAGTGTACTTGCTAACTGTGCCGACTGCGTGAGCAATATCTAGCCTCGTACATACCATAGCATACGTAATACTCTCCACGGTTGAGGCATATGAACTCGCTCCATATATCTTCCTCCTCGTCCTCGGTAGATGGACACTGCTCCTCAGTAAACTTAAAGTGAGCCACAAGGGGGTTACTCACTTTCTTTGATCCGTCCACCCTGAAATGCTGAAGTACCTGGTGAATGTACTTCTTTTGGGACAAGTGTAGCAGCTTGGACTCTCTCTCATAGCTGATCTCCATCCCAAGAATAGTCTTCGCTGTGTCCAAATCCTTAATAGAGAAGGTCGCGCCCAGTTGGCGCTTCAACTCTACTATCCTGGTGGCATTCCGATCCACCAACAACATGTCATCAACATAAAGCAACAAAATGATGAAATCATCCTCGACGAAGTACCTCACAAAAATATAATGATCCGACGTCGTCCGTGCATAGCCATGCTCCCCCATAAATGACTCGAACTTCCTGTACCATTGCCTCGGAGCCTGTTTCAGATCCCATACAAGCTCTTCCTCAACCGGCAGACCAAATGTGACTTGTCCTTCTCACATAATCTCTTTGTCGTACCATTCTTTGTCAGGCACATCACCATGCAAAGGAGCACTAGGAGATAAATTAATAACATAAGCAGCTGTGTAAAGTGCCTCACCCCAATAGTTGTCTGGCAAGTTTGTTTCTGAAAGCAAACACCGCACCCTCTCCATTAGCGTCCTGTTCATATCCGCTCCGCTACACCGTTGAGCTGCGGTGTCTTTGGTGGAGTCTTTTGGTGTCGTATCCCTTGCTCTCTGCAATAAGCATCAAAGGGACCGATATACTCGCCGCCATTGTTCGACCGAACACAAAGCAGCTTCTTGTTCGTCTCCCTTTCAACAGAGGCCTAAAATTCCTTGAAAGTGGGCAGCACCTGATCCTTGGTCTTTAAGGTAGAGACCCAAACCTTCCTGGAACAGTCATCAATAAATGTTAGAAAATAAGAAGCACCATCAATGGATTTTACCTTCATAGGACCACAGACATCCGAGTGAATCAACTCGAGCAACGTCGGCTTCCTTGAACTTGGTTGACTTTGAAAAGACACCCTATTTTGCTTTCCCGCCAAATAATGCGTGCACTTCTCCAACTTTGTAGAATTTAGCCCTGGAATCACCTTCATGTTCACCAAGTAGCTCATCCCCTTCTCGCTAAAATTATTTAGCGACGTTTTTTGGCCATTTAGTGACGTTTTTAGACGTCGCTAATTTGACTTATTCTGGTAGTGCATTCATTGCATCGTTATACACCACCTCTTTGACTAAGTGTTGGCAGACAGTGAAGGAAGATCCGAGGTAAAAAACTACAACATTGGAGGAACTTGGAACACTTGAAGAATTAATGGGACATGGAAACTTGTTTCCTTACCTAAAGAAAAGAGAGAAGTTGGATGCAAATGAGTCTTCATAGTGAAGGAGACCCTAGAAGGAAAGGTGGAGCGGATATAAGGCAAGATTGGTTGCAAAGGGATTCACTCAGTCCTATGACATCGACTATGATGCGACATTTGCTTCAGTAGTAAAGATGAGCACTGTAAGAACCCTGATTTCTCTTGCAGCAAACCATGTATGGCAACTTCATCAATTGGATGTGAAGAATGCCTTTCTTCATTAAGATCTACAAGAGAAAGTATACATGGAGACGCCCCCAGATTTTTGCACGAAGCAGTCAACAGAAAAGGTGTACAAACTGAAAAAAATTACTATATGGACTCAAGCAATCTCCTCGGGTCTGGTTTGAAAGATTCAGGAAGGCTGTCACAGACATGGGGTATAGCCAGACCAATACAGATCATACGGTCTTGTTTCGACATGCGAAAGACCATGTCACCATACTTGCAGTATATATAGATGATATAGTGATCAAAGGTGATGATGATGAGGAGATTACCCAACCGAAGTCAAAACTTGCCATAGAATTTGAAGTAAAGGACTTCAGAATGATGAAGTATTTTTTCGGGATCGAGATATGTCACGTCCCAGTCCCAAAATACGTAGGACTAGGAATACGTAAGCATGCCAGCCGTATGTATATGGCAACTCCAATATATGGACACCATAATACACACGTACACTGTAATATAAATAATAACTCACATGTGGTATATATATTGTCACAAGTCACAGGACATAACTAGATCTCATCCACAATCAAATAACCAATCAACTATATAACTGAATCAAGTATAAAATGCTTGATAAGAACAAGTAGTTGGGTGGAGACAAATCCACTACCAAACTAGAATATAAGAGAAACAAAACAGGTACATCTAATAAACCATGAGGCTCGAAGAGAAGACCTCCTCGAAAGAGAGAGAAGTAGCAAGTCCTGATCCGTACTCCTACGAATAGTCAAAATCGTCTATACCTGGAAAGGGACCAGGTCCTCAGAGGGACGTAACAAGATACATAGAAGCATGTCAATTGAATAAAGTAAAACATGAATAATAGACAGAAAATATATAAGTACGTTGTACTAGACAATATATATGAATATGCATAATGAGGACAACTTTTCGACGTATGGGCAGGGGTAGGCTACTATATCTAATCTCATAACTCACACACACGTCAGGAACATCATAAATCGACATACCGCGAGGGTAGCGACCAGCGCGACACCAGAAATTGACATACCGCGAGGGTAGCGACCAGCGCGACACAACTACCGTAGTGTGTGCTAGTTCTTATGGTTTACTAGTGTGATTATAGCCCATACGCCTACTGATTGTCCTTCCCTCCCATGATACTACGTGTCAAGTGTGTGTCAACATATATATAGTATATAATTATGACTGAAAGAAAACACATATATAATGAATATATAAAAATATGATAAGCATGCAAAGTAATATAAGCAATTTGGCAAGGTATCTTGCCTGGTCTGAAAAAGAATGAAGTTCTAACTCAAGGCGTCGGCCGATCTACCCATCACATAAATTAAACAAGTTAGGTTACAAAAGTGGGTGAATAGGTTCCTCCATTTTAATCTATTTTAATTCTGAATAAAATAACCTAAAATAGTATTTTAATCTTATTATAATATAATTTTATTACTAAACCCTAATTTTGGTCCAAAGAAAATCAACTTTACGGATTTGTGATCTATGGCATACAAATCGAGGCAATTTGTTGACCAAAAAGTCAACCGACTCAAATCCTAGATTTGTGTATAAAATCCTATATATTTTAGCGCTACATTAACACCATAATCAACGATTTTATAAAATTACAAGTCGGTAAAGAGTTATGGCCACAAGGGCGAATATATGATAGTTTTCTGTGGTTTTCTATTTACGTCTACGTTGCACAAATTTTACAGTAAATTAAACTTGCATGTTAAATTCTCGAAAAATAATTTTATGTAAGTTCATCATGTCAACTTTTTGAAACTTTAAACAGTTCATAATTTTGAGTTCGGGATCTCCGGTAATCTCAAAAACACCAAAATACGTCTAATTTCGGACAACTGACACTTTTAGAATTTTCTGGAAAAATAGGTTCATAAATTGTTAGAATAATTTTTATATTCAGAAAACTAACCTTGATATAGCTCTAACAAAAAAACTGGTACATGTTTGGAGTCTGGAGTTAGAAGATATCATCTTTTTAAGTCGTCATAACTACTAGAAAATGAGGCTGAATTTATGACGAATTTTGACTGTTTTTGGACGAAAAGAGAGAGGAGTTTCGGGAAGAAAAATATAAAATATGAGTTTATTCCATAAGTCTAATAGGTATTTATAATGGTGGAGAATACTTAATTAAATACGACTATGATTGGCTAATTTAGATATGATTAGGATGAGTTTAAATAAGGATAGGATATGCATGAAGTTGCTTTCTTAGTGTGGCGCCCCGTTCCTCCTATTTGAGGAGCGCGGCTAAGAAATACAAGATGGTATCGTTCGATCGGGATAGATTGAAACAAGACACTACTAGAAAAAGCGGGATTAGCGACGCATTTTAGCGACTCCATATAAAAATATCGCTAAATTAGCGACTCCGTAAAAAATGTCACTAGACGTCGTTGAATGGCGACATTTAGCGACGTTTAGCGACTTTTATTAAGATTTAAAAATATTAGTCGCTATAAGTTTGATTAAGGTCGCTAAACGTCGCTAATATGTATAATTTAGCGACGTTTAGCGTCGTAATTAGCGACGTATATATTAAAAATATTTAGCAACATATTTAGCGACGTATTGGACGTCGCTAAATTTTTATTTAGCGATATTTTTTTTGACGTCGCTAAATTTTGGTCAATTATGGCTCAGTTTTCTTTTCCCCCATCTGCGAAAATTTCGAAAGTTTTCAAAACCTTTCGATTTTCCCCACCCCCCTCTCCGGCGACCGGGTACCGGCTCTCCACGGCTGTGGCTACTCCGGCATCCCCCTCCTCCTCCTCGAGCTCTAGGTAAACCCTAACTATCTCTCTCTCTCTCTCTCTCTCTCTCTCTCATGTGACACTGACACAACACACACTTGACAGACACGACACACACACACAGACACTGACAGACACACACGACACACACACACAGACGCAGACACACACACACACACACCTAGGGTTAGGGTTAGGATTTTTGACCTGGGGTTAGGGTTAGAGTTAGGTTTAGGGTTTTTGATCAGGGGTTAGGGTTAGGGTTAGGTTTAAGGTTGGTTAGGGTTAGGGTTGGGGTTAGGTTTTGGGTTTTTGATCAGGGGTTAGGGTTAGGGTTAGGGTTAGGTTTTTTGACCTGGGGTTAGGGTTAGGGTTTTTGATCAGGATTGATTCCTATACATTCATAAACCAAACATTATCAATTTTTACTGTTCAATATCAATTTCTTAATACTTCTATATAGAGTATTTGGGTGAATACTCTATTTTCACCCAAGTATTTAATAGAGTATTATGGTCTAAGTATTAGATTTGAGTTAAGATATATATATATCAATAATCTGTTACCTTAGCATTACCTCAACCCAAGTATTCAATACCTTAGCTAAATTCCCATTACCTAGCCCAATAACTAATATCTTAACTCAAATCTAATACTTAGACCATAATACTCTATTTTCACTTGGTATCTTAATATATAAACCATATAAACACACTCATTATAATACATATATTTACCTATATCCTTGTATCACAATTACCTATTGTATACCTTGTCCTATATTCCATAGCACTTAACTTGACATTTACCATGATACCTATACTCAAGTACACTGCCACAACTCTCACTGGTATACTAGGATATCACAACACAAAGTGAGTACTTTTCCCATCCTTACACTCAATATTCACTGTTCTTGGACTATAATTGAACACTTGACCTTGAATATCCCCTTAAACCTATAATGCACCTAGCACACACTAAAACATCATCCCTATCAACTTTGGTAGTAAGAGTTTTATACTACACACACAACCAACTCGTAACATGACACTAACACACAACCATGATGCTCCTCTATATGAGATGAACATCTCATACCCAGGTCTGATTTTAGACTACTCTAATGCAAGGGTTCTCCTTCTTACTACATTACCACTCAACACCCAACCTCCTATGATATAGACACCAACACTTACAACCTAGTCTAATACCAAGCTCTTTGTTTAGTGTATAAGAGCATAGTACCTTATATAACACATTCAATACCTACACTTATCTTACTCAAAATATCTCACACTCACACCACACCACACTAATCTCAGACACCCATTACAATATTTGAACCCACACTCTCTCTAGGACTGAAACCATGTCAGACCTTCCAACACTACAAATAGAACCCTGGTATATAGTACTCGAGTCCCAAAATACTTTTAAACTCAAACCTCTCATTCTAACTTTGATACTTAATCACTTGACCCCACTCACTCCCCACCTACTGATACAACCTGGTATCAGTCCTAAATGATACACACTCACTCAATCGTATATCCTCAACTCTACCTAACACTTTATGCATAGGTTCTAATAAATAACCTATTTTTAAAACCCAATATTATAGTATCGTATTAAACCCTAACCTATATAGTTGCATAGCAACGAGAGACAAACTCTTGATAGCCTAAAAATAATTCTAAGGTATTGAGGGTTGATTTGATATGTGTCTGAGAGGGCACTGCAAATGTGAGTGCAGGTGTCCTTGTGTTATGTGAGTTCAGGTGTGTGCAAGTGAATGAGGATAGTACTAGAGAGGTAAGTAACAGTTAAGTGTTGATTGCCAAGGTAGATAGGTAATTGGTTAAGATAGGTTAGATAGTAAGATATTGGTTAAGAGAAGTTGATATCAGTTAGAATAGCAATGTGGAGTAGTGTTATCAGTTGGGCTAATAAAATAGAAGACTTGACAAAACCCTAATAATCATCATCATTCGTATTATCATCTCCATTATTATACTGCAACAAACAGCTAATTCTTTGTGAGTCATCTAATTCTTCCATTCTGCATTATTAAGGATATGTCTTAAGTAATATCTGTTATCAATTATATTCTTTGTTTTCATCTATCTTACCAGATGGCACCCAAGAGAGCGACACCTCCTACTGTTAAGGAGGAAGTGATGCCTCCTACTGTTAAGGAGGAAGAGATACCACCTGCTGTATCTCAGACGGGGAGTTCCAGTCACCCAGCACCTATAGCGGCTGTATCTCAGACGGGGAGTTCCAGTCACCCAGCATCCATAGCGGAGATTGATAACATAAACGTTGTTTATGTGCAGTATTTGAGGGACTGGTATCTGCCCCAGCGTATTGGATATCCTCGAGATTGATACTGTGATGTTTCATATACTTATATATTATGCATTTTGTGTGACTGTGATAATATACATTTTGTGACGCTGTTTATGCCCTGTGATACTTATATATTATGTATTGTGTGACTGTGATATTTGTGTGTATTAATTGTATGACTGTGATACTTTTATTCATATTAAATATTGTTAATCCGGTGTTGAGTGTTCCACCGAAGGGGTCGACGAACCCAGAGAATTCAACGGAGGGTTGCTCCGGGTCTATTTTTAATTAGAAATTTATAAATTACAGGAATAATAGTTTGGAACAATTCAGTTTTTTTTTGTAAATTTAGCGACGTATTTAGCGACGTTTAGCGACTCCTAGCGACGTTTTTCTACGTCGGTAAACAAGTCGCTACTTAGCGACGTCAAAAGCCGTCGCTAATGACGTCACTAAACGTCGCTAAATACGTCGCTGTACGTCACAAAATGCTGACATGGCAGTACTGCCAGGTCATTAAAGACGTCGCTGTTACGTCGCTATATAAGTTGCTAATTAGCGACGTTTAGCGATATTTAATTACGTCGCTAATTATGGACTCTGAGTCGCTAAATGTCGCTAAGTTAGCAACACTTTCTAAGTCGCTAAAAAACGTCAGTATAGCGAAGTTTAGTGACGTTTTTCCTTTCAGCGACGTAATTTTTACTGACTTCTGTAAAACGTCGCTAATTACATCGCTAAACGTATTTAGCGACATTTTTTTGTCATTTAGCGACATTTTTGGGCGTCACAAATTTGACTTTTTCTGGTAGTGAGAACTCGTCCTCGTTATGGATTTTCTTCTTCGGAATCGATTTCCATATTCAGTAGACCGTGCCCCCGGGATCGACTTAGCAGCAGAGTCAGGAGGGACCTCTCCACTGTTATCTTTGTTGCCTCAGTTTTCGATGTCGCTTGTTGCTTTTGTACTTTGAGTTAGTTTTCGGATTTGCTTGAGATTTCTTGAACGGTTTCGATGGATTTCATTATTTTCGTTCATTGAACTGCACTTCAATTTCGAGTATGGAAAGAGAGGAAGAGGTATTGATCGAGCTGTTCGTGATGCAGGTAAACGAGCAGTAGGCGGCTTAGGAGCGGAGTCTTGAAGCGCCCCTTTCCTTCTCCCTTCCAACCAACTAAGTGAGTGGATACCATCCCAATTAGCTAGCCCTGCTTCCAAGTCTTCACACCTAATAAATCTTGCATCCTTGTTTGCCCCGATCAGACGATACCGAATAATAACTAAAAGATGTCAAGATAAAAAGGGAATAGACTTGGATATTATTGCTTGTCAACTAAACTTGTGAACGATTATCATACTGTATGCTAGTTTATTTCAAATGCTCTATATATGCTTCAATTTTAGTTAGAATGCATCTTCTTCTATAAATTAAGCTAAGCATGGAACACACCTTGTATGCGCAAATATTGTTCAGGGAGCCTATGCTAAATGAATCATGTAATACTGCTTGTCTTGTACTCGTGTTGCCTCAACTTCATGAATGTTTAATGTATCATGAACGATTGATTACGGACAACTTGTGCACAAGGTAAATGGTTCTGCGGACGGTCGCTGGGGCACTGGCACCGATCCGGTCCGGACGGAACCCAACGTTTAGTCTCACATGATTGACGGGATGCTTACAGCGCACCACGTGCTTTCGTTGCATACCATCCTCGTCAATGACTATTGTCCATTATGGCTTCTTGCCAGTGATCGTAACGTGTATTTAAACCTGTTGTAAACTAACTTGTGTCTTCGTGGCAGGGAAGGCATGGTAAGTATTGTGCAGGTGGTTCAGACGGGAAGGTAAAAGTCACCGAACGGTGACAAGTTCATTTAAGTAAATTCTATATGTTGCTTACTTGTAAATTGTCACGCCCCAGTCCCAAAATATCGAGGGACTAGATACGTGGCAAGGCCAGCAGCACGCACCGATGGATAACCCAATTTAATGGATCCATCGGGGCATACTTAAGCTGTAAATATAGGTCTACAATAATAAGTCTAAACTAATCTCATCCACACACAAATAATAAGAACAACAGCAAATAAAGAAAGTACATCAATGTCCAGTCTCAGCAAAGTATGTCGGGGAACAACCCGATAAAAGTCTAAAAACACTGGTTCATCAGACCAGAACAAAGGAGTCCAAAATAAAGTATCTGATGAGTATAATAACATAAACTCAAGAAAAGTCTTCAGCCATCACCTCTGCTTCTAAGTTTGGTTCAGCTTCAGCAACAGCTTCTGGTACAGCTTCAGCTCCTGTCCCGTAAACCTCGGGATAATGTTCTTCTGCTAAACCTGGGGACATCATCCGGATCCAGGTCCTCAGAGGACATAGCAAGGTACAAATAATACAAGCCAAAATAATGCAGTGGAATAGTAAATGAAATAAGCAGGGTAACTACATAACCATCTATGTGAAAATGCAACTGAGAGCAACACTAGTACTCAGGCTGAGACTGCTACAAGCTCTGTGTCGGGGAGCCGGTAGCAGTAATAACAAGTAATGGGTCTAGCTCTGCTCGAGAGTCTACAACCTCACAATAGTAGTAGATATATATATAACAGCCTGTAGCCTGTGTGTCTCTCCCCACCTAATGTAACCACACGTCTCATGTCCATAATGTCTCATGTCCATGTCACGTGAGATCAGAGCTAATGCAACAAGTCATAATCTAAGAATATAATGTCTATGTCCATCCTGTATCCTACGCAGAATCACCTTGAATATCTCAGGAAGATTCTGTCATATGTATGGTGTCAAGTGTCCTAGGTTATAATGTACTTGATACAACAAGTACGAGAATGTAAAGGTCTCGAATGTCCATCTCTAAATGACGTACCCAACTCCGCGTACGGGGTTGGCACCCGATTATTAATCGGACGCTAAGTAGGTCATACGGTCCTAGGTTTAAGCATAATCAATAATATAAATAAGCAAGGAAATAAATATCACAACTACATAATTTGGCAAGGTACACTTGCCTGGGATTGGAATACCAGTAGCGGTCCCTGTATCCGTGGGTTCCGTAAATACTCCTCTAACAGCTAAAATGAACATTACCAACAGTCTCAGAATATATAAAATAGCTAGAAACGCCTGTCCTTAAGTCCAGTTTGGACACAAGGGCAAAAACGACATTTTCAATTCAAAGCGGGGTCCAAATGTGGGCCGCTTTGCACCGAAAAATGTGTCAGGGTCAAAGGTCTCCAAATCAGTCAAACTTAGTGTCAACAGGTCGGGAACGATGATACGAACCCAACGGAACTTCCAGAATTGGATTTCGATGAGCCGTTCTCAAAATTGCCCGTCAAGTGGAGCTTGTGGGGCCCACGACACGCAATTTTTCTAACGTTCTCAGAATTGAACCAAACTTGACTCACAGGACTAGCATATTGCTACGAGTCCGATGGCGCAAGTTTCGTCTCGTTCCGATGTGTATACACTAAGTTACAGCAAAATTCAGAAAAGTCGGATACGGGGCGTTGTCCGCGGATACGTACTGATTCCGGTGTGCTCGCACATCCGAATCAGCTTCTGCGAAGTCCTACACGTCCGTATCAACGACGCACACGTATCGGTAAAGACCGTACGTGACCAAGTTGTCCCGTTTGGCGAGGCGTACTCAGTTCCGGGGTGAAACAGGGGGTTGGTTTTCCTGTTTTTGGATCGCGGTTCGCGATCACCACAGGACGCGATATCCCAAGCGGATTGCACGGGCACCGAGGGGGTCATAAAGGCTACGCGACACAACAAACGGAATTGAAAACAGAGATACGAGGAGAAAGTTACGAGTACCTGAACATAGCTCAAAAAGTCCGCTTTGCGCGTGTCAAATTCGAGTTTCTGTGTCTTGGACACTGTGTCCAAGCCGTGTCCTGGCTTGTACTCAGATTCTGGGTCGTGTCTGAGCTCGCCGGAGTCGGCCTGGGGTGCAGGCGGAGGCGGCGCCGGTACTGGAGTGGTCGACGACGAGTCTAGGCGGCCGGATCCGACGCTGGAGGGCGGTGGAAGGCACCGGAGTCGGTGTCGGGTTCCACAGGTGCGGCGTCGGGTCCTGGAGGAACTAAACCAGAGGGAGGAGGTTCGGTCGGGTGCCGCGGGTCTGACAGCGGGTCCGACGGGACACTGGGCATCGCCGGTGCTAGCTGGGACGGAGGGGAGGTCCGGCGTCAGAATTCTGCGGAGAGGGGAAGAGTATGGAGGGCCGGCTCGGTTATATAGAGGTTTGAGAGGAGAGAGATCGCCGGAGGTTACCGGAATCCGAAGGGGAACAATCGTCGGTTCCCAGGGGAGGTGTACGGGGGTCTGCCGGCGGCCACGGCGGCGGAAACGGCCGCCGGCAGTGAAGAGTCGGGCCGTTTGGGATTTTGGGGGTTAGGGTTTTCACCGGTCGGGTCGGGTCGGGTTCTGGCGGGTCGGGTCTGACCCGGATCCGACCCGATAGCTGAGCGGTCCGGTTCGGTCAGACCGGCCGGTTCGGTCTGGTTCAGACTCTGGGTTCGGTTTGGTTTTATTTAATTAGTTTAATTTATCAATAGCTTTTAATGCTTTAAAATTTTATCCGGAATCCAATAAATTCCCGGAAAATTACCACATGTCCGGTTTTTAATTTTACACTAGAAAATATAATTTTTATCATATTTTAATATTATTTAATATCTTTAAAATTTTCATTTTAAATCAGACTACCTTAATTTATTGTTTTAAAAATTACAGAAAAATGCTAATTAATTCCAGGAAATTTAATTTTAAAAATACTAAATTTTTTAGGTGATTACATAAATGAACTAAAGCAAGATAGAAAACCACAAATAATATGCATGCTTCATATAAACAACATGTTGATTGGTATAGTTCGGTTAGCTCGCCTTCACCAATATGTTTCGACATACTGACCCTCGTTGAAACAGGTTTCCCGCACTAAGGAGAACCGAGCGAGGAGCCGAAGTCGTCTTTCCCGATCCAGTCCAGCTGTAGGCGCATCGTAAACGCGCCACTTTTGAAGTACTTGAAGAAAGGAGCTAGAACCCAAGAAAGAATGCAGCTCCGTGGCAAAGTCGTCCTCCAGCCCGGAGGTCCTTATCATTTTGAAGTTTAGTAAAGGGATGTAATGTACATGACCGCTATCTCATTTTGTGTCAACACTTTTGTAAGCCCGTGCGGCAAGTAGCTGACTCGTTTCAAGAGTTTGTAATAGATATTCATTATCAATAAAGAGAACTTTTTCATGTTTCAAATCTGTGTTTCAATTTAGCTGCGTACTCTGAATATGTGCTCGTTATAGAAAATACCCTAGACTTGTGCGGGCGCAACCCCAGGCCCGTACGGCGGTCACGATTCAGGGGACACCCCAACGATTCCACGGAATCGGGTCGTGACATAATGGTATCAGAGCACAGATTCAAGTTCCTTAACCCTCGCACCGGAAAAGTTCCTTTAACGATCAAATTCCTGTGCGAACTCTTGAACTCATTAGGCCAAAATAAGATACGTTCATGCAATAAGTCCATAATACATTATGATCATGATGTAATTTACCATCTTTTGAAAGAATGGCACCAACGCAATCTGCAGCACTAGCACCGGACGAAATATAAGGCCAAGAAAGTAGTTCGGGCACGCTCTCGGAGCCAACGGGGCATGTCTCAAGTCGATCCGCTTGAGCGGATGATGCAAATGTTAGAATCACAACGACAAAGAGATGATGCTCGCCAAGCCAAGTTCGAAAGCAATCTAGAGGCCCGATTCTCAGTCCAACAGAAGCAGGTAGATGCCCTACAACAGATCGTGCAGACTTTGGCCTCCAACCATTCCGCGACAACAGCAGTGACTCCGGTGGAGGAGCCCGTGCTTGAAGTTGAGATGCCATAAATTCCAAGGCCGAGGGAAGTGACTGCCTTCAACTTTGGCCACTTCAAGAAAGTTTGTAATACCCCATTCAACGGGACTAAGGAACCAATTGTGGCTCTAGATTGGTTGGCCGAACTTGAAGACCACTTCGCTCTGCTAGTGGTCCCCGAAGAGAAGCGCGTCACATGCGCGCAACTGCAACTCCGCCTCAACGTGCACGATTTGTGGGACGTGCATCGACGATCTCTTTAATTTGACCATGGAGAGGAGGCAATCTCGTGGACGACTTTTCGTGCCGCGTTTGAAGAGGAGTTTATACCCCCTCCGGTACGACGTCAGATGGAGAACGAGTTCGTATAGCTGCGGCAGGGCAGTATGACAGTTAAGCATTATTCCGCCGAATTCAACCGACTCTCCAAATTCGCTAGCGCCTATTTACCTGATGCAGCGAGTAGAGCCAGAAGGTTTGAAGGTGGTTTGCGCTCTGCCATCCATGTGCACGTGGTCGTTCATCAGTATGGGACAATGCGGGAAGTCTTGAATCACGCTCTATCTTTTGAACCGCAGTATCCTCACGTTTCTACCGGCGTTGTGCATACCTACAATCACAAACGCCATAGCGACGAGAAAGGAAACACCGCTACAAAGCGCCAAAACCACGAAGGCAAGCAGAAAGCAAACTCAACCCAAATATGTCTCTTCTGTAAAAGACAGGGGCATGTCGTCAACCAATGCCGAAAGAAACTCGGGTTATGCCTCATTTGTGGAGACCCAAATCACACAATGCAAAACTGTCCGCTCTACTCTGCTAGCCATCCCCGACATCCAAATCCACTTGGTTAGCGGTAGGTTCTATTCCTAAGTTTTGGGACAAAACTTCCAATTAGTTGGGTAGGATGTGGCGTCCCGTTCCTCCTATTCGAGGAGCGCGGCTAAGAAATACAAGATGGTATCGTTCGATCGGGATAGATTAAAATAAGAACTCGTCCTCGTTATGGATTTGCTTCTTCGGAATCGATTCCCATATTCAGTGGACCGTGCCCCCGGGATCGACTTAGCGGCAGAGTCAGGAGGGACCTCTCCGCTGTTATCTTTGTTGCCTCAGTTTTCGATGTCGCTTGTTGCTTTCGTGCTTTGAGTTAGTTTTCAGATTTGCTTGAGATTTCTTGAACGGTTTCGATAGATTTTATTATTTTCGTTCATTGAACTGCACTTCAATTCCGAGTATGGAAAGAGAGGAAGAGGTATTAATCAAGCTGTTCGTGATGCAGGTGAACGAGCAGTAGGCGGCTTACGAGCGGAGTCTTGAAGCGCCTCTTTCCTTCTCCCTTCCAACCAACTAAGTGAGTGGCTACCATCCCGATTAGCTAGCCCTGCTTCTAAGTCTTCACACCTAATAAATCTTGCATCCTTGTTTGCCCCGATCAATCGATACCAAATAATAACTAAAAAATGTCAAGATAAAAAAGGAATAGACTTGGATATTATTGCTTGTCAACTAAACTTGTGAACGGTTATCATATTGTATGCTAGTTCATTTCAAATGCTCTATAATGCTTCAATTTTAGTTAGAATATATCTTCTTCTATAAATTGAGCTAAGCATGCAACACACCTTGTATGCGCAAAAATTGTTCAGGAAGCCTATGCTAAATGAATTATGTAATACTGCTTGTCTTGTACTCGTATTGCCTCAACTGCATGAATGTTTAACGTATCATGAACGATTGATCACGGACAACTTGTGCACAAGGTAAATGGTTCTGCGGACGGTCGCTGGGGCACTGACACCGATCCGGGCCGGGCGGAACCCAATGTTTAGTCTCACGTGATTGACGGGATGCTTACAACGCACCATGTGCTTTCGTTGTATACCATCCTCGTCAATGACTATTGTCCATTATGGCTTCTTGCCAGTGATCGTAACGTGTATTTAAACCTGTTGCAAACTAACTTGTGTCTACGTGGCAGGGAAGGCATGATAAGTATTGTGCAGGTGGTTCAAACGGGCAGGTAAAAGTCACCGAACGATGACAAGTTCATTTCAGTAAATTCTATATGCTGCTTACTTGTAAATGAACTAAGGCAAGATAGAAAACCACAAATAATATGCATGCTTCATATAAACAACGTGTTGATTGGTATAGTTCGGTTAGCTCGCCTTCACCAGTATGTTTCGACATACTGACCCTCGTTGAAACAGGTTTCCCGTACTAAGGAGAACCGAGCGAGGAGCCGAAGTCGTCTTTTTCGATCCAGTCCAGCTGTAGGCGCATCGTGAACGTGCCACTTTTGAAGTACTTGAAGAAAGGAGCTAGAACCCAAGCAAGAATGCAGCTCCGTGGCAAAGCCGTCCTCCAGCCCGGAGGTCCTTATCATTTTGAAGTTTAGTAAAGGGATGTAATGTACAGGACCGCTATCTCATTTTGTGCCAATACTTTTGTAAGTCCGTGCGGCAAGTAGCTGACTCGTTTAAAGAGTTTGTAATAGATGTTCATTATCAATAAAGAGAACTTTTCCATGTTTCAAATATGTGTTTCAATTTAGCTGCGTACTCTCAATATGTGCTCGTTATGCAAAATGCGACTTCTGCTTTTTTTCCTTTCTCTTGATTTTCTCCTTGAGAAAGAGAAGAGGTTTTTGTGGCCAATCTCCAGCTTCTATCTTTGCTGCTAAATTATCCTACCCTAGCCTTGTGCGGGCGCAACCCCAGGCCCGCACGGCGGTCACGATTCGGGGGACGCCCCAACGATTCCACGGAATCGGGTCGTGACACTTAGTAGGCTCAGGATTTGAATTAATTTAAAATAGAGTTTGAGTTTATCTCAATAATTTATAATCTTAAATAGAATTAAAGATAATACAAATAATTTATATATAATCTCATTAATATCTATTAACACTAAATTAGTATCTATCTAATATTAAGACAATATACATCCAAATAAATCCTAAATAATTTCAAAAATCTAAATAAATTTCTTAAAATTCTAAATAAATTACAAAAATATATAATTAAATATTTTAACCTAAAATAAATATTTGGTAGGAACAATATGCAAGTATGGTCTCATAGTAAATCATGAAAGTCCTAGAAATTTACGTTTTCTATGTTTTAATTACCCTAAAATTCTAGAAAAATATTTTGCATGGAGATTTAGGTTTGTCTTCTACATGAATTAAAATGATTTATTTAAAATGTTTTGCATGGATATTTAGGTTTAGGGTTTGCAAATAAATTATAAAATATGATAAAGGATTTTCATGGAGATTTAGGTTTTGATCTTAAATAATTGTCCGGGATATAAATTACAGGGTGGGAAATGCTAAATAAATTAATGAGGAATAAATTAAGTAGAAATAAGATTCTGATTTATTTGAACGTTGATGAACACCGAGGAGCACGTGATTGATTGAGGACTAGTGTGTAGTGTAAAACCCCTAATCGGTAATTTGGGGACTGGAAATTAAAAGGTGGTTAATATAGAGTAGTACTTTGTGATTGGTAACAACAATATGAAATGAAGGGTTAATAATCGTTAATTATGTTTTGAGGATTGGTCGATGATAGTGTATAGATGACTAGTTGATTTGATGTATCGTACCGATAGTCAACTGTGGTCAACCCCCTAGCGTCTTGTCCCTGTGAGTCATAGCAGAGACTGAGCATATGTATAGATGTGTGTCTCATCCATGTTGCCATGTGATAGTTTATTGATTGAGTTTGTATCTCATCTCTAGGTACCACGGGACCTGAGCACTTGGACGTGGTACCGGATTCCCGTCATCAGCAGCCGGACGCAGGCAAGTGTACCTTGCCACCCTGTATTTCAGATTACAGATATTTATTATTTCTTTATGTACATTATGCGCGTATGTTTGGTTACGATCGATACTTCATGTCCGGATCACAATCGGGTGCAGACGTTCGTCGTAACATCTTAGAGTGATTGTTAGATGTTCGTAACACCTCGATGTACGTACCTGAGTATATCGACACCCCATGACACACTCATACACTGTGATCGTGCCAGATTCCTGTATCCTGATACTGACATCATGACCAGAGACTGGGACGACCTTAGGGTCGCGTCTGTTGAGTTATTTCTGTGTGTCGAGACTGTTAGATAGAGGTTCAGGTTTAGCACACCATCGTTGACCGCTTGGGATGGGAAAGACAGTTACTAGACGTTTGGGCTCCTCTGTACGCGCTTATATATATATATATATATATATATATATATATATATATATATATATATATATATATATGTACTGTATCTGTATTGATCCTGTATCTAGTGTAGTTGTATCTCCCGTGTGACTCCTTCCCCGGAGCTGCGGTACGTCCCGTGTGTTTCCGTGTTCGGAGCTACAGTTTTATTTTGGATAGCCCACGCATCGAACATTGTCTTTAAACTGTGTCACACTTGTTTGGTTATGATAGAGTACCCTGTCGTTGTACTTGTACTTTCTGTTATACTTGGCATGCTGTATTTTTGTACCTTGTTACGTCCCTCTGAGGACCTGGTCCCCTGCCAGTTTTGTCGCATAGATGATTACGGAGCATTGGAGTTGCTGATGGAGTTTCACGTCTTGCGGGCATTGTACCAGGTACTCATATCATTTCCACCGGCATTATGGTTACTTTATTCTTATTGATTATTCATCTGCTGTTGTAGCCTAGTTTTTGTAGACTCATCTCTTCTCGAGTCTATTCGAGTTTGTGTGTTATTAGGCGGCCGACTTTAGCACATATAGCTCTTTCTTGTATACTACTGTACATTGTGGATTAAGACATAGAGGTTTACATTTATAGGATATCTAGATAGTGCCCTTTATATTATACAGCTTATATGCATTCGAGTCAGACCAGAGTCTGGTCGAATGCGTAGCTGGCGTGTCACGTATTCCTGGTCCTACGTATTTTGGGACTGGGGCGTGATATATTTTTGTGGTAGCCCATGCAGGTCAGATTTAAATTGTCTTGGTCACTTGACTGTGCCAAGCGAGCTTGAAATTAGGAATAGATATTATAATTGTTGAATAGGATCTCAATCCATAATCGATTTTTAAAAACTCACTTTGTATGTGATTATCGCCCTTGGACTTCCAATTTGTATTCGTTCAACTTTCGTCGGTATCGTTATCATCGTTTCTCATCCCCTATTATTCAGGAAGGCGAACGCTTGCGCCTGATGGTTTCCTCCAGAAGAAGATCGCAGTTCAGACAACAGAAGATGTGATACGTGCAATAATCTCTGAGAAGATTGTTACCCTCAGTAGGGTAGGCTAATAGGTTCTCTTAGATGCTAAAACTAGTGTGGAAGGCTATCAAGAGAATTAGACCCAGTAGTACCCTACCCGTACTCGAGATAGCAGTGATCTTGGAAGTACTGGGAGCTGGAAAGATTGTTGATCATGACCTAGAGTAATTCATGGAAATGCATAGCCTGATGATGGAAACTAGTAATTGTATATGATAGCAATACTAGGAACGATGGTTATGAGCTAGAGGAGATAAAATTTTAGGCTCTCACTTGGAAGATAATGATCTGATTCCAGGAATTCTAGTATGTGCTTGAGTGATACCATTATTGTACTATGTGATTTGGAGAGATAAATAACGAAAAGAAGAAATTTGAGGAATAAAATTTTAGGGAAAACCTTGAGGAGAAAAGAACTTATACATTAGGTAAGATAGAATTTTTCTTTTGGAAGATTAGTGTGGTAAACAGAACAGGAGAATTTATTTTGAGGTTAAGTATGGACGATGACATCGTCCTAGCATGAGTTGATTGAGCCAATACCACGCGACACTAGATTGTCGACGTAGTTGCATTATATTTCTAGGCCACCAGGTTACCCTGAGTTGAGTTTCTTCAAGGAGTCCAGGAGTATGGTGCCCATCTACCTCAGGGGCACATAATACAAGGTGAACCAGTGTACCCCGCATTATATCAGAGTTTGAGGATGTGATTCTAGAGAACCTTCAGGGACTGCTACCTGACAGAGAGATAGAGTTTGCTTTAGAGTTGACGCCAAGAGCCGAGCCGGTTATTTTCCCATCTTCAGACTAGTACCGATAGAGTTGGTTGAGTTGAAGGTCCATAGTAGAGGATCACTTAGACAAGGATTTCAGTCGGGCTAGTGTTTCTCCATGGGGAGTACCCATCATATTTTACCGAAGAAGGACGGGACGGTACGTTGTGTATCGATTACAGGGCGTTAAGTATTGTAACGATAAAGAACAAGTACCCTATGCCGCGCATCGATAATTTATTTGATTAGCTTAGCGGCGCATATGTATTCTCAAAGATCGATCTCAGATCAGGCTATCATCAGATTAAGGTACGGAGAGAGGACATTCCGAAGATGGCTTTCCGGATGAAGTATGGATGCTATGAGTTTCTAGACATGCCGTTTGGTTTAACCAACGTGCCAGCAGTACTTATGAGCTTGATGAATAGTGTTTTCCACCAGTACTTAGATAAGTTAGTGGTAGTATTTATCGACGACATCTTGGTATATTCTAAGAGCCATGAGGAGCACGAGAGACACCTCAGGATCGTATTGGAGACGCTAAGACAGGAAAGGTTGTATGCCAAGCTCAGCAAATATGAGTTATGATAGTCCACGCATCAGGACAACTAAGGGTTCATGAGAAGAACTATCAGACGCACGATCTAGAGCTAGCTGTAGTGATAATTGTACTAAAGCTATGGCGACACTACCTTTATGGAGAGCGTGTTGAGATTTATACAGATCACAAAAGTCTAAAGTATGCCTTACACGTAGAATGAGCTCAATATGAGACAAAGACACTGGCTAGAGTTGACGATAGATTATGATATCGAGTTGCAGTACCACCCTGGCAAGGCGAATGTAGTAGCAGATGCCTTAAACAGGAAGCCCATGGCATATTTTTACGAATCATCGCCGGTTGTTAGAGGATCTTCAGAAACTCAGGATTTAGATTGTATTGCCAGGCATGGATGGACAGATGGTCAGTCTCGAGGATTCAGTCCACATTTATTGAGAGGACCAAGGCATCCTTGCTTACAGATACGAGATTTAGACGACTGCGAGAAAGGACAGAGGCCGACATGCAAACGAGACTCAGGATTCATGAAGACGGAACATTGAGGTGTGTAGATCGCCTATATGTTCTGAGTGGCGAGCTACGCCAAGAGTTGAGGACCGAGGCTCATAGCTCGATTTATTCAATTCATCCCGGAGGTACAAAGATGTACCGAGATTTGAGGTAATATTTCTGGTGGCATGGGATGAAGAGAGAGATTGCAAGATTCGTGGCAAGATGCTTGGTATGTCAGCAAGTCAAGACTGAATATCAGAGAACTGTAGGACTATTGTAGCCGCTTCCCAGTCCCGAGTAGAAGTGGGAACACATTACCATGGACTTCGTCCCAGGATTCCCGCGGAGCCCTAGCGAGAAGGATACAGTTTGGGTTATCGCAGACAGACTCACCAAGTCTGCTCATTTCTTGCCCTTCAGAGTTGGGCAGTCCATAGAGATATTAGCTGACATGTATATGAGGCAGATAGTACGACTACATAGAGTGCATGTTAGCATTACATCAGGATCGTGATTCCAGATTCATATCATATTTTTTACGGAGTATGCAGGAGAGTCTAGGAACTCGTCTTATGTTCAGCACTGCATATCATCCACAGACTGATGGCCAGTCAGAGCGCATGATACAGATATTAGAGGATATGTTGATAGCGTGCATGAGTGATTTTGGAGGATCTTGGGAGGACCATCTACACTTGGTGGAATTCTCCTACAATAACAGCCACCAGGCTAGCATACAGATGGCACCTTATGAGGCACTGTACGACAGGAAATGTAGGTCACCAGTATGTTGGAGTGACGTGGGAGAGCGTCAGATACTTGGTCCAGAGTTGGTGACATAGACAGTGGAGAAAGTCAAGCAGATTCAGAGCCACCTGCGTGCAGCATAGGACAGACAGAAATATTGGACAGATGTGCACCACAGACCATTGGAGTTCAAGACAGAAATAAGTCACAGATATGCTAATCTCATCCACACAACAAGTCATAGAAAAGAAATACTAAACTAGAATAAGGAGTCTGAAATATCCAAAATAATAGTCGTGTGGAGACAAATTCACTACCAATGACTATATCCAAAACTAAAATGAGAGAGGAGTACAAAGTCTCCAATATAAAATAATGTGAAGACAGAAGTGTATCAGCTAAAAAGAATCCATCGCTAGATGTACTCAAAGATGCTCAGAAGGTAAGACCTCCTCGGCAGAAAGTAATGTGTCAGGTCCAGGCCCGTACTTCTGCAAATACTCAAGAGCAGATACACCTGGCAGAGGACCAGGTCCTCAGAGGGACGTAACAAGATACAGAAAAGCGAGCCAACTTGAATACAGTAAATATGCATATAATTTGAAAATAAATAAGTACGCTATACAAGACAATCTATATAAATGCAAATGAGGATAACTTTTTGACGTATAGGCAAAGGTAGGCTACTCGATCTAATCCTCACAACTTACACACCCGTCTAGAACATCATCAGCCGACATACCGCGGGGGTAGCGACCCTCGTGACTCCATCAATCGACATACCGCGGGGGTAGCGACCATCGGACACGACCACCATAGTGCGTGCTAGTGACTACGGTGTTACCAGAGTGGTTAAAGCCCATACGCCTAATGATTGTCCTCGATGATACTAAGTGTCCAATGTGTGTCAACATATCTAATATATAGTAATGACTGAAAGAACTACACATGCAATGAATAAACAAAAATGAAATAAATATACAGAAATATAATAAGCATGCAAAATACTGTAAACAACTTGGCAATGTATCTTGCCTGACAAGAAAGCTGCAAAATATAGTGTCCCGATGTCAACACCAAGAGTCAGAAGCTACGGCCTCAGAATGAACGTCTTCGGATGCTGAAATAAATATCACCAACGTTCCCAGAATAAGCAAAATAGCTAAAAAGCACTTCCCTTTCGTCCAATTTGGACACAAGAGCAAAACGGTAATTTCGGATAAAAGTGGGGTCCACGTGTGGCCCACTTTGCACCGAAAAGCGTACCGAGGGTAACAGTGTCTAAATAGGACAAACTATAGGTCAAACAACTCTAAATGTCAATACGAATCCAACGGTATATCCAAATGTGGATTCCGATGGGCCGAACACAATTTTGTCCAAAAAGTCAACTATGGGGCCCGTCAATTGGCGATTTGGTCAACTGTCTCAGAATTGCGTAAAGATTGGGTCACAGGACCAGCGCGTTATCACGAGTCCAGTGGTGCAAGTTTTGTCGTAATTTGACAAGCGTGCACAAAATACGCACGAGTTCCACAAAAGTTGCGACAAGGGGTGTATCCGCGGATACGGCCTGATTTCGGCGCGCACACGCGTCCGAATCAGTTTTCACAAATTTTTACGTATCCATCTATGCTGCGTGCACCGTTCGGTACACTTGGAACACGGCGGGGCGGTCCCGTTTGGCAGGGCGCGCTCCGTTTTACAACTTTTAGAATTATGGAAAAAGTCGATTCGCGGGATTTTGTGACGAATTTAATTCTGCCCACAACAGCTAATAATCTAGGATTATTTAACAGAAAATAAACTAGGTCAAGTGTTCTACACATATCAAAAAGAATCACCAAATTCGGATCTCTGTGGTGGGAGATACGAACTCGGCAACATGGGTGATCACAGCAGTTTTCTGCGATCCCAGAATTCGGTCTGCTTGTGCCAACTTGGGCGCTATTTACGCCTATGGGTACACGTTGTTCGAGGTCTGCTATTATACAAATATGGAAGAGGGTTAAGGGATGAGCATACCGGTGAAGACGGAACAACGTTTGGTTGAGCGAGTCGACGGAAAACAACTCCGGAACGAAGGTACCTCGTGTGGGAATCTGCAGTGCGCGAGGTCGGGGTCGTCGGGATTGGTTTGGACGGCCTGACGGGGTACTCTGGCTGCGGTGGCGGCTCTAGATGAGAAGAGGGGGTCTGGAGCTTTTAGGTTAGGGTTTTATGAAATTATATATATATATATATATATATATATATATATATATATATATATATAATAGGGAGAGAGAATAGATATGGAGGCGGGTCAGCGAACAAAAGGGGGGGGCGATGTGTCTGTGGTCGTGGGAATTTGGGTTGGCTGAGCTTGTTAAGTTGCTTTGCTAGTTTTGCTAATGTGGAATAGGAAAGCAAAAGCAAACGTTTGCTACTTGCTAACTTGCTTTAAGTTGCAAGTTGCTAAGTTCTGTGGAATACTAAAGTTTGCTAGTTTGCTAGCTAAGTGGAATAATAAAGTTTGTATTATTAGTATCATTATTAGTAGTATATTATTAATTTCTTTATACTTTTTTTTTCTTTTCTGTTCTTCTTCTTAAACATATATATACATATATATATATATATATTTGAATATATATATACTCATAAGAAATTTATAGATTAGAATAATGCACACCATTAGGCTAGCAACTGCTCAAGGGGTCTCCTACATGAAATAAATTCCGAAAAAATTCTGATGGTCCCATAAATCCTCTAAGTGCCCCAACACATAAAATAAAAATTAATAAAAATTTCTCCTATTTAGCACATAATTACCATAATTAAATTATTAATTAATAAAAAAATAAATAAATACGGTTTTTAGAAATAGGGGTTTTACACTAATTTATGTACGGCATTTGACTACTAGTTGTTTTTAAATTCTTTTGGCTATTATCGTGCTTTACTTTTAATTTCGGGGACAAAATTTTTCTAAGTTGGGAAGAATGTAAACCCCCTCAATTAATTCTATAGATAGTCAGGTATGGATTGGAAAATTTTGGTTTAGCAGCAGATGTTTGAGGTTTAGAGTAGGGTTGCTTATGTCTGTTATTTATTAATTAAACCCTTAGCGCGCCCTACAAATTGTTGAATTATTCGGAGCCCAATATCAGCCCATAAATTCCATCGGACTATTGTACTTCTGACTTGACTCGCCAATTTAGGCGTTGGACTTTTTCGTCACACAAAATTAAATCTGTTGTGCCTTAAATTAATTGCACAATTTCCAGTATCCTAAATCCCATAATTTAATTCCGTGTCAGACACCTGTGTCTTACCCTCAATTTTAAGATACCAACTTAACCCGTTGAGCCGGACCAACTTAAGGGTCCAAGACTGACTCCAAGCCTCCACCATTTTTGACCTTTGTGTCATTTCTAAATTTAGACCCCAAGTGCCCCTATTTAATTTAAAAGCGCGGGACACTTTAATTCTAATTAAATCAGAGATACCAATTTTGACTAATCCTATTTTAATCTCCATTTAATCCCAATTGCCATTTAATTAAGTCCATGCCAAACACACAACACCCCCTCACCATACAAAACACCAAACACCAATTCCCCCATAATTTTTCCATCATTTCATGTGTTTGTGCAATTATCCAAATTTAAGGGGCTTAGTTGCATTTATTGAATTAGGTGTCCTCACCTCATTGGCCAAGGCTAAATGGAGAGGCTACCCCTTCTTTGACCGTAGTTAACCCATCTCCCCCCTTATTCTTCATGAAGAAACCTATTCCCTTCATGTAAAATCCATACCCTCCATTTGGATTGGGAGCATCACAACCCTCCATCCTCCACACAACCTCCTATAAAATATCCTTTCACCCCTCTCCCCAATGCAGGCCCTAATCCCTAGGCACATTGGAAACCACCCTCTCCTCTCTCTCCTCCCTCCTCCACTAGTAAATCGAGCCCCCTACATACATATTTATTTTTTTCCTCCTTCTTCTTCTTCCTTTCTTCTTCCTGGAGGGAAGCTCCGGCCGAGCAGGCAGCACCCCCACGCTGTCACTCCGGCGGCTGACCTCTCCTCCGGCCACGCCGGCGAGATCCGACGGCCCGCAGCGCAGCAGCCTGTCCAACCCGCTGCAACCCGCGTCGAGCCGTACCCCGCAGCTCCGGCGCTGTCCCCGCGTTGAGCCGCACCCACGGTTCTCCGACGAACCAGTCCGGCGCCGAGCCCCATTCGATCTCCATCAACTCCGGCACTGTGCAACCCGCAGCTCCGACGAGCAGCGTCCAGCGTCGAGCCCTCGACTCCTCAGTCCACCCGAGCCCCACCCCGGCGAGTTCCCTCAACTCTGGCCAGCCAAACTGTCACTACCCAATTCTAGAAAATAGGGTTATTTTTTTATTTTTATTTGGTAAATTGTGTATTGTATTTAAATAATTATAATTGTATTTAAATAGTGATTGTACTTATTCTTTTGTGGCTGTGAGATGTTGTAGCTATTATGGCCTTGGACTGTATTATTTTGGATTGTCTTGCTCTCTTGGTTCTGTTTCTTTGTTTATATCATATCGTGCTTTTATTCTTTTCCTAGATTTTGTGATTGAGAATTCATATATATATTGCGTGGTTGCCCTCCTTTTGGAGAGGATTTTGATATATATATATTGTGTGGTTGCCCTCCTTTTGGAGAGGTCATGCCGGATTTTTCTGTGAGATATAGATAGATATGGTTGACCTAGAACGGACCTTTACAGCGTTCTATCGCCGATTCTGCGGCGTAGGCTGGACGTACCCACGGCTCATGCCCGATTTTCGGGTGCGGGTCGTGACACATTTTTGGTGGTGGCCCATGCAGGTCTGCTTTTTAGGTTTACTTGCAATATGATATAGAAGATAGACTGAGAGAGAGTGTGCTCAATCACAACTAGGACCCCTCCTGATTTTTCTTGCTATTTTAATTTTTCTGAAATTGTTTTCTTTTGCAATATCACTGTCCTTCTTTGATGTTATCGTTTCTTGCACTGTATTGACTTCTTTTGGTCTGTGTTCAGGATGCCTCCGAAGACCAGATCTCAGCGTACCGTCCCAGCAGCTGCTACCGAGAGGTCTGCCACCTCTCGACCTACTCGACTTTCGGCAGCCGCTACCGCTCCACTCGCCACTCCTGCGGTTGAGGGAGCTTCAGTTTCTCTCGGAGATCCCCTTACTCCCATTGATCCGAGAGCCACCCCAGTTGTCCCGGTGGTACCTCCTCCACCACCGCCTGCGCCAGTGGATGCTACGCAGTTGTTCATATTCTTCCGAGAGATGATGGATGCGCAGTACCGCCAGACAGATGTTATGAGGATGGGCATTGAGAATGCTCATCAGGTGGCTATGACAGCGGTCGACAGAGTGGCTCAGATCCAGCCACAACCAGAGCAGGCTCAGTATCCTAGGCCGGGTACTATTATCGATTTTCAGAGGATGCGGCCTAAGGAGTTCCGTGGTACAGAGGGGATCCTGTACGTCGACGACTGGATCGAGCATATAGAGGGCATCTTTAGGCTGGCGATAATCCCAGCCAGCATGCAGATCGACGCAGCGGGCAGCCAGATGTTCGACCTTGCCCTCACTTGGTTCCGTACGGATACGCGGATAGCAGCTCCGGGATTGAATTGGGAGGCTTTCAAGAAGCTTTTCAAGGAGAAGTTCTTCCCGGATGTGGCTCTCAGTGCCTTAGAGAGTCAGTTCGAGGCGCTCGTCCAGGGGAGTATGTCAGTGGACGAGTATGCAGCGGAGTTCTGCCGTCTGGGCAGATTTGTTGAGGGGTTGTCTGAGGCAGCGAAGGCGCGGAAGTTCCGCAAGGGCTTGGTCATGGCGGTCAAGTCCTTGACTAGGAGCGACCGCGAGGCGACCTTCGAGCAGATTGTCAGCGATGCTCAGAAGGCTGAGGATGATTTGGAGCTGAAGACGAAGAGGAGCAGAGATGCTTCAGGAGCAGGTAGCAGTGCAGGCCCAGCCAAGAGGCCATTCCAGCAGACCCAGCAGCACCAGAGTCAGGGTCGTGCGCCCTTCCGGCAGGCGCCCCAGCAGCAGAGGCAGGGTCAGCAGCAGGGCCAGAGACAGCCCATCATTTGCCCTTTCTGTAGGAAGCCAGGGCACGGATGGGACATATGCAGAAAGAGGCTGGGCAGATATTTATTGTGTGGCGCAGCAGATCACCAGCTGAAGGATTGTCCTTCAGCGCTTGCCCGTACAGCTCAGGGCGGAGGAGCCGCTCAGAGGGCACCAGCCAGAGCACCTGTAGCGCAGCAGAGAGGACCGCCTTTGCAGACTCAGCAGCAGAGGTTCGCCCAGCACCAGCAGCAGCACCAAGGAGGACAGCAGGGGCGAGCTTTTGCCCTGACAGTAGACAAGGCCGAGCCAGTTGGTGACGTTATCTCAGGTTCTGTTCTTCTTGATTCTATTCCAGCACTTGTTTTATTTGATTCGGGTGCTTCCCATAGCTTTGTGTCTGTATCTTTTGCTGTTAGACACCATCTTGTTGCTGAACCTTTAGCTAGACTCTGCAAGATCACGACCGGGGGTGGTATCATCCTAGTCCGTGATGTCTGCAGAGACCGGAGAGTTACCTTGGGAGGCCGAGAGTTGAGTGTGTGCCTACTCGTAATGCCACTTTCGAGCTACGATATTGTACTCGGGATGGATTGGTTGAGTACGCATTGTGCTAATATAGATTATCGTGGAGGCAGAGTTTTGTTTAGTCCGCCGGGTGAGCCAGAGTTTCAGTTTGCCAGAGGAGCAGCGGAGCAGACCGAGGGAGTCTTCTGCGGAGCCCTGGTGGTAGAGCCGAGGTTGCTACATCCACTGATAGAGGAGTACATGGATGTCTTTCCGGAGGAGTTGCCAGGGTTACCTCTGGACAGAGATATGGAGTTCTCTATAGACTTGGTGCCAGGCGCGGAGCCGATATCCCAGCACATCTATAGAGTCAGCAACAGTGAGCTGATAGAGTTGAAGAAACAGGTGGATGAGCTTCAGGACAAGGGATTTATCAGATCTAGTTCTTCCCCGTGGGGTGCTCCGGTACTTTTTGTGCCGAAGAAGGATGGGTCGATACGGATGTGTATCGACTACAGGGCTCTGAACAACCTCACAATCAAGAACAAGTATCCGCTGCCACGTATTGACGATCTTTTTGACCAGTTGAGCAGAGCGAGGGTGTTTTCCAGGATTGATCTGAGGACAGGCTACTATCAGGTGAAGGTGAAGCAGGAGGATATTCCGAAGACAGCTTTTCGGACCAGATATGGATAATATGAGTTCATGGTGATGCCGTTTGGGTTGACTAATGCCCCGGCAGTGTTCATGAATCTGATGAACAAGGTGTTCCATCAGCATCTGGACAGGTTTGTGGTGGTGTTTATAGATGATATCTTGGTGTATTCGAAGACCCCAGAGGAGCATGAGGAGCATCTGAGGATAGTGTTGGAGACTTTCAGGAAGGAGAAGCTTTATGGAAAGCTTTCGAAGTACAAGTTCTTCCTTGACAAGGTTGAATTCCTTGGTCATATGGTGACTGGAGAGGGTATCTCGGTGGATCCGAGAAAGATCATGGCAGTTGAGGCATGGAGTGCTCCGAGTTCAGTAGCCGAGGTCAGGAGTTTCTTGGGACTGGCAGGCTACTACAGGAGATTTGTTCAGGATTTTTCCCGGATTGCAGAGCCGTTGTCCAGGCTGACTCAGAAGGACGTGGAGTTTATTTGGTCAGAGGAGTGCCAGATCGCCTTTGATGAGCTGAAGAGGAGGTTGATGACAGCTCCAGTGTTGACGTTGCCATCAGGTTCTGGAGGATTCACTATCTATAGTGATGCATCGGGGAAGGGATTGGGTTGTGTGTTGCAGCAGAATGGAAGGGTGATTGCCTATGCTTCCAGGCAATTACGTCCTCATGAGAAGAACTACCCTACCCACGATTTAGAGTTGGCAGCGGTCATCTTTGCTCTGAAGTTGTGGAAACACTATTTATACGGAGAGCGTGTGGAGATCTTCACAGACCACAAGAGCTTGAAGTATGTGTTTACCCAAAAAGAGCTGAACATGAGGCAGAGGAGATGGTTGGAGTTGATGAAAGACTTCGACATATCGTTGCAGTATCATCCAGGGAAGGCGAACGTAGTTGCGGATGCATTGAGCAGGTATCCGGTAGCTATGTGCCTGACTACAGATCGTTATCTTCTGGCAGATCTAGAGAGCTTGGGCATTGAGGTGATAGTGCCTGGAGTTGAGATGCAAATATGGGGACTGCAGATTCAGTCAAAGTTGGTAGACCGGATCAGGGCTACACAGTTTGAAGATGATTCCCTAAGGAGTATCAGGGCGCAGGTTCAGATGGGTTTATCAGATAACTTCACCATTGCTGATGATGGTTCCTTGCGACACGGTACCAGGTTGTGTGTGCCGAGTGGGTCGTTGCATGAGGAGGTTCTCCAGGAGGCGCATCGATCCCAGTACTCTATGCATCCAGGTGCCAACAAGATGTATAGAGATCTGAGACAACATGTATGGTGGTACGGGATGAAGCGGGAGGTAGCGCGCTTCGTATCCCGATGCTTAGTGTGCCAGCAGGTGAAGGCGGAGAGGCAGAGGCCAGGAGGATTACTCCACCCGTTACCCATTCTGGAGTGGAAATGGGAGCATGTGACCATGGATTTTGTTTCTGGACTTCCCCGTTCTCCAGGCGGGAAGGATGCGATTTGGGTCATCGTGGACAGGTTGACCAAATCGGCCTACTTTCTACCATTCAAAGTGGGTACGTCTATAGAGAGACTAGCAGAGATGTATGTGCGCCAGATAGTCAGACTGTATGGAGTTCCAGTGAGCATAGTATCAGATCGGGACAGTCGCTTTACTTCGCATTTTTGGAGGAGTCTGCAGGCTAGCTTGGGCACCCAGCTCAAGTTTAGTAGTGCGTATCACCCACAGACAGATGGTCAGTCAGAGAGGACCATTCAGACACTTGAGGACATGCTTCGCACTTGTGTTTTGGATTTCAGAGGCTCTTGGGAGGATCACTTGCATTTGGTAGAGTTTGCTTACAACAACAGCTACCAAGCCAGTATCGAGATGTCACCTTTTGAGGCGTTGTATGGACGGAGGTGTCGCACTCCGTTATCATGGGATGATGTAGGTGAGAGAGCTTTGCTTGGCCCGGAGATGGTGGTTGATGCAGCGGAGAAGGTCAAGCTCATTAGAGATAGACTTCGGGTGGTGCAGGACAGGCAGCGGCATTGGGCCGATAGCCACCGGAGACCTTTGGAGTTCGAGGTATAGCTTAGAATCTAGATTTTGTTCTTGTGTTTGCTTGTGATTGCTTGTTTTAGACTAAGTGCTGAGACCTTGTTTGTGCTAGGTTGGAGATTTGGTGTTCCTGAGGATTTCTCCGACGCGGGGCACTATTCGCTTCGGTGGAGGCGGGAAGCTTAGCCCACGTTTCATCGGACCCTTCCGTATCCTTGAGAGGGTCGGCACCGTGGCGTATAGGCTTGAGTTGCCGCCTACGCTGGAGGGAGTTCATGATGTGTTCCACGTGTCGCAGTTGAGACAGTACGTGGCGGATCCCAGTCACGTATTGGATCACTCAGAGATCGCGGTGGGCCCTACTCTTAGCTATCCAGAGCAGCCGGTGGAGATTCTGGATCGGCGGGAGAAGGTGTTGAGGAACCAGACTATTCCCTTGGTTCGCGTCGCATGGAGGCATCACTCTCCAGGGGAGTCGACCTGGGAGAGGGATGATGAAATGCGCGAGCGATACCCCTATCTCTTTGAGCCCTGAGGTATGGTTCTTTCTTTGCATTCCTGTCCTAGTTTCGTCTTTTAATTTCGAGGACGAAATTATTTTAAGGAGGGTAGACTTGTCACTACCCAATTCTAGAAAATAGGGTTATTTTTTTTATTTTTATTTGGTAAATTATGTATTGTATTTAAATAATTATAATTGTATTTAAATAGTGATTGTACTTATTCTTTTGTGGCTGTGAGATGTTGTAGCTATTATGGCCTTGGACTGTATTATTTTGGATTGTCTTGCTCTCTTGGTTCTGTTTCTTTGTTTATATCATATCGTGCTTTTATTCTTTTCCTAGATTTTGTGATTGAGAATTCATATATATATTGTGTGGTTGCCCTTCTTTTGGAGAGGATTTTGATATATATATATTGTGTGGTTGCCCTCCTTTTGGAGAGGTCATGCCGGATTTTTCTGTGAGATATAGATAGATATGGTTGACCTAGAATGGACCTTTACAGCGTTCTACCACCGATTCTGCGGCGTAGGCTGGACGTACCCACGGCTCATGCCCGATTTTCGGGTGCGGGTCATGAAACAAACCACCTACCTGTCTAGTCCGGCCAAGCCCCCCCTCGACTCCACTGTCCACTGCCACCCTCACTCCGGCGAGTCACCGCCAACTTCCACCACCACCATTGCATCACCACCACCACCACCATTGCATCACCTCCACCACCACCATTGTACCCCCGTAGCCACCTCCACCCGCTGTCCTCCGGCCAACCCCGGTCGACGCCGCCTCGCCTAGGTATATCTCTCCCCCTCTCTTGTTTTTATTCAATGTGTTATTATTTTATTAGGGTTTCATTTATATATATTCATGTGAGTATATTATTAGGGTTTTATTTTTAGGGCATGTTAATGATGATGTAGGGTTGATAAAGGACATGGAAAAATGACTTGTTGTATGTTGAAGAGGTTTAATATGTTTTAGGGTTAATGTAGGTTAAGGTTTGTCTTCTACATGAATTAAAATGATTTATTTAAAATATTTTGCATGGATATTTAGGTTTAGGGTTTGCAAATAAATTATAAAATATGATAAAGGATTTTCATGGAGATTTAGGTTTTGATCTTAAATAATTATCCGGGATATAAATTACAGGGTAGGAAATGCTAAATAAATTGAGGAGAAATAAGATTCTGATTTATTTGAACGTTGATGAACACCGAGGAGCACGTGATTGATTGAGGACTAGTGTGTAGTATAAAACCCCTAATCGGTAATTTATGGATTGGAAATTAAAAGGTAGTTAATATAGAGTAGTACTTTGTGATTGGTAAGAACAATATGAAACGAAGGGTTAATAATCGTTAATTGTGTTTTGAGGATTGGTCGATGATAGTGTATAGATGATTAGTTGATTTGATGTATCGTACCGATAGTCAACTGTGGTCAACCCCCTAGCGTCTTGTCCCTGTGAGTCATAGCAGAGACTGAGCATATATATAGATGTGTGTCTCATCCCTGTTGCCGTGTGATAGTTTATTGATTAAGTTTGTATCTCATCTTTAGGTACTACGGGACCTGAGGACTTGGACGTGGTACCGAATCCCCGTCATCAGCAGCCGGACGCAGACAAGTGTATCTTGCCACCCTGTATTTTAGATTACAGATATTTATTGTTTCTTTATGTACATTGTGCGCGTATGTTTGGTTACGATCGATACTTCACGTCCGGATCACAATCGGGTGCAGACGTTCGTCATAACATCTTAGAGTGATTGTTAGATGTTCGTAACACCTCAATGTACGTACCTGAGTATATCGACAACCCAGGACACACTCATACACTGTGATCGTACCAGATTCCTGTATCCTGATACTGACATCATGACCAGAGACTGGGACGACCTTAGGGTCGCGTCTGTTGAGTTATTTCTATGTGTCGAGACTGTTAGATAGAGGTTCAGGTTCAGCACACCATCGTTGACCGCTTGGGATGGGAAAGACAGTTACTAGACGTTTGGGCTCCTTTGCACGCTCTTATATATATGTATATGTACTGTATCTGTATTGATCCTGTATCTAGTGTAGTTGTATCACCCGTGTGACTCCTTGCCCGGAGCTGCGGTACGTCTCGTGTGTTTCCGTGTTCGGAGCTACGATTTTATTTTGGACAGTCCACACATCGAACATTGTCTTTAAACTGTGTCACACTTGTTTGGTTATGATAGAGTACCCTGTCGTTGCTCTTGTACTTTCTGCTATACTTGGCATGATGTATTTCTGTACCTTGTTACGTCCCTCTGAGGACCTGGTCTCCTGCCAGTATTGCAGCATAGATGATTACGGAGCATTGGAGTTGCTGATGGAGTTGCACGTCTTGCGGGTATTGTACCAGGTACTAATATTATTTCCACCGGCATTATGGTTACTTTATTCTTATTGATTATTCATCTGCTGTTGTAGCCTAGTTTTTGTAGACTCATCTCTTCTCGAGTCTATTCGAGTTTGTGTGTTATTGGGCGGCCGACTTTAGCACATATAGCTCTTTCTTGTATATTGTTGTACATTGTGGATTGAGACATAGAGGTTTACATTTATGGGATATCTAGATAGTGCCCTTTATGTTATACAGCTTATACGTATTCGAGTCAGACCAGAGTCTGGTCGAATGCGTAGCTGGCGTGTCACGTATTCCTGGTCCTACGTATTTTGGGACTGGGGCGTGACAATAGAAGCATGCCAATTGAATATAGTAAAACATGCATAATAGACAAAAATATATAAGTACGTTGTACTAGACAATCTATATGAATATGCATAATGAGGACAACTTTTTGACGTATGGGCAGGGGTAGGCTACTCTATCTAATCTCATAACTCACACACACGTCAGGAATATCAGAAATCGACATATTCGCGAGGGTAGTGACCAGCGCGATACCAGAAATTGACATACCGCGAGGGTAGCGACCAGCGCGACACAACCACCGTAGTGCATGCTAGTTACTACGGTTTATCAGAGTGGTTATAGCCCATACGCCTACTGATTGTCCTTCCCTCCCATGATACTACGTGTCAAGTGTGTGTCAACATATATATAGTATATAATTATGACTGAAAGAAAACACATATATAATGAATATATAAAGATATGATAAGCATGCAAAGTACTATAAGAAATTTGGCAAGGTATCTGGCCTGGTCTGAAAAGAATGAAGTTCCAACTCAAGGCGTCGTCCGATCTACCCGTCACATAAAGTAAACAAGTTAGGTTACAAAAGTGGGTGAATAGGTTCCTCCATTTTAATCTATTTTAATTTTGAATAAAATAACCTAAAATAGTATTTTAATCTTATATAATCTGATTTTATTACTAAACCCTAATTTTGGTCCAAAGAAAATTAACTTTACGGATTTGTGATCCGTGGCACGCAAATCGAGGCAATCTATTGACCAAAAAGTCAACCAACTCAAATCCTGGATTTGTGTGTAAAATTCTATAGATTTTAGCGCTACATAAATGCCAGAATCGATGGTTTTATACAATCACAAGTCGGTAAAGAGTTATGGCCACAAGGGCGAATAGATGACAATTTTCAGTGGTTTTCTATTTACGTCTACGTTGCACGAATTTTACAGTAAATTAAACTTACATGTTAAATTTTGGAAAATTAATTTTATGTAATTTTATCATGTCAACTTTCTGAAACATCAAATGGTTCGTAATTCCGAGTTCGAGATCTCCCGTAATCTCAAAAACACCTAAATACGTCTGATTTCGGACAACTGGCACTTTTAGAATTTTCTGAAAAAATAGGTTCATAAATTGTTAAAATAATTTATATATTCAGAAAACTAACCTTGATATGGCTCTAACAAAAAAACTGGAGCGTGTTTGGAGTCCGGAGCGAGAAGTTATCGTCTTTTTAAGTCGTCATAACTACTAGAAAATGTGGCTGAATTTATGTCCAATTTATGACGAATTTTGGACGAAAAAGAGAGAAGTTTGGGAAAGAAAAATATGAAATATGAGTTTATTCCATAAGTCTAATAGGTATTTATAATGGTGGAGAATACTTAATTGAATACGACTATGATTGGCTAATTTGGATATGATTAGGATGAGTTTAAATAAGGATAAGATATGCATGAAGTTGCTTTCTTAGTAGGCTCAGGATTTGAATTAATTTAAAATAGAGTTTGAGTTTATCTCAATAATTTATAATCTTAAATAGAATTAAATATAATACAAATAATTTATATATAATCTTATTAATATCTATTAACACTAAATTAGCATCTATCTAATATTAAGAATATATACATCCAAATAAATCCTAAATAATTTCAAAAATCTAAATAAATTTCTTAAAATTCTAAATAAATTACAAAAAAATATAATTAAATATTTTAACCTAAAATAAATATTTGGTAGGAACAATATGCAAGTATGGTCTCATAATAAATCATGAAATTTCTAAAAATTTACGTTTTCTATGTTTTAATTACCCTAAAATTCTAGAAAAATATCCAAAAATCTAAAATAGCTTAAAAATAATTCTGAATAAATATTTATATAAGTAATATATTAAAAAATTATTTTCTAATTAACTAAGAGAATACTCTAAAGAAATTTAATATTTAAAATAATCTATAATAAAATAATAATGTAAAATATACAAATACCTATTTTGGGTGAGGGGGTTTACAAGATGGCACGAGAAAAAGATGATATCGTCCTCTCTCAGAGGAAGCATGTACTAGATCTGCTCACAGAAGATGGTATGCTGGGAAGTCGATCGGTAGTCACTCCAATCTATCAGAAAGATAAGTTGGGGGCAGAGGCAGGAGAGCCGGTTGATCGTAAGAGATATCAGAGACTTGTAGGCAGATTGATTTATCTAGGCCACACTCGTCCTGATATCTCATTTGCTATAAATGTAGTGAGTCGCTACATGCATGATCCAAGGAAGGGCCACATGGATTCAGTTTTTCATATTCTGAGATATTTGAAAGGGGGCTCCTGGAAGAGGGCTATGGTTCAAGAACAAACGGACATATAGGTGTTGAGTGGTACTGCGATGCAGATTAGGCAAGCTACATGGACCACAGAAGGTCTACCTCAGGTTACTGTGTCTTTATGGGGGATAGCCTAGTCTCATGGAGAAGCAAGAAACAGTATGTGGTAGCACGATCGACCGCTGAAGCAGAATATAGAGCTATGGCTCTGAGAGTGTCAGAGTTGTTGTGGGTAAAAACACTGCTGACAGAGTTGAAACTGGACCAGAAAATACCATTGCGCGTTCTGAGTGACAGTCAAGCTGCACTAAGTATAGCTAACAATCTAGTTCAGCATGACAGAACAAAGCACATCAAAATCGATAAGTTCTTCATCAAAGAGAAGCTAGAGAAAGTGATATTAAAGCTCGATCATGTTCGCTCAGAAGAGCAAGTCGTAGATTATCTTACTAAGGGTCTTAATTCATTGAGTTTTTCTAAACTATGTGACAAGATGAGTATGATTGATATCTATCGTTCATCTTGAGGATAAATATTGAGAGTATTAAATAATTTTTTAGTCTCACATGGTGTAGAGTAGTAGAAAAAAGGATTAACCTCCCCTATATATATGAAGTTCCACATCAATAATAAATAAGCCAAGTATTCTACTAAATTTCTATTAAGTTTAAGATGGGAAAAGTTTAAGTCATCTTTGTTTTGTGTTTTGTGTTTTCTATTTCTTGTTGTTATAGCTTGGAAGTACTTGTTTTTTTGTAACAGTGTTTACATGTATGGACTATACCTTGGATTATTTGTGTTCTAATTGCGATTAGTCACAGTCACAATAATTATAGCTATGCTCTTGCGAATTAAAAGTTCACTTGTCGACTTTATTTTGCTAAACCTTATATTATCTTGATTTTGGAGATTGTATGTTTCTTTATAGTTTTATTTACATCGTTTTTATTTGTGTTTTATATGATGAAATTGTTGGTTTTGTTTTTATTTCAAAAGCTCAAGTTTCCTCTTCCTTTCTTTAGTCCCACATCGGATGGGCCAAAGCTTTCTTGTGTACATATATTAGTTTCTCTTCTTTGCTCTCTTAAGTTGTTGTGTGGGGAACCCCTTTGTCCACACGCGCGCGCCGCCGCCGCCGTCGCCCGGCCCGGCTCGGCTCGGTTCGGCGCGCGTAACGGGTGCGGGTACGCGCCCACATCCGCGGGCGCCGAATGCCGATTCGATTTCCTCTTCGGGTTCTGGCTGGGACCCTAAAATTCTTTTTGCTCCTCTTCAAATTTTCTTTTAAATTTCTCCTGTGTCCAGGTTCATTCTTTATTTCTCCTGTGTAACGGCTTAATTAATAGAAAATTAATTCAGACCGTTAAATATGAGTATTATATATTGGACTGATTTCTTTGTAAACTCTATCAAAAATTTTTATCTCTAAACTTTTGCTGGCAACATTCGATCCTGTCAAATCTTCGTCGTCTCCGAGCTCTGGGCAGAGCTAAGTCCTGGTCGTTCTCTCCAAGTCGTGTGCGGCAACGAGATACCGGTAGTGCGGGAGTTTTACCACTAGGAGCTTCGGGAACGTCTGCACACAGATCCCGAATAAACTCTTAGGGCAGTGCTTCGGCACGACTTCCCCAGAGGCCGGTAACATCACTCTAATTTTATTTTATTTCTATTCAGAAAGTTTTTCAATAAGAAAACGACAATATTTCTAACATTCTAAGAGTTTATCCATTTGTTAGAATTTAAATAGTTACTGATAAATACTTAGTGTTGATTTATTCTAGAGAAGGAAAGAAAACAAAAACAAATTATATATATATATATATATATATATATATATATATATATATATATATATATATATATATATATACTGTGCTTTAATAGTTATTGTAACATTTTGTATTCACACGTTGATAGTTAGAGTTGTATTCACAAGTTGATAGTTACAGTTGCATTCACAAGTTGATAGAAAAAAAATACTTACTGATAAATAATTTTCTATTCACAAGTTGATAGTTAGAGTAGCATTTTGTATTCACAAGTTGTTAAAATTTCTGACTATACTGTGATTTAACTTGTACAAAATTACTCTTACTATAGCCAACATAGTTAAGTTCAGTAGCTTAATTTTTATTCTAGAAATTTAATATATTTGCTTCAAAACAGTTGTTAGAAATTTGCTTACCTATCAAGTTGCTTACTATAATGTCAAGTTGACCATAATCGTTAACTCAAAACAGTTGTTAGAAATTTGCTTCATTTCATAAATTGAGTTATTTGTTTACTTATCAAGTTGCTTATTATACTGTCAAATTGCAAATTTGCTTAAAGTGTTTTAAATATTGTCAGCACATTTGATAATTTTGTCAATTGTAATTTTTGATCACAATTTTTTTTTCAATTGTAACATACAATTTGCTTCATTTTTAATCACTTAGTATTTTGAAAGCAATCTAGGATCAAAAAGAAAATAGTTTAGTAAAAAGAAAATTACAAATAAAATCTTCAAATCTAAAGTTTCAAAGTAGAGACAAACTCGGGCACAAGCCGAAAGGGTCCTTCTGTCAACCGGGTGTAAATAGCCCTAAGCGACACGGTACTTAAGAGTCTTCGGACCGCCGCTAGCTGGGAACCGGCCTCTACAGCTAACCTGAGTTGATCAACACTTGAAAAACTAAAGATTTTAAGATTGTTTAGCAAAGACCACCTAAACTATTATCTTAGACATTGTCATTAAATAAATTTATATTTTTCAGACTGCAATCATGACTGGTAAGGAGGAATCCTCTACTGCAAAACCTGCTAAGTTTGATGGCTCATACTTTAAAAGATGGCAGAGCCAAATGAAATTTTGGCTCACAACCTTAGGACTTATTTCAACCATTGATGGTGTCACGCCCCAGTCCCAAAATGCCGTGGGACTAGACACGTAGCAATGGCCAGCAGTACGCACCGATGGACAAACCCAATTTAATGGATCCATCAGGGCATACTTAAGCTGTGAAACAAGTCTACGACAATCATGGCACAACTAATCTCATCCACACAAGATATAAAATATGATCCACAGAATAAATAAGGAATGTAAATCATCAGCTAGTCTCACAAAGTACTTCGGGGAACAACCCGATAAATATCTAGTACAATGGTTCAACAGACCAGAAAATAAAAGACTGAAATAAATAATAAAAGCTGAGCATGATCATGGATGCTCAAAAGAAGTCTTCGGCCAACACCTCGTCCTCGGATGGCGGTACAGCTCCTGGATCGGCTCCTCCTGCTGCGGTCCCGTATACCTCGGGATAAACCTCGTCTGCAAAATCTGGGGACAAAATTCGGATCCAGGTCCTCAGGGGACATAGCAAGGTACAAGAAAGCTCATGCCAAAATAATACAGTGCAGCAAATAGTGAAATAAGCAGGGTAAGTATGTAAACATCTGTGTAAAATGCAAGAGAGAATATCAACAGTACTCAGGTTGAACAACTACAAGCTCTGTGTAGGGGAGCCGGTAGCAGTGATATCATGAGGTGGTCTAGCTCAGCGGGAGACTGAGTAGCCGGCATAACATAATCAACTTGTAGCCTGTGGGTATCTCCAGCAATAGATGGAACAATAAGGGAATACTAAAATAACCAGATAAGTGATATGCAAGATGAGAGCAACACTAGAACTCAGGCTGAAGCATACTACAAGCTCTGTGTAGGGGAGCCGGTAGCAGCAGTAATAATGAGTAATGGGCCAAGCTCGGGCTTCAGAGTCTTGGGCCTCACAATATTATGGGTGTATATATATAATCAGCCTGTAGTCTGTGTGTCTCTCCCCACCCAATGTAACCACACAAATCATGAACATAATGTCTCACGTCCATGTCAGCGGGGTCATAACTAATGCACAAGTCATAATGTATCTAGAATATAGAATCTATGCCAAGTCCTATACAGAATCACCTCGAACATCTCGGGAAGATCCTGTCTCATGATCAGTGTCTAGTGTCCTGGGTCAAGTGTACTTGGTATGACAAGTACGAGAAAATAAAGTGTTACGTATGTCCATATCTAGATGACATTACCCAACACCGCGTACGATGTTGGCACCCGACTGATAATCGGACGCTAAGTATGTCAAACGGTCCTAGGTTGAGCATGCACAGTAATATAATGAGATAAGAAAATAGGTAACAAACTGCAGAGTTGGCAAGGTACACTTGCCTGATGTTTGAATATCCACTGTCGTCCTGGTATCGGTGGAACCGGTAGGGACTACTCCAAAAGCTGTAATAAACATCACCAACAGTCTCAGAAGATGTCAAATAGCTAGAAATGCCTGTCCTTACGTCCAATTTGGACACAGGGGCAAAAATGTCATTTCCGGGCCAAAGCGGTTTCCATATGTGGGCCCGCTTTGCACCGAAAAGCGTGTCAGGGTCAAAGGTCTCCAAATTTCTCAAACTCAGTGTCTACAAGTCAAGAACGATGATACGAACCCAACGGAACTTCCAGAATTGGTTTCCGATGAGCCGATCACAAAATTACCTGTCAAGTGGAGCCTGGGGCCCACGATACGCGATTTTGTCAACGTTCTCAGAATCGAACCAAACTTGGGTCACAGGACCAGCGTATTGCTACGAGTCCGATGGCGCAAGTTTCGTCTCGATCCGACGTGTGTACACAAAGTTACAGCGTGTTCCAGAAAAGTCGGATACGAGGTGTCGTCGGCGGATACGCGTTGATTCCGGGGTGCACGCACCTCCGAATTGACTTCTGCAAAATCCCACACGACCGTATCAACGACGCGCACGGTTCGGTAAAGACCGTGTGCGACCAAGTCGTCCCGATTGGCGGGGCGTACTCAGTTCCGGTTGAAACAGGGCATTGTTTTTTCTGTTTTTGGATCGTGGTGTACGATCACCACAGGACGCGATGCACCGGGCAAGTTGCACGGCCACCGAGAGGGTTACACAGTCTACGTATAGCAACTGACGGAATTGAAAATGGTGCTACGATGAGGAAGAAACCGGTACCTGAACAGGGCCCCGTGAGTTCTGAATTCTGAGTATCCGAAATCCAAATTGACGCGAGCCGAGTCCTGGTCGTGTCCTCGCGGTGTGTCCGGTGTCTACTGTGTTCTGGTCCAGAGGGTGGCCATGTCCGCTGAGTCGGAGCTAGGTCGGCAGGCGGCCGGCCGAGGGCTTCGCGGGAGTTGGCGAGGCGAAGATGGGGTCGGGGCTGCTGTGCTCAGTGGTTGACCGAAGGGGATCTGAGGGTTTGGCGCTGACGGGATTGGAGTCGAGCGGTCCGGCGAGCTCTGGGAAGAAGGGGGAAAGCGCCGAAGTCGGATGCTGGCTGGGCGGCTGCTCCGCAACGACAGGCAGAGCGGGTTCAGCGTCGACGGCGAGGTTCAGCGTCGCCGGCGGCTGGGCAACCAGAGGGGAGCGGCGCTCGAGTTGGGGAAGCCGGTCGGCTCGCGGGAACGGGGTCAGCGGTCTGGGAGGATGCTCCGAGGGTGGCGATGAAACTAGGGTTTTGGTAGGCTGGCGACGGAGTCTACACGGAAGTCGAGGGCGGCGGTTTCCCTTATTTTTTATACTGCTACAGTATACATGCGGGTAGGGTTTTGCCAACGGGTCGGGTTCTCAAATGTGGTTTGGTTCGGTTTAAAATCAATAGTCTCCAAGGCCTTAAACGCGTCTCTGAAGTCCAAATAATTCTCCGAAAAATACCACACGCCCGGCTTTCCATTGTGCATCATAAAATATTATTTCCATAATATTTTAACACAAATTAGCCACACTTAGAATTCTTTAAATCACAATCATCTTCTCTTTAAATTTTAGAAAATACCAAAAATTCGTAATAGCTCATTTTAAAATTATTCTCAAAATCAGGGTGTTTACAGATGGGTTCACACCCATCACAAATGATTCTGATGATACTGAGTCTGACATAGGAGTGTCCACCTCCTCGAAACCAAAAACCCCTAAAGAGATAGACTTCCACTGCTTTCATAGAATTCTGAGCGCATTATCTGAATCCTTGTATGATATATTTTTTGAATACAAGAGCGCTAAAGAACTTTGGAAAGCTTTGGAAGATGAATACGGTTGTGATGATGCCGGAATAGAAAGGTTTAATTCTTCAACCTTTAATAGGTATTTCATGGTAGATAACAAGCCTATGAATGACCATCTCCATGAATTCCAAGAATACCTTAGGCATATTCAAGCCAAAGGGATATCTTTCTCCAATGAGCATAAAATAGCATGCCTAATAGACAAGCTACCTCCCTCTTGGTCTGATATTTCTAAGGAACTTATCCATACACAAGGAGATCTTACCTACAATCAAGTCCTAAAGAAAATTAGAACCGAAGAACAAATTAGATTAAGGTCTAAGCCTAAGACTGAATCTAAAGCTAAGGTAAACCTTGTAGAAGGCCAAAGAAAACCCAAATCTAATTTTTCTTATAAATCCAAAAAGAATTTCTTCAAGAAGAAGAAAAACTTTCAGCCTAACCACCAAAACCATCATCACCAAAACCAAAAACCTAGAAACTTCAGTCAGACTCAGGATCAAAAGAGATTTTGTTTCGTGTGTGGTAAAATAAACCATATGGCCATCAACTGCTACCATAGAAAGAAGGAAGCTATGCAGACCTCCTACAAAGGAAATGGCTCAGTTAGACCAGAAGCAAACATGCTTCACAAAGGTTCTTCGAGTTCCTTCAGGTCTGTAAGCTTTCAACCCTTTATTAATCTCTCTTACCATTCTGATGATTGGTGGTTGGATTCTGGAGCTAATGTTCACGTTTCGTTTGATCGCTCCTGTTTTTTAAACTATCAGGAATCAAGTGGAGGAGGTGTGACCCTAGGAGATGGCTCAACGGCACAAATTATTGGAAGAGGAAAAGTTGACCTGAAGATGACATCAGGAAAAATCTTAACTCTTCATGATGTTCTTCATGTGCCGTCTGTCAGGAGAAACCTAGTTAGTGGATCCCTTCTTGTAGCCTCAGGATACAAAATTGTAATGGAGGCTAATAAAGTCGTATTTTCTAAGCATGACTCCTTTATAGGAAAAGGCTTTGTAAAAGACGGTCTTTTCATTTTAAGCACAATGAATAAAATGTTTGATTGTTCTCTCATTGTCTCTAATATAGAATCTTCAAATATTTGGCATGGCAGACTAGGTCATGTGAACCTAGGTTCTATTAAAAGAATGATGACTTTAGATCTTATTCCCAAGATTCCAATAGATGACAAACACAAATGTGAGATTTGTGTTTAAGCCAAACACACTAGATTACCATTCAAATCTGTAGAAAGGAATTCTGACCTTCTAGAACTTATCCATAGTGATGTATGTGACTCAAATAGGATTTTGACCAGAGGCGGTAGAAAATACTTTGTTACGTTTATATATGATTATTCAAAATATTGTTATATCTACCTTCTCAAAACCAAAGATGAAGTTCTAGATAGATTTAAGGTCTACAAATCTGAAGCTGAGAATCAATTAGAAAGGAAGATTAAGATCCTTAGATCTGATCGTGGTGGATAATATACCTCAAACGAAATGATTAACTTCTGTGAAGAACATAGAATAATTCATGAGGTAACTGCTCCATATTCACCTCAGTCTAACAGAGTTGCTGAACGCAAGAACCGCACTCTGTTAGATATGGTGAATGCCATGCTTCTCAGCTCTGGTGCTCCTGATAACTTGTGGGGAGAAGCCCTTTTAACTGCCTGTTACATTCTTAATAGGATTCCTAATAAGACAAAAGATAAGACTCCCTATGAGCTGTGGAAAGGAAGATCGCCTAGGATTAATTACCTTAGAGTTTGGGGATGCCTTGCTAAAGTCGAAATTCCCGAACCTAAAAAGAGGAAGATTGGTCCCAAGACTGTAGACGCTGTTTTCATAGGATATGCCTTAGACAGCTATGCCAATAGATTTCTAGTGACTCACTCAGAAGTAAATAAAATCTCTAACAATACCATTATAGAAGCAAGAGATGCAATTTACTTTGAAAACATATTTTCTTTTAAGGATAGAAGTTCAATCTCTTCCTCCATACCCTCTACTAGTTCTCAAGTCCAAATACCAAGCTCATAATCTAAACAAGACTTGGAACCAAGACGGAGTAAAAGGAATAGGATTGAGAAAAATTTAGGAGAAGGATTCTTCACCTTTTTGATAGAGGGTGATCCCTCAACTTATGAAGAAGCAATGTCGTCTCTTGATGGTCCCTTCTGGAAAGAAGCCATTAACAGTGAATACAACTCCATCATGGAGAATAACACTTGGTTTCTAACAGATCTACCTTTAGGCAATAAACCAATAGGTTGTAAGTGGATTTTCAAGAAGAAACTCAGAGCCGATGGTACTATAGAGAAATACAAAGCTAGATTAGTTGCTAAGAGTTTTACCCAGAAGAAAGGGTTAGATTATTTTGATACCTACTCTCCTGTAGCTAGGATCACATCCATTAGAACTCACTTGGCCTTAGCATCCATTCAGGATATGCTAATCCATCAAATGGATGTAAAGACATCATTTTTGAATGGAGATCTAGAGGAAAAACTTTATATGGACCAACCTGAAGGTTTTATTGCTAAAGGTCAAGAAAAGAAAGCCTACAGACTAGTAAAATCCCTCTATGGCTTGAAACAAGCTCCCAAACAATGGCACAATAAATTTGACAAAGTAATTTGTGAATATGGTTTCTTGTCAAATGAGTATGACAAATGTATATACTCTAAAGGTACATGTAAAAGTTGTGTCATTTTATGCTTGTATGTAGATGACATCCTTATCCTAGGTTCATCACTGGAATTGATAAATATTACAAAGAACTATTTATCTAGCCAGTTTGATATGAAAGACCTAGGAGAAGCCAACTTAATTTTAGGAATGCAAGTGACCAAAGGTAAAGAGGGTTACACTCTATCTTTAGCACATTCAATTGAAAAAATGCTAAAAAGGTTTGAGTTATTTGATAAGAAACCTGTCCTTACTCCTTATGACAGCAGTATTGTACTAAAAAAGAATGAAGGATCACCTTTGGAACAACATAAATATTCACAGATGATAGGCTCCCTTATGTATATAACAAACAGGACAAGACTTGATATTGCATTTGCTATTGGGAGACTAAGTAGATATACCAGTAACCCAAATCAGTCACATTGGACTGTGTAAACTCCCTCACCCAAAATAGGTATTTTGTGTATATTTTATATTATTATATTTATTATAGATGTTGAATTTATTTAGAGTATTCTCTTAGGTAATTAGAAAATAAATTTTTTTAGTATATTTACTTATATAAATATTTATTTAGAATTATTTTTAGGCTATTTTAGATTATTGGAATTTTTCCATAATTTTTAGTTAATTAAAAACTAGTAACACTAATTTTCTAGGACTTTGAAGAATTTATTATATGTTCAAACTTAATTAAAAATAACCCAAAATTTTAATTTAGGTCCTAAATAGTCAAATATATTTTCTAGAATTTTCTGGGAATTTTCTGAATATTTTAGTATTTATTGGGAGTTATTTAGGCTAATAACTAATTTTTAGGACTTGTAGAATTTATTGTGCAATCCCAGGAATATAGAATGGACTCAAGTTATTTTTTAGGATTTATAATATTATTATATATTTTCTGGAATTATTTCAGAATTTTTGGAATAATTTTAGTATTTATTTTTAGTTATATGGGTAAAACTAATGTTTAGAGCTTCTCCTAATTATAGTAGAAAATCTATGAATATAAAATTATCCCAAATATTTTTTTAGAGTTTTTAAATTCAAAATATATTTTTTATAATTTTTCCAGATTTTTATGATTATTTTTAATATTTATTTTGAGATATTTAGATTAAAAATGACTTAAATAATATTTTGATAAACTCAAATCAAAAACAAATAATATAACAAAAACCATCCAATCAGATTCTAACACGTGTCAGCCTATAAATATCCTTTCAGCCGCAGGTACATCCCTATATATATATATATATATATATATATTATTATAACCCTAATTATCCCATTATTTTAGAGAGAGATTTTGGAGAATTGCCATCTAGGGTTCCTTCATCTTCCACAAGCAATTGTGCAGAGCTCCGGACTCCAAACGAGGCCTAGTTTCTTGTGTTAGAAAGATATTGAGGTTAGCTTCTGGATTATATAAATTGTTTTATGAAATTATGAGTATTAAATTCTGGAAAATTTGTAGAGCACAGCATGTCCGAAAATAGACGTGTTTCAATGTTTTTGCGATTCCGGGAGAACCAGGAATCATAATCATTAACCGTTTAAAGTTTCGGAAAGCTAATGTCTAGATAATTGACATATGTTTTTCCCAGAATTTAATTCGAAGTATTTATATACTGTTAATTCTGTAGAAATTCTAGGTTAGAATTTAACCATCGGTGCACAATACAAAAATTTGTATGTGCCATAATTCCCAAACGAATTTGAATTCGGACGAGCCGTAAATTCCAGTATATTTTTAACGCTGAAATCTACAGGAAATCATGCATGAAAGTTGAGTTTGTGTCGGTTGACTTTTCGGTCAACAGATCGTCTCGATTTGCGTGTCATGAGTCTCGAGTTGATAAAATTCAGTTTCTTTGGACAAAATTTTGGAATTAACATAAAAATCAGAATAATAAGAATAAAATAGGATTTTAGAGTAATTATTCCAGAATTAAATAAATTAAAATAAATTATCTTTTGACGTGATAAATTTGTAATACATAGGCTATTTGGACTGTGACTTGGACTCTGATTCATATCAGCAGCAGGACCCCAGGAAAGATACCTTGCCAAATTATTTACAGTATTTTACATGCTTAGTATATTTCTGTATATTTATTGTATTTCTGTTTATTTATTGCATGTGTAGTTCCTTTTCAGTCATTACTATATATTAGATATGTTGACACACACTTGACACTTAGTATCATAGAGGACAATCATTAGGCGTATGGGCTTTTAACCACTCTGGTAAACCATAGTCACTAGCACGCACTATGGTGGTCGTGTCCGATGGTCGCTACCCCAGAGGTATGTCGATTAATGGAGTCCGAGGGTCGCTACCCCAGAGGTATGTCGGCTGATGATGTCCACTGACGAGCGTGAGGTTGTGAGGATTAGATCGAGTAGCCTACCCTTGCCCATACGTCGAAAATTTGTCCTCATTTGCATTCATATAGATTGTCCTGTACAGCGTACTTATCTATTTTCAAATATGATGCATGTTTACTGTATTCAAATTGGCTCATATTTTCTGTATCTTGTTACGTCCCTCTGAGGACCTGGTCCTCTGCCAGGTGTATCTGTTCTTGAGTATTTACAGGAGCGCAGATTTGGATGGTTACATGTGATCCGAGGATGTCTTCTCTTCGAGTCCGTGATTGATAGCTGGTATTCTTATATTGTGTTTATTGTGTTGTACTCATATTGTATTTGCTCTTATATTCGAGTTGGTAGTGGATTTGTTTCCATCCAACTATCATCCTTAGATACTTCTTATTGAGATCTAGTTTCATAGATACTGGTTATTTATTTCTATATGATTTTGGTAGATGAGATTTAGATTTTATCCTGTGACTTGTATTACATTTTATACCACTTGTGGATTTGATATTCATATTACAGCGTACGTATGGATTTGGTTTCCATATATTGGAGTTGCCATATCCATGCGGCTGGCATGCTTACGTGTCCTAGTCCTACGTATTTTTGGGACTGGGGCATGACATATTTTTGTGGTGGCCCATGCAGGTCGAGAGCATATTGTCTCGGTTATGTTACTGTACCGAACAAGCCTGCACCTAGGACTAGAGTATAGGATCTCATCCACAATTGACTGTGACTCATCTTTCTTCTAATCTGTTCTATTTGAATAATTGCATCCTGCTTGATTCATGTACTCCCATAATAGTTCCTTTAGTATAGTCTCTCCTAGAATATAGAAGTTCCTATTGTTAGATGATAAGTAGGGTAACCTTCCTATTAAGAGTACAACTAGAGTGCTGACACACCACTAAGTTTAGGATGTCTAGTGAACCCTAGAATTTCTTATCTCTAAAATTGGTTTACCATTACCCCCTGATGTGTTATGAGGACTTGAGAGTAGTATAGACACTACTAGAGTTAGTTAGAAGTTTACCATTATGGTTGCCTCTAGCATTGAGAAACCAATAGAAAACCAAAGTGAATATTAGGACTGAACCTAACCCATGCCGTTAGATGAGTATTGGAGAACCATAAATTTAGATTCTTATCTTGAGATAAGCAGACAGTACCTTAGAAAGCCAAGAGCAATGCATAGAATATTTTTCTAATCATACCTCAAACACAGAGACTAGCATACCCCTTTCCCTTGGAAAACCATGATGCTATCTAGAGCCCCTCTATTTTCATATATTGTTCCCCTGTGACCATTGTGCTCGCTAGTGTGCGACGACTGATTACGTTTCTTCTCTTCATCTTTCAACTTGTGCCATCTGACACTTCTGATTATAGGCCAGGTAATTTTATTTTGTGTTAAGGACATATAGTTGCTAGGATTATAGTTGTTAATGTTAAATTTTGAAGTTGTGTGCTTAGTAGTTAGAACTTGATAGTTTAAGTTATTTTGTAGACTGTGACCCGATGATTAACCCTTAGTTTTTAAATCACGTAATTTGTACCCTCACCTCGATACGAGTTATATTCCCTTCCCTTGAGACTAGTAACCTTTCTATTCTTGCTATTGACACTTGTTCTATAAGCACTATGACTAAGGCTTAAGACGACCATGACTTATGTAATAAAAGCAGATACCCTAATAGGTACTAAGACCCCTTTTCGTAAAACTTAATAGAAGCTTCTACGGTATCCTTAAGACAATTACAAATAGTAGTTCAATTGTTATAAGTTATGTAGTATACCTCACACCCTAGTATCACATAGTCTTCTGACCCATTATTGAAGTGTAATTGGATGACATTAATTGTATATTAGCAAAAGATGACAGTGTTTATTCAGATAATAGAATTTAGAGGTCCTTGCCCTATTTGGTCGACTAGCGACTTAGACAAGGAGGTTGTATGATAACTGTAGAGATTGTAGAGTCTTTTATTATTGTTGCTTAGTTGTTTTGGTTTTGTGAACTTGAATTGTTATGTACCTTCTTTCATCATAATCCAGCATATTTATATTTACTGTACTACCTTGACTTATGCTGCTATTATAGCCTAGCTTTTGCAAGCTTATTCCTTATCGAGATTGTTCATGATATGTATTATTGGAGCGCTACAATAATATATTTCAGAATCAGAGTACTACGGTCTGATCAACCATAGTGCACTTGATTCGCCCTTCGCAATACTACCTTACGTGGATTGAGATATATAGTTGACTAATAAACACCTGTACTTGCCCCTAGATATGTCTGAGCGGATCGTATCAGTTACATAACTGTACTAATACGAGCATGCGAACAAAGAATTACCAAAATAGGATTTCAATCCACAACTGCTTTGACAATTCCCATTTGAATTCCTTAAACTCCTTGATCCCGATACTTCTATTCTATTACCTCACCCTTGAACTCTTTATTATTGGTCTCTGTCTTCCCTTATTTCGGAAAGACGAAACCTCGTGCTTGGTATAAGTTTAATACACAGAGAGTACTAGATATACCCCGTAGGCCGATCACATACTTGAGGATTATTCTTTTATAATTAAGGACATATCATATATGATATAATCGGCGTTGAAGTTTTGAGGATTGAATGACATGAGTAAATAAATTAAGGAATATTTTTCTTAAAGTATATAGCCTTCTGTGATAGATGGGTAAATTCTAAGTTGGGTAGCAGTGCATTGTCAACTTGAGAAAAAAATTTTTTAGATTGTGATCAAGTAAGATTAGATTGGAAGATTCAAGTCATTTTAATTTTGAGAAATTTTAAAAGAAGGATTAAGATAATGAGGATTTAACAAATTTTAAAATCTTGATATTGCGGACCAAATATTTATACTTTGAGCACATGATTTAAATTTTGAATATTGAAGAATGAATCATCGATTTAAATTTTGAGGATAAATATAGAATTTTAGACTTGAACAATTGGTGAATTATATTTAAATTTTATAATTTGATGATTTGAATTAAAAGTTCAATTTTGATTGTTGGGTCACCTATTTGAAATATTGAGGATGTAAATTGAGTTCAAATATTTGAAGAGTACAAAATTCTTAATTTGAGAATAGGAATAAGATTTGATTAGAATTGTTTATTGTTCAAAGTCTAGAGGAGATTATGATAGTTGGAAATGGTGATATAAATTTTGATGTGGGATGTCATATAGACTTGAGTTAGATTTGGATGTTGATTATTTAAAAAAATCGAGAAAAGATTACGACAGGTTGAATTTTGATTTAAACAGTGGTTATCTTAATTTTGAAGTGATCGTGATAGATTTGAATAGATTTTGTTATTTAAATTTTTGGAAGAGATTGCGATTGACGTACCTTATGTACGAATGTGAAGGATTTAACAAATTATGCCTTATTTTAATTTCAAGGACGAAATTGTTTTAAGTTGGGTAGATTGTAAACTCCCTCACCCAAAATAGGTATTTTGTGTATATTTTATATTATTATATTTATTATAGATGTTAAATTTATTTAGAGTATTCTCTTAGTTAATTAGAAAATAATTTTTTTTAGTATATTTACTTATATAAATATTTATTTAGAATTATTTTTAGGCTATTTTAGATTATTGGAATTTTTCCATAATTTTTAGTTAATTAAAAACTAGTAACACTAATTTTCTAGGACTTTAAAGAATTTATTTTATGTTCAAACTTAATTAAAAATATCTCAAAATTTTAATTTAGGTTCTAAATAGTCAAATATATTTTCTAGAATTTTCTGGGAATTTTCTGAATACTTTAGTATTTATTGGGAGTTATTTAGGCTAATAACTAATTTTTAGGACTTGTAGAATTTATTGTGCAATCCCAGGAATATAGAATATACCCACGTTATTTTTTAGGGTTTATAATATTATTATATATTTTCTGGAATTATTTCAGAAATTTTGGAATAATTTTAGTATTTATTTTTAGTTATATGGGTAAAACTAATGTTTAGAGCTTCTCCTAATTATAGTAGGAAATCTATGAATATAAAATTATCCCAAATATTTTTCTAGAGTTTTTAAATTCAAAATATATTTTTTGTAATTTTTCCAAATTTTTATGATTATTTTTAATATTTATTTTGAGTTATTTAGATTTAAAATGACTTAAATAATATTTTGATAAACTCAAATCAAAAACAAATAATATAACAAAAACCATCCAATCAGATTCTGACACGTGTCAGCCTATAAATATCCTTTCAGCCGCAGGTACATCCCTATATATATATATTATTATAACCCTAATTATCCCATTATTTTAGAGAGAGAGATTTTGGAGAATTGCCATCTAGGGTTCCTTCATCTTCCACAAGCAATTGCGCATAGCTCCGGACTCCAAACGAGGCCTAATTTCTTGCGTTAGAAAGATATTGAGGTTAGCTTCCGGATTACATAATTGTTTTTACGAAATTATGAGTATTAAATTCTAGAAAATTCGTAGAGCACAGCATGTCCGAAAATAGACGTGTTTCAATGTTTTCGTGATTCCGGGAGAACCAGGAATCAGAATCATGAACCGTTTAAAGTTTCGGAAAGCTAATGTCTAGATAATTGACATATATTTTTCCCAGAATTTAATTCGAAGTATTTATATACTGTTAATTCTGTAGAAATTCTAGGTTAGAATTTAACCATCGGTGCACAATACAAAAATTTGTATGTGCCATAATTCCCAAACGAATTTGAATTCGGACGAGCCGTAAATTCCAGCATATTTTTAACGCTAAAATCTACAGGAAATCATATATGAAAGTTGAGTTTGTGTCGGTTGACTTTTCGGTCAACAGATCGCCTCGATTTGCGTGTCATGAGTCTCGAGTTGATAAAATTCAGTTTCTTTGGACAAAATTTTGGAATTAACATAAAAATCAGAATAATAAGATTAAAATAGGATTTTAGAGTAATTATTCCAGAATTATATAAATTAAAATAAATTATCTTTTGACGTGATAAATTTGTAATACATAGGCTATTTGGACTGTGACTTGGACTCTGATTCATACCAGCAGCAGGACCCCAGGCAAGATACCTTGCCAAATTATTTACAGTATTTTACATGCTTAGTATATTTCTGTATATTTATTGCATTTCTGTTTATTTATTGCATGTGTAGTTCCTTTTCAGTCATTACTATATATTAGATATGTTGACACACACTTGACACTTAGTATTATAGAGGACAATCATTAGGCGTATGGGCTTTTAACCACTCTGGTAAACCATAGTCACTAGCACGCACTATGGTGGTCGTGTCCGATGGTCGCTACCCCAGAGGTATGTCGATTAATGGAGTCCGAGGGTCGCTACCCCAGAGGTATGTCGGTTGATGATGTCCACTGACGAGCGTGAGGTTGTGAGGATTAGATCAAGTAGCCTACCCTTGCCCATACATCGAAAATTTGTCCTCATTTGCATTCATATAGATTGTCCTGTACAGCGTACTTATCTATTTTCAAATATGATGCATGTTTACTGTATTCAAATTAGCTCGTATTTTCTGTATCTTGTTATGTCCCTCTGAGGACCTGGTCCTCTGTCAGGTGTATCTGTTCTTGAGTATTTACAGGAGCGCAGATTTGGATGGTTACATGTGATCCGAGGATGTCTTCTCTTCGAGTCCGTGATTGATAGCTGGTATTCTTATATTGTGTTTATTGTGTTGTACTCATATTGTATTTGCTCTTATATTCGAGTTGGTAGTGGATTTGTTTCCATCCAACTATCATCCTTAGATACTTCTTATTGAGATCTAGTTTCATAGATACTGGTTATTTATTTCTATATGATTTTGGTAGATGAGATTTAGATTTTACCCTGTGACTTGTATTACATTTTATACCACTTGTGGATTTGATATTCATATTACAGCGTACGTATGGATTTGGTTTTCATATATTGGAGTTGCCATATCCATGCGGCTGGCATGCTTACGTGTCCTAGTCCTACGTGTTTTTGGGACTGGGGCGTGACAGACTGCCTTGGATAGGGTATTTAGATATCTCAAGGGCACCCTAGATTACAAACTTTATTTTACTAGGCACCCTGATATCATAGAAGGTTATTCAGATGCAAACTGGGTAACTGACTCACATGATATAAAATCTACTACTGAATATGTATTTACTCTAGGAGGAGCTGCAATCTCCTGGGGCTCTTGTAAGCAAACTATCATAGCTAGAGTACAATGGACTCCGAAATGATAGCTTTAGATACAACTTGCACAGAAGCTGAATGGCTTAAAAATTTTATTATGCATATACCTGTTTCTCTTAGTCCTGTTCCTGCAATTTCTATAAATTGTATTAATAAATCTGTTATTGAACTACTAAAGCATGATTCTGTGAATGCTAAGATGAACAGGCACCTGCAGCTGCGCTTCAAGTCAATAAAAAGCCTACTAGGCAAATATGTGGTTCTTGACTATATAAAGTCAGAAAAGAACCTTGCAGATCACTTGACGAAGGGTCTGTCTAGGACTTTGATCCTAGAATCATCGAGGGGGATGGGGTTAAGCCCATAAGTTAGTCACCAGTAGTGGCAACCCAACCGAGTCTGACTGGAGATCCCAAGAAGCCGGTTCAATGGGTAGAAACAAGCTGAACTTAGGTGACTTTATGGAACACTGACTCGAGATTAAAGTCTCATTAAAACAAAAGTCCAAGCGGCTGTACATGTGTACAATGACTCCCCATCCCTATGGTGACAGTGTTCCTATGTGATATGATTAGGATGAGGTTAAACTCTTAATAGGTCCAAGCTGTAATGTTGGGTTGATTCATATCACCAACCATTAAGGACTTACCTTTATGAGAGGTCGTGAAGGCCACGACTATGGGACAGGGCGATCCCAGACAACTCTCATGAATGTGGAAAGTGCGCATGGCCATTTAAAAGCGCCAACAGATAGACCAAAGACCTATAGCGTACTATGTGTGCTATTTTTCTAAATCTGGTTCAAGAAGTCTGATTCAAGGCATAGTCCATCAAGCACTTCTTCAGATTAAGGCAATAGTCACTACGTGAGATTCAAGGCTGTAGTCTATCTCATCTATGCATAGTATTTTACTGTCCAGATGCTCTCTCTCTCTCTCTCTCTCTCTCTCTCTCTCTCTCTCTATTTACTTCACTCTTATCTCTGTTCCGGAACTTGACCTTTTGGGGGGGGGGGGATTGTCGGTTTTGTTTTTCTTTCAAAAGCTCAAGTTTCCTCTTCCTTTCTTTAGTCCCACATCGGATGGGCCAAAGCTTTCTTGTGTACATATATTAGTTTCTCTTCTTTGCTCTCTTAAGTTGTTGTGTGGGGAACCCCTTGGGCCACACGCGCGCGCCGCCGCCGCCGCAGCCCGGCCCGGCTCGGTTCGGTTCGGTTCGGCGCGCGTAACGGGTGTGGGTACGCGCCCACATCTGCGGGCGCCGAATGCCGATTCGATTTTCTCTTCGGGTTCGGGCTGGGATCCTAAAATTCTTTTTGCTCCTCTTCAAATTTTCTTTTAAATTCTGAACGTTAGAAAATTAATTTCTTCCGTTACAATTATTTTTGAACCGTTATTGTGTCCAGGTTCATTCTTTATTTCTCTTGTGTAACGGCTGAATTAATAGAAAATTAATTCAGACCGTTACATATGAGTATTATATATTGGACTGATTTCTTTGTAAACTCTATCAAAATTTTTTATCTCTAAACTTTTGCTGGCAACATTCGATTCTGTCAAATCTTCGTCGTCTCCGAGCTCTGGGCAGAGCTAAATCCTGATCGTTCTCTCCAAGTCGTGTGCGGCAACGAGATACCGATAGTGCGGGGGGTTTTACCACTAGGAGCTTTGGGAACGTCTGCACACAGATCCCGAATAAACTCTTAGGGCAGTGCTTCGTGCACGACTTCTCCAGAGGCCGATAACATCACTCTAATTTTATTTTTTTTCTATTCAGAAAGTTTTTCAATAAGAAAACGACAATATTTCTAACAGAAATAACACTCCTTTTGTTTCTTCTCGTGCAGGTACGTAGCTTTTTCTACAATGTGTCCTGTGTATCCAGAAGCCGTAGTGAACTGAGCTGACGAACAATAAAATTTGTTTTTCGGAAAATTTCACCCAGAGCAAAATAGTTTCATAAATTTTCAATAAAAGCATTAAAGTTTCAAAAATTTTTGTAGAAGTATCAAAACGTCATTACAAAGAACATTTTATGTTTTTTCGTTAATTATTCATAGTTGTAATTTTGTATTACTTCTTCTAGTTTTAGCAGAATTTTCCATTGGATGCTATGGCAGCAAACTTATTATCGATTATGTGAATTGGATTAATTTTTAATATTATGTACAATTTCTAGTTTATAATTGTAATAATTTATATATGTTTTGTGACATTTTTTTTTAAATTTTGTTATTTAAATAGCGCCCACTTGATAAAATATGAAGGTCCGGGTCACTGGTCCTAAAAAATGAACTGATCCTAAATTGAATCGTTTTAATTTGATTCGATTTTATTCAGTTTTCATAAAAATTATTCGGTTTTCGGTTTCCAAATTTTAGGTCGGTTATGTCCATTTCAGCTTCGGTCTAACTGAAACTACCGAATGCTCCCGTAGCTACTCGTATGTCCATGCTCGCTATACTGTTACAATCCTTCATCCTCAACATGGTGCTCAACTTATATTGCACAAGTTATGATATCTGAGTATGTTGTCAACATTACGCATCCTTTCGAGCAGACTGTAGACCGTCTCGGTGTCTTGCATTTTGGGATGAAACAATGTACTTTAGTGTGTGTATATATATATATATATATATATAAAAGCAAAAACCAACTTCCTCAATTTCTGAAAGTTTTATATATTTAAGTTTTGAAACGTTGAGAATTCATTACAATTGAATTATGTCTCCAACGGACATATTGGTACAACCCTTTTGGCCTATAACAGCTATTCTTTACTGTCCCTTCATTGCCTTCTTAAATTTCGTTTATTTCTTTTAATTTGGCTGATGAAATATCTCTATATATTCGTCTTTGCTCCTGAGTTTGTCATGTGAAAAACATGGCAACAAAATTCTATTTTTCCTCCTCCTAAAATTCAAAAAATGTTCAATCTCCACCTCTAAAAATTTGTTCATTCCATAAAGTCCTCAATTTTCTTCCTCTAGACAAGCTAAGTTCGGATCATTCTTCCGAAATCGTGTGCCGTAACAAAAAAACGGTAGAAAAAGAATTTTACCACTAGGAGAATTCGAGAGGATGTCTGCACATAGAGCTCGAATAAAATCTTAGAACAATGTTTCGTACACGACTTCTCCGTAGACTGGTAAATCTAATCCATTGTTATTTTGTTTACAAGAATCGAAGGTAATATTTTTCAATTCATGCTTGATAACGAACGATTTTGAAAGCATACTCCTCGCCATCTCGACAATTGTTCTATTTTTTCTTTCGGCTACACCATGTTGTGGACTTCTACGAACGGTGAGTTGCCTTTGGATCCCATTTTGCTTGCAATACTCCATGAATGGAGTGTAGAGAAACTCACCACCATGATCAGTGCACAACGTCTTCATTTTCAATCCACTTTGGTTTTCTACAAGAGTTTTAAATTATAGAAAAACAGAAATAGCTTCCGATTTTTCATGCAAAAAATATAACCACATCATTCTTATAAAGTCATCGACAAAAAGAATGAAGTATCTTTTGTTACCGAGAGATGGAGTCCTTGTAGGACCACAAATGTCGGAATGAATCAGCTCCAATGGACTTTTGGCTCTCCAAGAAGTTTTAGGGAAATGTAGCCTATGCATTTTGCCGAAAATGCACCCTTCACAAACTCGATCATTTCTTTCGATTGGTGGAAGACCAACAACCATATTCTTTTGCTTGAGTAATTATAGCCCCTTGTTGTGCAAATGACCATATCTCAAATGTCACAGCTGGAATTTATCAACACTTTGTCCATTGAAGGCCATTTTCCTTCCAGAAGGCATAACAAAAGGAAAAACCTTGTTTGATGTCATTTGGATTGTAAGCACTAGAGTGCTGCTTTTCTTGTCAAATATTCTACACTTTTCATCATCAAAAGACACCGAATATCCTTTTTGCAAGAGTTGGCCGACGCTCAATAAATTTTGAGTGAGATTCGAAACATAAAGAACATCACTAATGAGCTTTTGGTTACCTTCTTTTGTGTTGACAACAATTACGCCTTTTGCTTCTTGAATCTTCCCGTCTCCAAGTTTTACTTGTGAAGTGTGGCTAGTATCCGACTCTATGAAGATACTACGATCTTCACACATGTGGTTGCTACAACCGCTATCGACATAGCACACGTTTTCAAATTCTTTTTGTTCATTAATGCATCAAAAGATTTGATCACCTTTGTGCTTGGAGAAATTGGCTTCTTCTTTGTCGGTTCTGCCCTTCCTTGGACATTTTGTGTATGAATGGTCCGTATCCTTGCAGCTCTTGCATCTAAAGAAGCAATCTTTGGTTTCGTGGTTGGTTTTCTTGCAAATACGACAACCCAAAAATAAAATTTCAGATTGTTGTTGTTTTTCTCTTTTAAAGAAATTTTCTTGCTTCTTTCCTTTGTTGTTGTTGAAGCCTCCTCTTCCACCTTGCTGTCCTCTTGATCTTTTTTTGTCCGAAATTTGAAGTTTGGACTGAAAAGCTTGATCCACGGGCTGATTTGACGATCTATTCAACCTTTCTTCATGAGCTTGAAGAGAGCTCGTCAATTCATTGAAAGTATAGGTGGAAAGATTTTTAGACTCCTCTATGGCTGCGACAACATGATCGAACTTCATTGGTAGACTTCTTAGAACTTTTTGAACATTTTTTTCTTCTTCAATAACATCTCTGAGACTTCGAATCTGGTTCACGATTTCAACAACTTTAGAGAGAAAAGATTGCATTACATCGCCTTCTTTCATTGCCATGTTGTCAAAATCTCTCCAAAGAGATTGCAGCTTCAAGGAGGTGACTTTCTCATCTCCCTTGAAACTTTGTTTTAGTATGTCCCATGCTTCTTTTGCCTTTTTTGCACCAATGATTCTAGGAAAAATGGTTTTACTTACACCTTGTTGGAGATATCTCAAGGCACTTGCATCTTTACGAACATTCTCCTTGTATAGCTTTTGATTTTCTTCACTCCATGTTGCACTCGATCCTTCTTTCGGTGGCTCTTCATATGCACTCTCCACTATTTTCCAAAGATCTAGGAAGATATATAATGTTTGCATTTGACTACTCCAATAATCGTAATGTTCTCCATCAAAGATGGGTACTTGGTTAGAGGTAAGAGCAAACATGGTGGAAATATATTTTGGTGATCGAAAGAAGTTTGGGTAGAGAGAAAAATGGTAAAGAGACCAGCCACAAAATCTGGCTCTGATACCAAATTTGTTGGAATTTTTATGTACGGAAGTGCGGTGTTAAGAAAAGAACACAAAGAAGTAAAGAACAAGAGAGGGTTTTAGGCTGAAAAGTTGATATTTTTACTAGAGTTTTTACTTGCTTGATTGCTTGCTTACAAATGTCAACAATGAGCTCATATTTATATGCCTAAACCCAATTCTATGGAAACTAGAGAAGCTCTTGGTTTTACACAAAACTCTTCAAACTTTTTCATTGTCAAGTCTTCATCTTGAAACAAATATGATTTTCCAACTTTTTTATTGAATATTATGAATTAATATTTTCAACATCTCTTCCCTCGGGGAAGTTCATTCTCTCCCGAGGGAAGTTCATTCTCTCCGTGATCTATGATACCTCCAAAAAAAAAAAAAAAATGTCGGCTGCTAGTCCTAAATACCTAAACAATCTCTCAAATCTCTCGACTCTAGAATCTCTCCAAGACTAGAACCTAAATCTACGAACGATGCTGCTCTCTCCCTCTGACTTAGGTTAGTTTCTTATACAGGAGTTTGCATAAAAAAAAAAAAATTAGTGTTGATTTTTTTTTTTCATTTTTATTAAGTAGTGAACTAATCCATTCAATACTTTTTGCATGACTCATGTTTGAGTGAGTGAGCAAATCTCGGATTTTGGATTCTATTCCAGTTTGTTAGTCTGAGTCGACTTTGTCTCTCTATCATCTGGGATCTTAATGTAAGACTTATGCAATGTTGCATGTATCTAAAGATAACAGAAGTATTAGTAATTGAAAGTATCACAAAATATATCAGATGGACCCAGATAGGTATATTCTTATTTAACTTATGAGCCAAGTTCAGTATTAGTAGTTCAAAGTATCATGGGATGTAGAGATACAAGCAAAACAGAAGTAATTCAAAGTAATTCTAAAGATAACAAAAGTATTAGTAAAACAGTCAGTGATTTGTGGTGTTTCTATAATATTACTGTTTGTATAATTTTATCTATAGATTAATATATAATTGTTCTATTATATCTATATATGCATTTTATTGTTCTATTATATTTTTGATTTTAAGGTAATATTCGATTAAATTAAATTTAAATTATATGAATTAGATTGAGTTATAATTTTTTTTTATATGTATATAATTGTTTCTATATTACTATTGTTTATATAATTGTATCTATATTATTTGAAATAGGACGACGACCAGGAAGCATAGGAAGGAGTCTAATAGTCAATTGCATATATGTTCTTTAGTCGGGAGGTTCTGTTGGTAGTTTCTTTTAGAATTTTTTTTTTTTTTTTGATGATCGAACTTTTCTTTGTTTTGTAATATTTGGAAACAAACTGCTTTTTAAAGATCAGACTCTTCTTTAGTTCTCTAACATAAGGAATTTATTCAGCTATTATATCTCAGGAAACAAAAGATGTGGAGTAGAAAAAGCCGGACAAAAACAAGATGTAAATAATAACTATGATCCATGTAAGAATCATCAACCAGATGTTACTCGAAGAAGATGCTAATTAATAATGCACACTTTATATGCTCCCACATTATAAAGAAGCCAAAATATTGTAGAACTGAACCAGGGTTGAAGCATTCCAACAGAGATCATTACATACAATTTATAAGAATATGAGATTAAGTGCCAGTGCAGCGCCCACCAAAACACAACACAATCTTTGAACTGAGATCTTAAGTCTCAACTCTTTGATAGTCTATATATGGTCTGCTACTCCTAGAAACGAACAGTAATAGTGACAACGTAGGCAGATATATGATCATAACTTGTGCAGTATAAGTTGAGCACCATGTTGAGGATGAAGGGTTACGACAGTATGGGGAGCATGGGCATACAAGGGCGAGAGCTCGAAAGAGAAATGCTGAAGAATCATGCTTAAGCCCATCTTAGCTTCCGTCATGGCGAAGCTCTGGCCTATGCAGATTCTAGGACCCCAACCAAATGGGAAAAAGGGCGCTGCCACTCCACACGACTTTGAAGCCTTTGAGACCCCTTCTGCGAATCTCTCGGGCTTGAACTCTTTGGCGTCTTCGCCCCACAGTTCAGGATCATGATGAATAAATATCAAAGGTAGTGTGAGTGTTACCCCTTCTGGCAAACTGATTCCTCCGAGTTTCATCATCTTGTAAGTCCTCCGGTAAAGGGCAATCGCCGGTGGATAGAGTCTGAGAACCTCGTATAAAATCATTGTCACCTGTTGCATCAGAAGGCTTTGATTTAGGACATGCATATAAGTAGCATAACCAAACGTGCAGAATGGAGCCTAAACATGTACTTGACAAATGTTGGAGTTTATTGAATTTGGTCATTAGTGACTCGGTCTCACCATTCTATGTTTAGGTAATTTTAGCAACATTACTATTGTGGACTATGGAATTATTTGGCCTTTTTTGAAATATGATAGCTTCTTATTTTGTTCATACTATGTCATCTGTTTATTTCAACAAGGTAATGGCTCTTAACATAGCATAATGAAACTGTAGTACCGAGTTCATACTTGGAATTCCTCGCTAATTTGTATTTGGTTTTGAATTTGTATCGGAGTGGAGGTCCTGATTAAACATTCAAAACTGATTCTCTCTCGTCCTTTGATCATAACTCTATAATGAGAAAACTCTATAATGGGAAAGAGTGCAACTGAAATTAAAAAACCATATATGAATGCTAACATAGACGATTATACTACCTATTTCAATAGAAGGAAATATATACATATATATATATACTCACAATCTTGAGACGAATTAAGCCATCGTTGTCTGGTTTATTTTTTCCAAAGACTTCCAGAACCTCTTCTCTTGCACGAACCTGCCAACTAGGATGCATACTGAAAACGACCATTGTCCATGTGAGCAGCACAGATGTCGTCTCTTGCCCTGCAAAGTAAAACAGTTTGCACTCTTCGATCACCTCTTCTGTTGTCATCCTAAGATTTGTGGATTTTTCATGTTGCTCATTCGAATTGGACTCCATAACAAGGCCTAGTACGTCTTCGTTATGAGCAGTACCCTTTTCTATTGCCTTCTCCCTCTTCTCAATTATGCCCCTTAGAATTCCTCGAACCTCTGCATCTATTTCTTTCATTCTCATATTTCTTGCAGTTGGCAAAAACCTGAAAAAAAATTATCAAACTTTCAACACACATATAAGATAGGGATATTTGATATTACCCCTTTTTAGATTAGGTATTAAAAGTTAAGAATACCCCCTTGAAAGTGTCGTTAAAAACTTTTTAACGACACTTTCAAAACTCATTAACGACATTTTCAGGTTTTTAACGACACTTTCAGGAGGTATTTTCAACTTTTACTTTTAATCTAACAAGGGATAATAATAATATACCTAATCTAAGAGAGGGGTAATATCAAATAGCCCTATAAGATATTCAAAAGTTAATGTGAAGAAAAAATAAACTGCCCCAAAATTTTAAGGGACTCTACGACACATGAAAGTAGTAGTTACTTCTAAGTTCGTAATTTGACTTGAATTTGGACATCTATGCTCAAAATTACTTTAACTTTTCGTCTTCTCACTTTCCATTACAATCTAAATCAATAAACCAGAACACTGTAATAAAATTACTCGAATTATATCCAAATATATGTTAGCTGAGTCCTTAGCAATGGAGAGCAAACCTGTAACCCGGGATATGCAAAAAACGAAAAGATTGAATAACCAGCTCAGCTTTCTCTCCTTGGAGCTGAAATATACGTCTTCCTTCTTCGTAGCTACTACCAAATGCTGTTCGGGAGATGACGTCGCCTGTGAAGTTCTGAAGTTCAGGCCAAACATCTATTTCACAAGACCCGCTTGGACCAACCAAATTATCCCATCTGTCGATAAGTTCACAGCAGCAGGTATGGAATGCTGGCAGCATTCTCTGAAAATGCAAAGAATACAATCAATCTTTTAAGACATGTTTTAGCAAATTCCCCCACTCAAAAAAATATAGAAAGTAGTATATAACTCACTATTTTAAAAACTAAGAGATACCCCCATTTTTGTAAGGAACAATCAAAATTTCGATTAAGTGAGTTCACTTGCATACTTAACTCACACGCGACGCTGTGAAATGATACAAATGTCCACAAAATAAATCTCTGTCACACATTTGACAAGCATTATGTAAGTAAATATGAGTAAAAATAAAGATACTTACTTTAATAAGAGAAACATTTGGTCGTAAATTTATTTCGTGGACATTGGTGTCATTTTACAATGTCACGTGAGTTAAGTGTATAAATGAGCTCACTTAACAGGGATTTTAACTCTTCCGTACAAAAAAATGGGAGTATCCCTTAGTTTTTTAAAGTGTTATTACGTTAACCACTCCTATTTTTTATATATGTTTATTACCCGGTATATTCATACTTTGAAACTAATTACACGGACTACACCTCTTCCTTAGGGAAAAAAAATTAAACATAGGAGAAGTTAGTGTTATAACTTTCTATATAAAATATAAAACATAGGGGTATCCCGTGTAATTAGTTTCAAAATAGGAGTACCCCGTATTATTAACATAAAATATATTGATAGTTAACGTAAATAATCCTCTTTTAAAACAGTGGAGATATAAGCTCGTTTCTATATTTTGAATGAAAACATTTGCTAAAATATACAATCTTTTAGCCTCTACCGTGCGTGTAATCAAGAACACGTAAAATTGGTAAGGTAATCTTGATTTACCTTTAGTTTCTCGACATGAAACGCAGTGTTAAGAATCCTTCTGTGTATGGCCCATTTTTCACCTTCATAGTTTGCCAGTCCCGTCAACAACAACTTTACAATCGGACTAGATTTCAGTTTCTCAAAGTGGCCAAACTTGTTAGCTAATACTTCCCTTATTAGCTCTGGATCTGTGATACTTACTCTGGGAAAAGGCCCAAACCAAGTAAAAGAAAATTTACCTGCAGTTGAACAGAAAGGCAGTGTCTAGTTTTAAGTATCTTGAGGTCCTATGCATATCATGTGTCAAAGAAGGCATTTCTATATTAGCCAAGACATACAATCATTGATTTCAAAAAAAGAAAAAAAAGAAAAAAGAAAAGCCAAGATATAAGTTTTTCTACATACTTGGGCAATAATATTGCTAACTATGTTGCGGATATGGCTTGAATTTATATATATGAATGGCAATGGGAACATGTTGTGAAGTAACATATTGTCCAACTCTACCAAATTCTGTTGGGATCAGACACGTTCTACAAGTACTCCGATACCGTGTCTGAAACTGATCACAGCGGAAACTTAGACCAACTTACCTGAGATAACCAACAACCGTCTACGCAAACGCCAAGACAAATAAACAACGTATATGTTAGGTGACTACGTCACCTGGACAAATCTCAATCTATATAACTCAAGTAAAATTACAAAATTGAATAAAAAAATAAATGTTGAATCATTTGCCCAAAAGTTCAACCCCATCACCGAACTCAAGAAGAAAGAGAAATATTACAACTGAAATCACTCACCAAATCCCGTAGCAATTTTTCTAATCGAAGATGACTTTCCTGATCGAGGACGACGACTCCACGAACAAATCTCATTTTCTTTTTGTCTCGAACAGCAAGCCCTAAGAACGAAGTGCAACTTTTTCTTAGATTTTATGTGGACAAGACCCTCGAATCTTCCGTGTATGCTCTACCTATACCTCCATCCTCAACACAAATAAATAGGTTAAGAAAGCCTATTTTAGGTCATAAGGAAACCCTAAATGAGTCCAATACCAATTTTGGTCGTCCGAACGAAACCAATGGTCCTGATTAAAACCCAAAACTCGTCAACCGTCGCCGCCGAACCAAACTCGGTTTGAGTTCGGTTTGGACTCTGTCAAAGGTTCTGAAACGAAACATCCTGAATTTGTCCCTTCCGCTACATACTGGAATCCAACAATTTTCGGGCCATGTTGTCGGCTGTTCGACCAGATGAGGGGATCAAGTTTGTAACTCAACAATGTTGTTGATAATTATTTGGTGTATAACCGATATTCGGTAAGGCAGTAATAATTCAATCTATTATCCTTGTGGGTTTAAATGCCAGCAAAATGGACTAATGCGTGTTTATAAATAGAAAACCATGAATGAAATTGAGAGGAAAGAAATTTTTTTGGGATTATATTGAAGAAGAAGAATCTGGCACTACATCAAAGTAAGAAAAGAAAAGAAAAGAAAAAGTCTACATTTGAGACTGGCAACATAAGTATTCTTAGAAGTTTGACATAAAAATTTCAAAACCTTTGTCAATTAACAAGTATCAGAGTGGCTTGTCATTTTTTTCCTTAAAAAAACATTGTATCAGATCATAACTCCAGAAATTGCCTTATATTTCCTCTTTTTTTTTATGCATGATACTCCATTCACCGGGTCCCGAGTACTACTCTAGGCTTATCGAGGTAGTCGACAACCAGGTATATATTCGTTATTAGGGCCGGCCATGGGATAAGTCTAACAAGACATCGAATTTGGGCAACCCTTCTGCTTAGGAAAACCATCCAAGTCGAACATGACCTACAAGAGGTCGGGGTCGCAGATAACCTCCTAGAAGCAGCCCACAATAAGGATCAAAGAGCAACCAACATAAGCTCCGACTTAGGCAACCCAACTCTCCGGGTCGGCCCAGGGCCCTGCACGTAACGGATGTTAAAGGTTTGATATATCCTTAGACCTTTCTTATCAGCCGGAGCTATTGGTTATGTTGGTGTTGTTGCTTGTGGACCAACATCTTGTTGCATTGATCAATTTGGAATGGTTTTTGAGATAGGAAAATTGATTCTCCCTTAGATTTAATACTCCCTCCTCCATTTTTGGGTAAGTAAGTTTATTGTTTTGGGCAAAATCTATTCATTTTTTGGTAAGTAAGTTGATTGTTTTGGGCAAAATCTATTATAAGGAAATCGTGTGTGTTTATAACGTGCCTCGAATCATATTTCTCTAAGTTCTATAGTTTATAGTTTTGCTTGTTAATCTTGAATTGCAGTTACTCTAGCAGCTTAACTATAACAAGTATTAACCAATTTTAGCTTTTGACTAAGTTGAAGAACTAAAATGGAGTTTTCTTTTACTTTACCATATTGTTCCATAGAAGATTGGAGAAAGGGAAGCACTCTTGGTATGATATCATGAGAGGAGGAGGACATGGGCTTGCTCTTTGCTTCCATAGACAGCTTGATGTTCTCCTTGAGGTCTCTGTAGAGGAAGCGGTAGGGAGTTCCCTTGAGGCCCTGAGCTCTGAGAGCTCGCTCCAGCCGCCATGGTCTCCACCACAGCCACTCCGCTGCCCTCGACCCCGCCCACAGCAGCAGCAGCAGCAGAAGCAGCAGCAAACAAGCCACAACTCCAAGTACCATATTTATCACCATAGAAGCTAGCAAGTTTTCTTTTGGCTTGTTAATTGTGAACGATGAACGATAGAAAGTCAGTTATTCTTATCAGCAATAAGTCGCTATGTGACACGCACTTCCAAACACTTCATTGTTTACTTCACAGCCACGCCCTTACTTAGTGGGCAATAGAGGAACATTTGTCCTCAGGCTAATGGAATGGTTGGAGATTCAATATTTCTTATTAGGAGATTCTTCCTGGAGACTTTTTCTACTTTAGACAACGAACGAATAGGAAGCAGTTCTTTTAATTTAGTAGTAGCTGACTAGCTGCTTCCGAAATTTAGCAGAAAATTAAGGGGGTGGATTTTTTTTTATAGTTTTTTTTCTTCAATTTTCTGGACATTTGTCCAAATAAATGATTTGTTTCTGTGGTGAATCAGCTAAGGGTTGAAATAGTACTATCAGGAAGCAGAAGAATGAGTCTAATAGTCAATTGCTTGTACGTTCTTTAGTTTAGTGCCAAGTGTTGGAAACGAAAGTACATAAATCGTTTCTCAAATTAGAAAGTATTTGTAAGAAAATCAAACAAAACGTACAGACCGAAAACGTCAAACGCAAATTACAGACAGAAAGATTTTTGACGTGGAAAACCTTTGCGAAAAAAATTACGGAATGATCGGAGTCCAACTCTGAAAAGCTTTCATTAATGGAATAAGAAATATACCGTCTCCTTACAAACTTCTTACCGATCCAAACGGATCATCACAACTCTTTTGGAACAGAAAATATGTTATAACTACGAAGAAAAAAGACAACGAAAAATACCAGAAACTGATCTACTTCGAGAGAGATCAATGTAGTTTAGGGCCAGGAGACACACACATATATATATATATATATATAGCCTCAAACCCACAACTAGCATTCCTATTATAGATAGGAATATCCAATCCAAATCCAAATCCAAATCCATTGAGATATTCCTATTACATCTAGGAATATCCAATCCAAATCCATTGAGATATTCCTATTATATTTAGGAATATCCAATCCAAATAAATTAAGGTATTCTATTATATGTAGATATACTCAATCCTACTCCGGGTATTTTTCACATAGGTTGGAAACTCCACCCACTTCAACAAATCTTTTTCTTCACAACTATGTGGAGGGGGTCGTCATCCCGAAGATCCGCCTGCAGTACTCAAACTTTTTCCTTGGTATAACCTTTGTGAACATATCTGCTCCGTTTTCATTTGTATTAACCTTCTCAAGCGCCGCTTCCTTCTTGTCAACCACATCCCGTATCCAATGATACCGGATATCAATGTGCTTGGACCGGCTATGAAATATCTGATTCTTCACAAGCAAAGGATACTGCTCCTGCTTTAGCCTAATTTTTTGCAGCAGCTTCTTTATCCACAGCAACTCCTTGCAAGCCTCCGTCGCCGCAATGTATTATGCCTCTGTCGTCGACAAGGCAACACACTTCTGTAAAAGTGACTGCCACGATACTGCTCCACCAACAAACATCATCATATAGCCCGAAGTCGATCGCCTCGTCTCTACATCTCCAGCCATATCAGCATCGGTATATCCAACCAGCATCTGCTCGTCACCACCAAATGAAAGTCTCAAATCGGCAGTACCCTGAAGATATCGTAGAATCCACTTGACCCCACTCCAATGTACCCTTCCAGGATTGAAAGTGTACCTGCTAACTGTGCCGACTGTGTGAGCAATATCTGGCCTCGTACATACCATAGCATATATAAGACTTCCCACAGCTAAGGCATATGAACTCGCTCCATATCTTCCTCCTCGTCCTCGGTAGAAGGCAACACACTTCTGTAAAAGTGACTGCCACGATACTGCTCCACCAGCAAACATCATCATATAGCCTAAAGTCGATCGCCTCGTCTCTACATCTCCAGCCATATCAGCATCGGTATATCCAACCAGCATCTGCTCGTCACCACCAAATAAAAGTCTCAAATCGGCAGTACCCTGAAGATATCGTAGAATCCACTTGACCCCACTCCAATGTACCCTTCCAGGATTGAAAGTGTATATGCTAACTGTGCCGACTGTGTGAGCAATATCTGGCCTCGTACATACCATAGCATACGTAAGACTTCCCATGGCTGAGGCATATGAACTCGCTCCATATCTTCCTCCTAGTCCTCGGTAGATGGACACTGCTCCTCAGTGAACTTAAAGTGAGCCGCAAGGGGGTTACTCACTTTCTTTGATCCGTCCACCCTGAAACGCTGAAGTACTCGGTGAATGTACTTCTTTTGGGACAAGTGTAGTAGCTTGGACTCTCTCTCACAGCTGATCTCCATCCCAAGAATAGAGAAGGTCGTCGCTGCGTCCAAATCCTTAATAGAGAAGGTCGTGCCCAGTTGGCGCTTCAACTCTGCTATCCTGGTGGCATTCCGACCCATCAACAGCATGTCATCAACATAAAGCAACAAAATGATAAAATCATCCTCGGCAAAGTACCTCACAAAAATACAATGATCCAATGTCGTCCGTGCATAGCCATGCTCCCCCATAAACGATTCGAACTTCCTGTACCACTGCCTCAGAGCCTGTTTCAGACCATACAAGCTCTTCCTCAACCGACAGACCAAATGTGACTTATCCTTCTCACAGAATCTCTCTGGCTGCTCCATGTACAACTCCTCCTCAAGATCACCGTGGAGGAATGCCGTCTTCACGTCCATTTTCTTGACCTCCAAGTCAAAACTAGCTGCCAATGCTGGCACCACCAGTATAACGACTGCTTGACGACTGGCGAAAAGATCTCATCATAATCTATGAATTTTCGCTGATCATAGCCTTTAACTACCAGTCTCGCTTTGTATCGAGGGCGAGTAGCATTATTTGTCTGCTTTACTCTGAACACCCATCGATTCTTCAAAGCCTTCTTGTCCTTTGGCAACCACAGCAGATCATAAGTAGAGTTGGCCTCCAAGGAACTCATCTCCTCCTGCATGGCCTTCATCCACTCCTGCCTTTGTTCGTCTTCCATAGCCTCTGCGAAACTTTTGGGTTCTCGTAGATGGTCGACGCTCTCTATCACTCCTCCTCAACGGAACCACTGGTGCTGGCTGTATATCTATAGCCTTCTCCCCTCTAGGAACTGCCTCCTCAGCATGCTCATCCTCCTGAGGGTCACCCTGACCACCATCAGCAGACTGATGATCAAGGTTGGGAGCAACTCCATATACTGGCTCCCCTATAACTGGATCCTCTGCGATGTCTCTAGAAACTGCTCGAAGCGAAATGACTCTATCTCATGCAATTCCTCAGCCTAAGAAGGTAGCTCAGAATCCTGAGTGTTGGTTATGGTCTGATCCTCGACGAATACCACATCCCTACTTCTGTAGAGCTTTCTTCCCACTGGATCGTAGAGTCTATACCCAAACTCATCCCGACCGTAGCCGACAAAGACGTACCGTCTCGTCTTTGGCTCAAGTTTGGATCTCTCGTCCTTCGGTACATGCACGATGGCCTTACAACCAAACACTCGCAAGTGATTGTATGACGGCTCTTTGTCGTACCATTCTTTATCAGGCACATAACCATGCAAAGGAGCACTAGGAGATAAATTAATAACATAAGCAGCTGTGTAAAGTGCCTCACTCCAATAGCTGTTTGGCAAGTTTGTTTCTGAGAGCAAACACCGTACCATCTCTATTAGAGTCCTGTCCATATCCGCTCTGCTACACCGTTGAGCTGCGTTGTCTTTGGTGGAGTCTTCTGGTGTCGTATCCCTTGCTCTCTACAATAAGCATCAAAGGGACCGATATACTCGCCGCCATTGTTCGACCGAACACAAATCAGCTTCTTGTCAGTCTTTCTTTCAACAGAGGCCTAAAATTCTTTGAAAGTGGACAACATCTGATCCTTGGTCTTTAAGGTAGAGACCCAAACCTTCCTGGAATAGTCATCAATAAATGTTAGAAAATAAGAAGCACCACCAATGGATTTTACCTTCATAGGATCGCAGACATCCGAGTGAATCAACTCGAGCAACGCCGGCTTCCTTGAACTTAGTTGACTTTAAAAAGATACCTTATTTTGCTTTCCCGCCAAACAATGTATGCACTTCTCCAACTTTGTAGACTTTAGCCCTGGAATCACCTTCATGTTCACCAAATAGCTCATCCCCTTCTCGCTAAAATTATTTAGCGATATTTTTTGGCCATTTAGCGACGTTTTTAGATGTCGCTAATTTGACTTATTCTGGTAGTGCATTTATTGTATCGTTATACACCACCTCTTTGACTAAGTGTTGGCAGACAGTGAAGAAAGATCCGAGGTAAAAAACTACAACATTGGAGGAACTTGGAACACTTGAAAAAATTAATGGGACGTGGAAACTTGTTTCATTACCTAAAGAAAAGAGAGAAGTTGGATGCAAATGAGTCTTCATAGTGAAGGAGACGCTAGAAGGAAAGGTGGAGCGGATATAAGGCAAGATTGGTTGCAAAGGGATTCACTCAGTCCTATGACATTGACTATGATGCGACATTTGCTTCAGTAGTAAAGATGATCACTGTAAGAACCCTGATTTCTCTTGCAGCAAACCATGTATGACAACTTCATCAATTGGATGTGAAGAATGCCTTTCTTCATTAAGATCTACAAGAGAAAGTATACATGGAGACGCCCCCAGATTTTTGCACAAAGCAGTCAACAGAAAAGGTGTACAAACTGAAAAAAATTACTATATGGACTCAAGCAATCTCCTCGGGTCTGGTTTAAAAGATTCAGGAAGGCTGTCACAGACATGGGGTATAGCTAGACCAATACAGATCACACGGTCTTATTTCGATATGCGAAAGACCACGTCACCATACTTGCAGTATATATAGATGATATAGTGATCAAAGGTGATGATGATGAGGAGATTACCCAACCAAAGTCAAAACTTGCCATGGAATTTGAAGTAAAGGACTTCAGAATGATGAAGTATTTTTTCGGGATCGAGATGTGTCACGTCCCAGTCCCAAAATACGTAGGACTAGGAATACGTAAGCATGTCAGCCGTATGTATATGGCAACTCCAATATATGGACACCATAATACACACGTACACTGTAATATAAATAATAACTCACATGTGGTATATATATTGTCACAAGTCACAGGGCATAACTAGATCTCATCCACAGAATCAAATAACCAATCAACTATATAACTGAATCAAGTATAAAATGCTTGATAAGAACAAGTAGTTGGGTGGAGACAAATCCACTACCAAACTAGAATATAAGAGAAACAAAACAGGTACATCTAATAAACCATGAGGCTCGAAGAGAAGACCTCCTCGAAAGAGAGAGAAGTAGCAAGTCATGATCCATACTCCTACGAATAGTCAAGATCGTCTATACCTGGAAAGGGACCAGGTCCTCAGAGGGACGTAACAAGATACATAGAAGCATGTCAATTGAATACAGTGAAACATGAATAATAGACAGAAAATATATAAGTACGTTGTACTAGACAATCTATATGAATATGCATAATGAGGACAACTTTTCGACATATGGGCAGGGGTAGGCTACTATATCTAATCTCATAACTCACACACACGTCAAGAACATCAGAAATCGACATACCACGAGAGTAGCGACCAGTGCGACACCAGAAATCGACATACCGCGAGGGTAGCGACCAGTGCGACACAACTACCGTAGTGCGTACTAGTTACTACGGTTTACCAGAGTGATTATAGCCCATACGCCTACTGATTGTCCTTTCCTCCTATGATACTACGTGTCAAGTGTGTGTCAACATATATATAGTATATAATTATGACTGAAAGAAAGCACATATATAATGAATATATAAAAATATGATAAGCATGCAAAGTAATATAAGCAATTTGGCAAGGTATATTACCTGGTCTGAAAAAGAATGAAGTTCCAACTCAAGGCGTCGGCCGATCTACCCGTCACATAAATTAAATAAGTTAGGTTACAAAAGTGGGTAAATAGGTTCCTCCATTTTAATCTATTTTAATTCTGAATAAAATAACCTAAAATAGTATTTTAATCTTATTATAATATGATTTTATTACTAAACCCTAATTTTGGTCCAAAGAAAATCAACTTTACGGATTTGTGATCTATGGCATACAAATCGAGGCAATTTGTTGACCAAAAAGTCAACCGATTCAAATCCTGGATTTGTGTGTAAAATCCTATATATTTTAGCGCTACATTAACGCCATAATCAACGGTTTTATAAAATCACAAGTCGGTAAAGAGTTATGGCCACAAGGGCGAATAGATGACAGTTTTCAGTGGTTTTCTATTTACTTCTACGTTCTACAAATTTTACAGTAAATTAAACTTGCATGTGAAATTCTGGAAAAATAATTTTATGTAAGTTTATCATGTCAACTTTCCGAAACTTTAAACAGTTCATAATTTCGAGTTCGGGATCTCCGGTAATCTCAAAAACACCAAAAATACGTCTAATTTTGGACAACTGACACTTTTAGAATTTTCTGGAAAATAGGTTCATAAATTGTTAGAATAATTTATATATTCAGAAAACTAATCTTGATATGGCTCTAACAAAAAAACTGGTGCATATTTGGAGTCTGGAGCTAGAAGATATTATCTTTTTAAGTCGTCATAACTACTAGAAAATGAGGCTGAATTTATGACGAATTTTGACTGTTTTTGGACGAAAAAGAGAGGAGTTTCGGGAAGAAAAATATGAAATATGAGTTTATTCCATAAGTCTAATAGGTATTTATAACGGTGGAGAGTACTTAATTAAATACGACTATGATTGGCTAATTTGGATATAATTAGGATGAGTTTAAATAAGGATAGGATATGCATGAAGTTAATTTCTTAGTGTGGCGCCCCGTTCCTCCTATTCGAGGAGCACGGCTAAGAAATACAAGATGGTATCGTTCGATCGGGATAGATTGAAATAAGACACTACTAGAAAAAGCGAGATTAGCGACGCATTTTAGCGACTCCATATAAAAACGTCGCTAAATTAGCGACTCCGTAAAAAATGTCACTAGACTTCGTTGAATAGCGACATTTAGCGACTTTTATTAAGATTTAAAAATATTAGTCGCTATAAGTTTGATTAAGGTCGCTAAACGTCGCTAATATGTATAATTTAGCGACGTTTAGCGTCGTAATTAGCGACGTATATATTAAAAATATTTAGCAACATATTTAGCGACGTATTGGACGTCGCTAAATTTTTATTTAGCGATATTTTTTTTTGACGTCGCTAAACGTCGCTAAATTTTGGTTAATTAGGGCTCAGTTTTCTTTTCCCCCATCTGCGAAAATTTTGAAAGTTTTTAAAACCTTTCGATTTCCCCCACCCCCCCCCTCTCCGGCGACCGGCTCTCCACGGCTGCGGCTACTCCGGCATCCCCTCCTCCTCCTCGAGCTCTAGGTAAACCCTAACTCTCTCTCTCTCTCTCTCTCTCTCATGTGACACTGACACAACACACACTTGACAGACATGACACACACATACAGACACTGACAGACACACACGACACACACACACAAACGCACACACACACACACACATACAGACACTGACAGACACACACGACACCTAAGGTTAGGGTTAGGTTTAGGGTTTTCGATCAGGGGTTAGGGTTAGGTTTAGGGTTGGTTAGGGTTAGGTTTTTTGACCTGGGGTTAGGGTTAGGGTTAGGGTTAGGGTTTTTGATCAGGGGTTAGGGTTAGGTTTTTTGACCTGGGGTTAGGGTTAGGTTTAGGGTTTTTGATCAGGATTGATTCTTATACATTCATAAACCAAACATTATCAATTTTTACTGTTCAATATCAATTTCTTAATACTTCCATATAGAGTATTTGGGTGAATACTCTATTTTCACCCAAGTATTCAATAGAGTATTATGGTCTAAGTATTAGATTTGAGTTAAGATATATATATATATATATATATCAATAATCTGTTACCTTAGCATTACCTCAACCCAAGTATTCAATACCATAGCTAAATTCCCATTACCTAGCCCAATAACTAATATCTTAACTCAAATCTAATACTTAGACCATAATACTCTATTTTCACTTGGTATCTTAATATATAAACCATATAAACACACTCATTATAATACATATATTATACCTATATCCTTGTATCACAATTACCTATTGTTTGTATACCTTGTCCTATATTCCATAGCACTTAACTTGACATTTACCATGATACCTATACTCAAGTGCACTACCACAACTCTCACTGGTATACTAGGATATCACAACACAAAGTGAGTACTTTTCCCATCCTTACACTCAATATTCACTGTTCTTGGACTATAATTGAACACTTGACCTTGAATATCCCCTTAAACCTATACTGCAACTAGCACACACTAAAACCTCATCCCTATCAACTTTGGTAGTAAGAGTTTTATACTACACACACAACCAACTCTTAACATGACACTAACACACAACCATGATGCTCCTCTACATGAGATGAACATCTCATACCCAGGTCTGATTTTAGACTACTCCAATGCAAGACTTCTCCTTCTTACTACATTACCACTCAACACCCAACCTCCTATGATATAGACACCAACACTTACAACCTAGTCTAATACCAAGCTCTTTGTTTAGTGTATAAGAGCATACTACCTTGTATAACACATTCAATACCTACACTTATCTTACTCAAAATATCTCACACTCACACCACACCACACTAATCTCAGACACCCATTACAATATTTGAACCCACACTCTCTCTAGGACTGAAACCATGTCAGACCTTCCAACACTACAAATAGAACCCTGGTATATGGTACTCGAGTCCCAAAATACTTTTAAACTCAAACCTCTCATTCTAACTTTGATACTTAATCACTTGACCCCACTCACTCCCCATCTACTGATACAACCTGGTATCAGTCCTAAATGATACACACTAACTCAATCGTATATCCTCAACTCTACCTAACACTTTATGCATAGGTTCTAATAAATAACCTATTTTTGAAACCCAACATTATAGTATCGTATTAAACCCTAACCTATATAGTTGCATAGCAACGAAAGACAAACTCTTGATAGCCTAAAAATAATTCTAAGGTATTGAGGGTTGATTTGATGTGTCTGAGAGGGCACTGCAAATGTGAGTGCAGGTGTCCATGTGTTGTGTGAGTTCAGGTGTGTGCAAGTGAATGAGGATAGTACTAGAGAGGTAAGTAACAGTTAAGTGTTGAGTGCCAAGGTAGATAGGTAATTGGTTAAGATAGGTTAGATAGTAAGATATTGGTTAAGAGAAGTTGATATCAGTTAGAATAGCAATGTGGAGTAGTGTTATCAGTTGGGCTAATAAAATAGAAGACTTGACAAAACCCTAATAATCATCATCATTCGTATTATCATCTCCATTATTATACTGTAACAAACAGCTAATTCTTTGTGAGTCATCTAATTCTTCCATTCCGCATTATTAAGGATATATCTTAAGTAATATATGTTATCAATTATATTATTTATTTTCATCTATCTTACCAGATGGGACCCAAGAGAGCGACACCTCCTACTGTTAAGGAGAAAGTGATGCCTCCTACTGTTAAGGATGAATAGATACCACCTGTTGTATCTCAGACGGGGAGTTCCAGTTACCCAGCACCTATAGCGGCTATATCTCAGACGGGGAGTTTCAGTCACCCAGCACCCATAGCGGAGATTGATAACATAAACGTTGTTTATGCGCAGTATTTGAGGGACTGGTATCTGCCCCAGCGTATTGGATATCCTCGAGATTGATACTGTGATGTTTCATATACTTATATATTATGCATTTTGTGTGACTGTGATAATATATATTTTGTGACGCTGTTTATGCCCTGTGATACTGTGATACTTATATATTATGTATTGTGTGACTGTGATATTTGTGTGTATTAATTGTATGACTGTGATACTTTTATTCATATTAAATGTTGTTAATCCGGTGTTGAGTGTTCCACCGAAGGGGTCGGCGAACCCAGAGAATTCAACGGAGGGTTGCTCCGGGTCTATTTTTAATTAAAAATTTATAAATTGCAGGAATAATAGTTTGGAACAATTCAATTTTTTTTTTGTAAATTTAGCGACGTATTTAGCGACGTTTAGCGACTCCTAGCGACGTTTTTCTACGTCGGTAAACAAGTTGCTACTTAGCGACGTCAAAAGGCGTCGCTAATGACGTCACTAAATGTCGCTAAATATGTCGCTGGTCATTAAAGACGTCGCTGTTACGTCGCTATATAAGTTGCTAATTAGCGACGTTTAGCGACATTTAATTACGTCGCTAATTAGTGACTCTGAGTCGCTAAACGTCGCTAAGTTAGCAACACTTTCTAAGTCGCTAAAAAACGTTAGTATAGCGACATTTAGTGACTTTTTCCTTTCAGCGACGTGATTTTTATCGACTTCTGTAAAACGTCGCTAATTACATCGCTAAACGTATTTAGCGACATTTTTTGTCATTTAGTGACGTTTTTGGGCGTCACAAATTTGACTTTTTCTGGTAGTGAGAACTCGTTCTCGTTATGGATTTTCTTCTTCGGAATCGATTCCCATATTCAGTGGACCGTGCCCCCGGGATCGACTTAGCAGCAGAGTCAGGAGGGACCTCTCCACTGTTATCTTTGTTGCCTCAGTTTTCGATGTCGCTTGTTGCTTTCGTGCTTTGAGTTGGTTTTCGGATTTGCTTGAGATTTCTTGAACGGTTTCGATGGATTTCATTATTTTCGTTCATTGAACTGCACTTTAATTTCGAGTATGGAAAGAGAGGAAGAGGTATTGATCGAGCTGTTCGTGATGCAGGTGAACGAGCAGTAGGCGACTTAGGAGCGGAGTCTTGAAGCACCCCTTTCCTTCTCCCTTCCAACCAACTAAGTGAGTGGCTACCATCCCGATTAGCTAGCCCTGCTTCCAAGTCTTCACACCTAATAAATCTTGCATCCTTGTTTGCCCCGATCAGACGATACCAAATAATAACTAAAAGATGTCAAGATAAAAAGGGAATAGACTTGGATATTATGGCTTCTTGCCAGTGATCGTAACGTGTATTTAAACCTGTTGCAAACTAACTTGTGTCTTCGTGGCAGGGAAGGCATGGTAAGTATTGTGCAGGTGGTTCAGACGGGCAGGTAAAAGTCACCGAACGGTGACAAGTTCATTTCAGTAAATTATATATATTGCTTACTTGTAAATGAACTAAGGCAAGATAGAAAACCACAAATAATATGCATGCTTCATATAAACAATATGTTGATTGGTATAGTTCGGTTAGCTAGCCTTCACCAATATGTTTCGACATACTGACCCTCGTTGAAACAGGTTTTCCGCACTAAGGAGAACCGAGGGAGGAGCCGAAGTCGTCTTTCCCGATTCAGTCCAGCTGTAGGCGCATCGTGAACGCGCCACTTTTGAAGTACTTGAAGAAAGGAGCTAGAACCCAAGAAAGAATGCAGCTCTGTGGCAAAGCCGTCCTCCAGCCCGGAGGTCCTTATCATTTTGAAGTTTAGTAAAGGGATGTAATGTACAGGACCGCTATCTTATTTTGTGTCAACACTTTTGTAAGCCCGTGCGGCAAGTAGCTGACTCGTTTCAAGAGTTTGTAATAGATGTTCATTATCAATAAAGAGAACTTTTTTATGTTTTAAATCTGTGTTTCAATTTAGCTGCGTACTCTGAATATGTGCTCGTTATGCAAAATACCCTAGCCTTGTGCGGGCGCAACCCCATGCCCGCAAGGCGGTCATGATTCGGGGGACGCCCTAACGATTCCACGGAATCGGGTCATAAAATAATGGTATCAGAGCACAGATTCAAGTTCCTTAACCCTCGCACTGGAAAATTTCCTTTAACGATCAAATTCCTGTACGAACTCTTGAAATCATTAGGCCAAAATGAGATACGTTCATGCAATAAGTCCATAATACATTATGATCCTAATGTAATTTACCTTCTTTTGAAAGAATGGCACCAACGCAATCTGCAGCGCTAGCACCGGACGAAATACAAGACCAAGAAAGTAGTTCGGGCACTTCGGGAAGCTCTCGGAGCCAACGGGGCATGTCTCAAGTCGATCCGCTTGAGCGGGTGATGCAAATGTTAGAATCATAACGACAAAGAGATGATGCTCGGCAAGCCAAGTTCGAAAGCAATCTAGAGGCCCGATTCTCAGTCCAACAGAACCAGGTAGATGCCCTACAACAGATCGTGCAGACTTTGGCCTCCAACCATTCCGCGATAACAGCAGCAACTCCGGTGGAGGAGCCCGTGCTTGAAGTTGAGACGCTGCAAATTCCAAGGCCGAGGGAAGTGACTGCCTTCGACTTTGGCCACTTCAAGAAAGTTTGTAACACCCCATTCAACGGGACTGAGGAACCATTTGTGGCTCTAGATTGGTTGGCCGAACTTTAAGACCACTTCGCTCTGCTAGTGGTCCCCGAAGAGAAGCGCGTCACTGTCATGCCCCGATCTCCCGCAGGCAAATCGGCCGTTCCCGCTAGGCGGGAATCACCCTCGCCAGCGCTCCCGCGGAACGATCGCTTGACCCATCCGGGCGTGATGCTGCACGAGCGTGAACCGCACCAGTGCAAGGCCGTGATTCATTGGCTGGCAGTAAGAGTTCTAAGCCACAGAGTCGCACAGATTGTCCGAGTGCAGCGGAGTCATGAACGCATAGCAATTTGGTAACAGGTTCACTGAGTCGACAATATAGCGGAAGCATTGAAACACAAGTTGAAGTAAAGAAAGCTCTTTTATTGATATAAACATGTGTTACATGCGGCGTATAGCCGAGATTACAAGTCGCTCAAGCCTCTCTCTCTGAAACATTAAAAGCATGCCAAGTGGCTACAATTGTGGAATGATTGTAGAGGCAATGTTCAGGCGAGTTCGGGCTATGTTCCAACATTATGTCTTGTATATGTGCTTCAGTCCCGGATGCACCGTTGCAAGGCTTCGGAGGGAACTCCTGGCCTTAGCACGCACGAAGGAGGCATCCGCACCGAACGAGGTTCTCCCGTACCCTGCATACAACTGGTGGATTATCAGTACATTGAATGCACTGGTGGGGAAGCTACTCGCCCGCTCGACAAATCCAAACACGTAATATAAGTTCCGTGCACCAACTATTAAGTTGTCTTTCTAGTTACCTTAGGATCAGTTTCATGCAAATATTGAATAGCCTAACTCGTGTGTGGCAGTACACCGTGCAACATGAGAGGAAACACGGCGAGACTTACCCACTTACCATCTCCTTCCCTGTCCAAGGCAAACATTGAGGCAAACATTGTTAATTCAAGCACGGGCAAGTATAAGCATTCAGGAGACATAGCATATGCAAACATGAGGGTCGTTTTAACAAGATCGTTCAGGTGTTCAGTTGTTCATTTGATGCGATGCAGTGACTCGCACGCGGATAGCCGCTAAGCGAGGATGACTTATCTATATGAACATGAGTCGCTGGCATAGCCATTAAGGACACTAGTCTTAAACGAGAATGGTTTGCAACGAAAGTACAGTGGGCGCTACAAGCCATCTCGTTTAGTACAGTAGAATATACAGTAGAGTTCAGCCATGGAGCGGATGGTATACAGCGAAAGAACGGTGGGTGCTGCACACTATCTCCTCTAGTACAGTTGGCTGAAACAATGGAGTTCCATCCGGATCGGAGCGGCCCCAGTGCCCCGGAGACCTTCCATGGAACTATGCCTTATTTCCGAGTTGTCCGCGACATGCAGGTCAGGGTCTTTTCCAATTTTACGAGATACACGAGTACTGTAGAACAGGAGTACAGTGGTACAGTAGAACAGTAGTACAGTAGTGTACGAGTACATGAGGTGCTTGAATCATGATTCTGTACAGTGATTAACATGCCTTGATGCATTCCCCTGGTTCGGGGATTTGCCTTGGGTGACCTAACGATCCCGGATACTTGCAGGTTCATTCAGGCCCAGAACGACTACGTAGTAGTCTCCCGAGGTTTGGATAAAAATATGGCAACATTACAAGCAGACAAGCATGTGTTTCTAAGGAACATTAGCAGCACGTTTGCTCGGGCCCGAAGGTAAGCCGAGAGATAAAACCGTTAGGGACTTAGCATGCGAGGGTCTGAATACAAGCAGTATTTCAATTTCTATGTTCTATCATAAGCAATATGAGTTGGGATTATTCCCTTAGCTAGGTGCGTTGGATTTATTAGTATACAGGGGGTGAATCACCTAGCGACTAGTATGAATATTCCAGATTTTATGTGTGCTGGCTAAGCAAAGACAAGTTCACCGTAGCCACCCACCTTAGAGATGATTCGCCTCGGTAGAGCGATACGTCAAGCGAGCCTCTGAAAGCCTAAGTCGGATTCCTGTAGGGATAAGTCTGGATATCTTTTGCTTCTCGTTTGAGGCAAAGCGGGTCGGGACAGTTGCACTTTTGCCGTTTGAGACGGCAGTCCGCTTAAGCGGAACGGGGTGTTACATCCTACCCAACTCAGAAAAAGTCTCGTCCTCGAGACTTACTGAGGACAAGCAGTAATCTAGGTTTGAGGCAATCCTAGACAAATCGTTGTACTTGTTCATTTGGATTTTCACTTGCACAAGCGTCGAAATCAGCATATCGCTTAGACTGGATCGTGCGCACTTTCGAAGTGCACTTCTAGCGTGAACACGTCAACCAGCTTAGTGATAGCGAAGTCTTAGCACTCGAGTTTTACCTTTTCCTAAGTCTTGGATGGTGCACTAGTTCAAGGCGTCCCTCGAATAGATGCATTCAACCAAACTTAGAGTTAGTGAAAATCGGACAAGCTACTAGTGATACTCTCAAGGGATCGCACAGGTTGGCACAAAGGCCACTCGCAGCATACAACCAGACAAGCAATCATATCATTCAAAACGTATTTTGAAAGTATTTAGACTTATTGTTGGAACATCTCATCGAGGCATTGAGAGAGAGCGTGCACATAACCCACGAACGAGTTTTCAAAATAGAGATATTCGAATCGAAGTCCAAAGACGTAGAAGCCAGGCTCTGATACCACTATGTCACGCCCCGATCTCCCGCAGGCAAATCGGTCGTTCCCGCTAGGCGGAAATCACCCTCGCCAGTGCTCCCACGGAACGATCGCTTGACCCATCCGAGCGTGATGCCGTACGAGCGTGAACCGCGCCCGTGCAAGGCCGTGATTCATTGGCTGGCGGTAAGAGTTCTAAGCCATAGAGTCGCACAGATTGTCCGAGTGCAATGGAGTCATGAACGCATAGCGATTTGGTAACAGGTTCACTGAGTCGACAATATAGCGGAAGCATTGAAACACAAGTTAAAGTAAAGTAAGTTCTTTTATTGATATAAACATGTGTTACAGGCGGCGTATAGCCGAGATTACAAATCGCTCAAGCCTCTCTCTCTGAAACAGTAAAAGCGTGCCAAGTGGCTACAATTGTGGAATGATTGTAGAGGCGATGTTCAGGCGAGTTCGGGCTATGTTCCAACATTATGTCTTGTATATGTGCTTCAGTCCCGGATGCACCGTTACAAGGCTTCAGAGGGAACTCCTGGCCTTAGCACGCAAGAAGGAGGCATCCGCACCGAACGAGGTTCTCCCGCACCCTGCATACAACTGGTGGATTATCAGTACATTGAATGCACTGGTGGGGAAGCTACTCGCCCGCTCGACAAATCCAAACACGTAATATAAGTTCCGTGCACCAACTATTAAGTTGTCTTTCTAGTTGCCTTAGGATCAGTTTCATACAAATATTGAATAGCCTAACCCGTGTGTGGCAGTGCTCCATGCAATATGAGAGGAAACACGACGAGACTTACCCACTTACCATCTCCTTCCCTGTCCAAGGCAAACATTGAGGCAAACATTGTTAATTCAAGCACGGACAAGTATAAGCATTCAGGAGGCATAGCATATGCAAATATGAGGGTCGTTTTAACATGATCGTTCAGGTGTTCAGTTGTTCATTTGATGCGATGCAGTGACTCGCACGCGGATAGCCGCTAAGCGAGGATGACTTATCTATATGAACATGAGTCGCTGTCATAGCCATTAAGGACACTAGTCTTAAACGAGAATGGTTTGCAACAAAAGTATAGTGGGCGCTATAAGCCATCTCGTTTAGTACAGTAGATTATACTGTAGAGTTCAGCCATGGAGCGGATGGTATGCAGCGAAAGAACGGTGGGCGCTGCACACTATCTCGTCTAGTACAGTTGGCTGAAACAATGGAGTTCCATCCGGATTGGAGCAGCCCCAGTGCCCCGGAGACCGTCCGTGGAACTATGCCTCGTTTTCGAGTTGTCCGCGACATGCAGGTCAGGGTCTTTTCCAATTTCACGAGATACACGAGTACTGTAGAACAGGAGTACAGTGGTACAGTAGAACAGTAGTACAATAGTGCACGAGTACAAGAGGTGCTTGAATCATGATTCTGTACAGTGATTAACATGCCTTGATGCATTCCCCTGGTTCGGGGATTTGCCTTGGGTGACCTAACGGTCCCGGATACTTGCAGGTTCATTCAGGCACGGAACGACTACGTAGTAGTCTCCCGAGATTTGGATAAAAACATGGCAACATTACAAGCAGACAAGCATGCGTTTCTAAGGAACATTAGCAGCACGTTTGCTCGGGCCCGAAGGTAAGCCGGGAGATAAAACCGTTAGGGACTTAGCATGCGAGGGTCTGAATACAAGCAGTATTTCAATTTTCATGTTCTAGCATAAGCAATATGAGTTAGGATTATTTCCTTAGCTAGGTACGTTGGATTTATTAGCATGCAGGGGGTGAATCACCTAGCGACTTGCATGAATATTTCAGATTTTATGTGTGCTGGCTAAGCAAAGATAAGTTCACCGTAGCCACCCACCTTAGCGATGATTCGCCTCGGTAGAGCGATACGTCAAGCGAGCCTCTGAAAGCCTAAGCCGGATTCCTGTAGGGACAAGTCTGGATATCTTTTGCTTCTCGTTTGAGGCAAAGCGGGTAGGGACGGTTCCACTTTTGCCGTTTGAGATGGCAGTCCGCTTGAGCGGAACGGGGTATTACAGTCACATGCGCGCAACTGCAACTCCGCCTCAACGCGCACAATTTGTGGGACGTGCATCGACGATCTCTTCAATTTGACCATGGAGAGGAGGCAATCTCGTGGACGACTTTTTATGCCGCGTTTGAAGAGGAGTTTATACCCCCTCTAGTACGACGTCAGATGGAGAACGAGTTCGTATAGCTGCGGTAGGGCAGTATGACAGTTAAGCAGTATTCCGCCGAATTCAACCGACTCTCCAAATTCGCTAGCGCCTATTTACCTGATGCAGCGAGTAGAGCCAGAAGGTTTGAAGGCGGTTTGCGCTCTGCCATCCATGTGCACATGGTCGTTCATCAGTATGGGATAATACGGGAAGTCATGAATCACGCTCTATCTCTTGAACCGCAGTATCCTCACGTTTCTACCGGCGTTGTGCATACCTACAATCACAAACGCCATAGCGACGAGAAAGGAAATACCGCTACAAAGTGCCAAAACCATGAAGGCAACCAGAAAGCAAACTCAACCCAAATATGTCTCTTCTGTAAAAGACAGGGGCATGTCGTCAACTAATGCCGAAAGAAACTCGGATTATGCCTCATTTGTGGAGACCCAAATCACATAATGCAAAATAGTCCGCTCTACTCTACTAGCCATCCCCGACATCCAAATCCACTTGGTTAGCGGTAGGTTCTATTCCTAAGTTTTGGGACAAAACTTCCAATTAGTTGGGTAGGATGTGGCATCCCGTTCCTCCTATTCGAGGAGCACGGCTAGGAAATACAAGATGGTATCGTTCGATCGGGATAGATTGAAACAAGAACTCGTCCTCGTTATGGATTTGCTTCTTCGGAATCGATTCCCATATTCAGTGGACCGTGCCCCCGGGATCGACTTAGCGGCAGAGTCAGGAGGGAACTCTCCGCTGTTATCTTTGTTGCCTCAGTTTTCGATGTCGCTTGTTGCTTTCGTGCTTTGAGTTAGTTTTCGGATTTGCTTCAGATTTCTTGAACGGTTTCGATGGATTTTATTGTTTTCGTTCATTGAACTGCACTTCAATTCCGAGTATGGAAAGAGAGGAAGAGGTATTGATCGAGCTGTTCGTGATGCAGGTGAACGAGCAGTAGGAGGCTTACGAGCGGAGTCTTGAAGCGCCTCTTTCCTTCTCCCTTCCAACCAACTAAGTGAGTGGCTACCATCCCGATTAGCTAGCCCTGCTTCCAAGTCTTCACACCTAATAAATCTTGCATCCTTGTTTGCCCCGATCAGACGATACCAAATAATAACTAAAAAATGTCAAGATAAAAAAGGAATAGACTTGGATATTATTGCTTGTCAACTAAACTTGTGAACGGTTATCATATTGTATGCTAGTTCATTTTAAATGCTCTATACATGCTTCAATTTTAGTTAGAATGCATCTTCTTCTATAAATTAAGCTAAGCATGGAACACACCTTGTATGCGCAAAAATTGTTCAGGAAGCCTATGCTAAATGAATTATGTAATACTGCTTGTCTTGTACTCGTGTTGCCTCAACTGCATGAATGTTTAACGTATGATGAACGATTGATCACGGACAGTTTGTGCACAAGGTAAATGGTTCTGCGGACGGTCGCTGGGGCACTGGCACCGATCCGGTCCGGGCGAAACCCAATGTTTAGTCTCTCGTGATTGACGGGATGCTTGCAGCGCACCACGTGCTTTTATTTTATCCTCGTCAATGACTATTGTCCATTATGGCTTCTTGTTAGTGATCGCAACGTGTATTTAAACCTATTGCAAACTAACTTGTGTCTTTGTGGCTGGGAAGGCATGATAAGTATTGTGCAGGTGGTTCAGACGGGCAGGTAAAAGTCACCGAATGGTGACAAGTTCATTTCAGTAAATTCTATATGCTGCCTACTTGTAAATGAACTAAGGCAAGATAGAAAACCACAAATAATATACATGCTTCATATAAACAACGTGTTGATTGGTATAGTTCGGTTAGCTCGCCTTCACCAGTATGTTTTGACATACTGACCCTCATTGAAACAGGTTTCCCGCACTAAGGAGAACCGAGCGAGGAGCCGAAGTCATCTTTTTCGATCCAGTCCAGCTGTAGGCGCATCGTGAACGTGCCACTTTTGAAGTACTTGAAGAAAGGAGCTAGAACCCAAGCAAGAATGCAGCTCCGTGGCAAAGCCGTCCTCCAGCCCGGAGGTCCTTATCATTTTGAAGTTTAGTAAAGGGATGTAATGTACATGACCGCTATCTCATTTTGTGCCAACACTTTTGTAAGCCCGTGCGGCAAGTAGCTGACTCGTTTCAAGAGTTTGTAATAGATGTTCATTATCAATAAAGAGAACTTTTCCATATTTCAAATCTGTGTTTCAATTTAGCTGCGTACTCTGAATATGTGCTCGTTATGCAAAATGCGACTTCTGCTTTTTTTTTTTCCTTTCTCTTGATTTTCTCCTTGAGAAAGAGAAGAGGTTTTTGTGGCCAATCTCCAGCTTCTATCTTTGCTGCTAAATTATCCTACCTTAGCCTTGTGCGGGCGCAACCCCAGGCCCGTACGGCGGTCACGATTCGGGGGACGCCCCAACGATTCCACGGAATCGGGTCGTGACACTTAGTAGGCTCAGGATTTGAATTAATTTAAAATAGAGTTAGAGTTTATCTCAATAATTTATAATCTTAAATAGAATTAAAGACAATACAAATAATTTATATATAATCTCATTAATATCTATTAACACTAAATTAGCATATATCTAATATTAAGACAATATACATCCAAATAAATCCTAAATAATTTCAAAAATCTAAATAAATTTCTTAAAATTCTAAATAAATTACAGAAAAATATAATTAAATATTTTAACCTAAAATAAATATTTGGTAGGAACAATATGCAAGTATGGTCTCATAGTAAATCATGAAAGTCCTAGAAATTTACGTTTTCTATGTTTTAATTACCCTAAAATTCTAGAAAAATCTCCAAAAATCTAAAATAGCCTAAAAATAATTATAAATAAATATTTATATAAGTAAATTTAATAAGAAATTTATTTTCTAATTAACTAAGAGAATACTCTAAAGAAATTCAATATTTAAAATAATCTATAATAAAATAATAATATAAAATATACACAAAATACCTATTTTGGGTGAGGGGGTTTACAATCTACCCAACTTACAAAAAAAAATTTCTCGAAATTAAAAATAAGAAATAATTTGTTAAATCTTTCACATTCGTATCTAAGGCAAGTCAACCGCAATCTTCTCAAAAATTTAAATGACAAAATCTATTCAAATCCATCACAATCTCTTCAAAATTAAAATAACCATTATTTAAATCAAAATTTAACCTATCATAATCTCTTCTATATTTTTAAATAGTCAATATTTAAATTTAATTCAAATCTATATGATATCTTGAAGATTTAAGTAACCCACATCAAATTTTATAATTTCTAACTATCATAATCTCCTATAGATTTTAAACAATTATAATCAAATCTTATTCCTATATTTTAACTTAAGAATTTTGTACTCTTCAAATTTTAAATTCAATTTCTATTATCAACATTTCAAATAGGTGATCCAACAATCAAAATTCAACTTTTAATTCAAATCATCAAATTATAAATTTTGAATTCCATCCATCAATGTTCATGTTTAGAGTTCTATTTTTTTCAAGATTTAAATTGTTAATTCAATCTCCAATATTCAAAATTTAAATCATGTGATCAAATTATAAATATTTGGACCATAATATCAAAATTTTAAAATTTATTCTATAAGGCATTCTTATCTTTAAAGTTAAATCATCATAATCTAAATCATTCTTCTAAAAATTCTCAAAATTAAAATGACTTAAATCTCTCAATCTAATCTTACTTGATCACAATCTAAATTTTTTTACCTCAAGTTGATAATACAACTTCTACCCAACTTAGAATTTACCGATCTATCACATAGGCTATACATTTAAGAAAAATGTCCTCAAATTATTTAATCGTGTTATTCAATCCATAAAATATCTCACATATTTTATGCCCTTAATTACAAAAGATAGTCACGAAGTAATATGATTGGCCTATGGGGTATATCTAGTACTCTCCGTGTATCAAACTTATACTAAGCACGAGCGTTCGTCTTTCCAAAATAAGGAAAGACGAAAAACAATAATAAAGATTTCAAGGAGGCGGTGATAGAATACAAGTACGGAGTTCAAGATGATTAAAGAATTCAAAAAGAGAGTTATAAGGGCAGTTGCGGATGAGATCCTATTTTGATAAATTCCTATTCACATGCTCATATCAGTACAGTTATGTAACCGATAAGATATGCTCGGACATGTCTAAAGAACAAGTATATTCGTCTAACATGCTGAGTCAACTATATCTCAATCCACGTAAAGTAGTCATGCAAAGAGCGAACCAAGTATATTAAGGTTGATCAGACCATAATACACTGATTCTGATTTAGATGATGTATTAGTAGGCGTCCCCAATAACACATATGTCATAAACAAGCTCGATAAAAGAATAAGCTTGCAAAACTAGGCTATAAAATAGCAACATAAGCGGAGGTAGTCCAAAAAATATAAGTACACTGGATTATGATGAAGGAAGGTACAAAATAATTTAAGTTCACCAAGAAGACCAGTGTTGTGCCTCTACAGTTGCCATACTAACTTCTTGTCTAAGTCTATAGTCGACTAAATAGGGATATAGGCCTCTAAGTTCTACAGTCTGGATAAACACTATCTTCTTATGCAAGCCTATAGTTGGTGTCATTCAATTATACTTCATTAATGGGTCAAAAGGACTATATGATACAAGGTTATGAGGCATACTACCCAACTTACAAGAATTGAAGTAATAGTGTTATTGAGCAATATAGTGTATATACCTAGTAGAAGTCACCTTCCTAACCCCTATCAAGCATGAAAGAAAAGATAAGATTGACATTGTGAAAGGATCAAACAAGATGCAATGCAAGTAATCAAATAAGAATGCGAAATAAAATCAAGGGAGGTGATTAAATAAGTGGATGAGATCCTATACTCTAATCCTATGCGTAGGTTTGCTCGGTACAGTAACATAACCGAGATAATATGCTCTCGACCTGCATGGGCCACCATAAAAATATGTCACGTCCCAGTCCCAAAATACGTACGACTAGGAATACATAAGCATGACAGCAGTATGTATATGACAACTCCAATATATGGACACCATAATACATACGTATGCTGTAATATGAATAATAACTCATATGTGCTATATATATTGTCACAAGTCACAGGGCATAACTAGATCTCATCCATAGAATCAAATAACCAATCAACTATATAACTGAATCAAGTATAAAATATTTGATAAGAACAAGTAGTTGGGTGGAGACAAATCCACTACCAAACTAGAATATAAGATAAACCAAATAGGTACATCTAATGAACCATGAGGCTCGAAAAGAAGACCTCCTCGAAAGAGAGAGAAGAAGCAAGTCCTGATCCGTACTCCTGCGAATAGTCAAGATCGTCTACACCTGGAAAGGGACCAGGTCCTCAGAGGGACGTAACAAGATACATAGATGTAAACTCCCTCAATTAATTCTATAGATAGTCAGGTATGGATTGAAAAATTTTGGTTTAGCAGCAGATGTTTGAGGTTTAGAGTAGGTTTGCTTATGTCTGTTATTTATTAATTAAACCCTTGGCGCGCCCTACCATTGTTGAATTATTCGGAGCCCAATATCAGCCCATAAATTCCATCGGACTATTGTACTTCTGACTTGACTCGCCAATTTAGGCACTGGACTTTTTTGTCACACAAAATCAAATCCGTTGTGCCTTAAATTAATTACACAATTTCTCGTATCCTAAATCCCATAATTTAATTTTGTGTCGGACACCTGTGTCGTTACCCTCAATTTTGATATACCAACTTAACCCGTTGAGCCGGACCAACTTAAGAGTCCAAGACTGACTCCAAGCCCCCACCATTTTTGACCTTTGTGTCATTTCCAAATTTAGACCCCAAGTGCCCCCATTTAATTTAAAAGTGCGGAAAACTTTAATTCTAATTAAATCGGGGATACCAATTTTGACTAATCCTATTTTAATCCCCATTTAATCCCAATGCCCATTTAATTAAGTCCATGCCAAACACACAACACCCCCTCACCATACAAAACACCAAACACCAATTCCCCCACAATTTTTTATCATTTCATGTGTTTGTACAATTACCCAAATTTAAGGGGCTTAAATGCAATTTTTGAATTAGGTGTCCTCACCTCATTGGCCAAGGCCAAATGGAGAGGCTACCCCTTCTTTGACCGTAGTCAACCCATCTCCCCTCTTATTCTTCATGAAGAAACCTGTTCCCTTCATGTAAAATCCCCACCCTCAATTTGGATTAGGAGTATCACAACCCTCCATCCTCCACACAACCTCCTATAAAATATCCTTTCACCCCTCTCCCCATTGCAGGCCCTAATCCCTAGGCACATTGGAAACCACACTCTCCTCTCTCTCCTCCCTCCTCCACTTAGTAAACCGAGCCCCCTACATACATATTCATTTTTTTCCTCCTTCTTCTTCTTCTTCCTTTCTTCTTCCTAGAGGAAAGCTCCAGCCGAGCAGGCAGCACCCCCACGCTGTCACTCCGGCGGCTGATCTCCCCTCTGGCCATGCCGGCGAGATCCGGCGGCCCGCAGCGCAGCAACCTGTCCAACCCACTGCAACCCGCGTCGAGCCGTACCCCGCAGCTCCGGCGCTGTCCCCGCGTCGAGCCGCACCCGCGGTTCTTCGACGAACCAATCCTGCGCCGAGCCCCATCCGATCTCCATCAACTCCGGCACTGTGCAACCCGCAGCTCCGACGAGCCGCGTCTAGCGTCGAGCCCTCGACTCCTCAGTCCACCCGAGCCCCACCCCGATGAGTTCCCTCAACTCTGGCCAGCCAAACCACCCACCTGTCTAGCCTGGCCAAGCCCCCCCTCGACTCCACTGTCTACTGCCACCCTCCACTCCGGCGAGTCACCGCCAACTTCCACCACCACCATTGCATCACCACCACCACCACCATTGCATCACCTCCACCACCACCATTGTACCCTCGCAGCCACCTCCACCCGTTGTCCTCCGGCCAGCCCCGGTCGACGTCGCCTCGCCTAGGTATATCTCCCCCCCTCTCTTGTTTTTATTAAATTTATTATTGTTTTATTAGGGTTTCATTTATATATATTCATGTGAGTATATTATTAGGGTTTTATTTTTAGGGCATGTTGATGATGATGTAGGGTTGATAAAGGACATAGGAAAATGACTTGTTGTATGTTGAAGAGGTTTAATGTGTTTTAGGGTTAATGTAGGTTAGGGTTTGTCTTCTACATGAATTAAAATAATTTATTTAAAATATTTTGCATGGAGATTTAGGTTTAGGGTTTGCAAATAAATTATAAAATATGATAAAGGATTTTCATGGAGATTTAGGTTTTGATCTTAAATAATTGTCCGGGATATAAATTACAGGGTGGGAAATGCTAAATAAATTAATGAGGAATAAATTGAGTAGAAATAAGATTCTAATTTATTTGAACGTTGATGAACACCGAGGAGCACGTGATTGATTGAGGACTAGTGTGTAGTGTAAAACCCCTAATCGGTAATTTGGGGACTGGAAATTAAAAGGTGGTTAATATAGAGTAGTACTTTGTGATTAGTAACAACAATATAAAACGATGGGTTAATAATCGTTAATTGTGTTTTGAGGATTGGTCGATGATAGTGTATAGATGACTAGTTGATTTGATGTATCGTACCGATAGTCAACTGTGGTCAACCCCCTAGCGTCTTGTCCATGTGAGTCGTAGCAGAGACTGAGCATATGTATAGATGTGTGTCTCATCCATGTTGCCATGTGATAGTTTATTGATTGAGTTTGTATCTCATCTCTAGGTACTACGGGACCTGAGGACTTGGACGTGGTATCGGATCTCCGTCATCAACAGCCGGACGCAGGCAAGTTTACCTTGCCACCCTGTATTTCAGATTACAGATATTTATTATTTCTTTATGTACATTGTGCGCGTATGTTTGGTTACGATCGATACTTCATGTCCGGATCATAATCGGGTGCAGACGTTCGTCGTAACGTCTTAGAGTGATTGTTAGATGTTCGTAACACCTCGATGTACGTACCTGAGTATATCGACACCCCAGGACACACTTATACACTGTGATCGTGCCAGATTCCTGTATCCTGATACTGACATCATGACCAGAGACTGGGACGACCTTAGGGTCGCGTCTGTTGAGTTATTTCTGTGTGTCGAGACTGTTAGATAGAGGTTCAGGTTTAGCACACCATCGTTGACCGTTTGGGATGTGGAAGACAGTTACTAGACGTTTGGGCTCCTCTGCACGCTTATATATATATATATATATATATATATATATATATATATGTACTGTATCTATTGATCATGTATCTAGTGTAGTTGTATCACCCGTGTGACTCCTTGCCCGGAGTTGCGGTACGTCCCGTGTGTTTTCGTGTTCGGAGCTACAGTTTTATTTTGGACAGCCCACACGTCGAACATTGTCGTTAAACTGTGTCACACTTGTTTGGTTATGATAGAGTACCCTGTCGTTGTACTTGTACTTTCTGTTATACTTGGCATGCTGTATTTTTGTACCTTGTTACGTCCCTCTGAGGACCTGGTCCCCTGCCAGTTTTGTCGCATAGACGATTACGGAGCATTGGAGTTGCTGTTGGAGTTGTACGTCTTGCGGGCATTGTACCAGGTACTCATATCATTTCTACCGGTATTATGGTTACTTTATTCTTATTGATTATTCATCTGCTGTTGTAGCCTAGTTTTTGTAGACTCATCTCTTCTCGAGTCTATTCGAGTTTGTGTGTTATTGGGCGGCCGACTTTAGCACATATAGCTCTTTCTTGTATACTATTGTACATTGTGGATTAAGAAATAGAGGTTTATATTTATAGGATATCTAGATAGTGCCCTTTATATTATACAGCTTATATGCATTCGAGTCAGACCAGAGTCTGGTCGAATGCGTAGCTGGCGTGTCACGTATTCCTGGTCCTACGTATTTTGGGACTGGGGCATGACATATTTTTGTGGTAGCCCATGCAGGTCAGATTTAAATCGTCTTTGTCACTTGACTGTGCCAAGCGAGCCTGCAAATTAGGAATAGATATTATGATTGTTGAATAGGATCTCAATCCATAATTGATTTTTAAAAACTTACTTTGTATGTGATTATCGCCCTTGGACTTCCAATTTGTATTCGTTCAACTTTCGTCGATATCGTTATCATCGTTTCTCATCCCCTATTATTCGGGAAGGCGAACGCTTGCGCCTGATGGTTTCCTCCAGAAGAAGATCGCAGTTCAGACAGCAGAAGATGTGATACGTGCAATAATCTCTGAGAAGATTGTTACCCTCAGTAGGGTAGGCTAATAGGTTCTCTTAGATGCTAAAACTAGTGTGGAAGGCTATCAAGAGAATTGGACCCAGTAGTACCCTACCCGTACTCGAGATAGTAGTGATCTTGGAAGTACTGGGAGCTGGAAAGATTGTTGATCATGACCTAGAGTAATTCATAGAAATGCATAGCCTGATGATGGAAACTAGTGATTGTATATGATAGCAATACTAGGAACGATGATTATGAGCTAGAGGAGATAAAATTTCAGGCTCTCACTTGGAAGATAATGATCTGATTCCAGAAATTCTAGTATGTGCTTGAGTGATACCATTATTGTACTATGTGATTTGGAGAGATAAATAACGAAAAGAAGAAATTTGAGGAATAAAATTTTAGGGAAAACCTTGAGGAGAAGAGAAATTATACATTAGGTAAGATAGAATTTTTTTTTTGGAAGATTAGTGTGGTAAACAGAACAGGAGAATTTATTTTGAGGTTAAGTATGGACGATGACACCGTCCTAGCATGAGTTGATTGAGCCAATACTACGCGACACTAGATTGTCGACGTAATTGCATTATATTTCTAGGCCACCAGGTTACCCTGAGTTGAGTTTCTTCAAGGATCCCAGGAGTATGGTGCCCATCTACCTCAGGGGCACACAATGCAAGGTGAACCAGTATACCCCGCATTATATCAGAGTTTGAGGATGTGATTCTAGAGAACCTTCAGGGACTGCCACCTGACAGAGAGATAGAGTTTGCTTTAGAGTTGACGCCAAGAGCCGAGCCGATTATTTTCCCGTCTTCAGACTAGTACCGATAGAGTTGGTTGAGTTGAAGGTCCATAGTAGAGGATCACTTAGACAAGGATTTCAGTCGGGCTAGTTTTTCTCCATGGGGAGTACCCATCATATTTTACCGAAGAAGGACGGGACGGTACGTTGCGTATCGATTACAGGGCGTTAAGTGCTATAACGATAAAGAATAAGTACCCTATGCCGCGCATCGATGATTTATTTGATTAGCTTAGCGGCGCATATGTATTCTCAAAGATCGATCTTAGATCAGGCTATCATCAGATTAAGGTACGGAGAGAGGACATTCCGAAGATGGCTTTCCGGACGAAGTATGGATGCTATGAGTTTCTAGATATGCCGTTTGGTTTAACCAACGCGCCAGCAGTACTTATGAGCTTGATAAATAGTATTTTCTACCAGTACTTAGACAAGTTAGTGGTGGTATTTATCGACGACATCTTGGTATATTCCAAGAGCCATGAGGAGCACGAGAGACACCTCAGGATCGTATTGGAGATGCTGAGACAGGAAAGGCTGTATGCCAAGCTCAGCAAATGTGAGTTATGATAGTCCACGCATCAGGACAACTAAGGGTTCATGAGAAGAACTATCAGACGCACGATCTAGAGCTAGCTGTAGTGATAATTGCACTAAAGCTATGGCGACACTACCTTTATGGAGAGCGTGTTGAGATTTATACAGATCACAAAAGTCTGAAGTATGCCTTACACGCAGAAGGAGCTCAATATGAGACAAAGGCACTGGCTAGAGTTGACGAAAGATTATGATATCGAGTTGCAGTACCACCCTGGCAAGGCGAATGTAGTAGCAGATGCCTTAAACAGGAAGCCCATGGCATATTTTTACGAATCATCGCCGGTTGTTAGAGGATCTTCAGGAACTTAGGATTTAGATTGTATTGCCAGGCATGAATGAACAGATGGTCAGTCTCAAGGATTTAGTCCATATTTATTGAGAGGACCAAGGCAGCCTTGCCTACAGATACGAGATTTAGACGACTGCGAGAAAGGACAGAGGCCGACATGCAAACGGGATTCAGGATTCATGAAGACGGAATATTGAGGTGTGTAGATCGCCTATATGTTCTGAGTGGCGAGCTACGCCAAGAGTTGAGGACCGAAGCTCATAGCTCAATTTATTCAATTCATTCCGGAGGTACGAAGATGTACCGAGATTTGAGGCAACATTTCTGGTGGCATGGGATGAAGTGAGAGATTGCAAGATTCGTGGCAAGATGCTTGGTATGTCAGCAATTCAAGACTGAATATCAGAGAACTGCAGGACTATTGCAGCCGCTTCCCAGTCCCGAGTAGAAGTGGGAACACATTACCATGGACTTCGTCCCAGGATTCCCCCGGAGCCCTAGCGAGAAGGATACAGTTTGGGTTGTCGCAGACAGACTCACCAAGTCTGCTCGTTTCTTGTCCTTCAGAGTTGGGCAGTCCATAGAGATATTAGCTGACATGTATATGAGGCAGATAGTACGACTACATAGAGTGCATGTTAGCATTACATCAGGATCGTGATTCCAGATTCATATCACATTTTTTACGGAGTATGCAGGAGAGTCTAGGAACTCGTCTCATGTTCAGCACTGCATATCATCCACAGACTGATGGCCAGTCAGAGCACATGATACAGATATTAGAGGATATGTTGATAGCGTGCATGAGTAATTTTGGAGGATCTTGGGAGGACCATCTATACTTGTTGGAATTCTCCTACAATAACAGCTACCAGGCTAGCATACAGATGGCACCTTATGAGGCACTGTACGGCAGGAAATATAGGTCACCAGTATGTTGGAGTGACGTGGGAGAGCGTCAGATACTTGGTCCAGAGTTGGTGATATAGACAGTGGAGAAAGTCAAGCAGATTCAGAGCCACCTGCGTGCAGCACAGGACAGACAGAAATATTGGGCAGATGTGCACCGCAGACCATTGGAGTTCAAGGAAGGTGACCATGTATTTTTGAGGATATCGCCTACTCGTGGTACCATCAAATTCGGAGGCAGAGGCAAGCTGAGTCCGAGGTACATCGGGCCATTTGACATCTTGGAACGAGTTGGCGAAGTGGCTTACCGTCTTGCATTGCCTCCATCATTAGAGGGAGTACATGACGTATTTTACGTATCGCAGTTGAGAAGATATGTCGCAGACCCTAGCCACGTGCTTGATCATTCGGAGATTACCGTCGGGCCTAGTCTATCTTACGTAGAGCAGCCAGTTTAGATCCTCGATTGCAGTGAGAAGACTTTGAGAGGGCAGACTATTCGACTGGTCAGAGTTGCATGGAAGCATCATTCGCCAGGCGAGTCTACCTGGGAGCGCGAGGATTCCATTCGACAGCGGTTTCCGTATTTATTTGAGGAGCAAGGTACAAATTTACGTACGACATTTGATTACTAGTTGTTTTTAAATTCTCTTAGCTATTATCGTGCTTTACTTTTAATTTCGGGGACAAAATTTTTCTAAGTTGGGAAGAATGTAAACTCCCTCAATTAATTCTATAGATAGTCAGGTATGGATTGGAAAATTTTGGTTTAGCAGCAGATGTTTGAGGTTTAGAGTAGGGTTGCTTATGTCTGTTATTTATTAATTAAACCCTTGGCGCGCCCTACCATTGTTGAATTATTCGGAGCCCAATATCAGCCCATAAATTCCATCGGACCATTGTACTTCTGACTTGACTCGCCAATTTAGGCATTGGATATTTTTGTCACACAAAATCAAATCCGTTGTGCCTTAAATTAATTGCACAATTTTCCGTATCCTAAATCCCATAATTTAATTTCGTGTCGGACACCTGTGTCGTTACCCTCAATTTTGAGATACCAACTTAACCCGTTGAGCCGTACCATCTTAAGGGTCCAAGACTGACTCCAAGCCCCCAATATTTTTGACCTTTGTGTCATTTCCAAGTTTAGACCCCAAGTGCCCCCATTTAATTTAAAAGTGCGGGACACTTTAATTCTAATTAAATAGGGGATACCAATTTTGACTAATCCTATTTTAATCCCCATTTAATCCCAATGGCCATTTAATTAAGTCCATGCCAAACACACAACACCCCCTCACCATACAAAATATCAAACACCAATTCCCCTATAATTTTTCCATCATTTCATGTGTTTGTACAATTATCCAAATTTAAGGGGCTTAGTTGCATTTATTGAATTAGGTGTCCTCACCTCATTGGCCAAGGCCAAATGGAGAGGCTACCCCTTCTTTGATCATAGTCAACCCATCTCCCCTCTTATTCTTCATGAAGAAACCTATTCCCTTCATGTAAAATCCCCACCCTCCATTTGGATTGGGAGCATCACAATCCTCCATCCTCCACACAACCTCCTATAAAATATCTTTTCACCCCTCTCCCTAATGCAGGCCCTAATCCCTAGGCACATTGGAAACCACCCTCTCCTCTCTCTCCTCCCTCCTCCACCTAGTAAACCGAGCCCCCTACATACATATTCATTTTTTTTCCTCCTTCTTCTTCTTCCTTTCTTCTTCCTGGAGGGAAGCTCCGGCCGAGCAGGCAGCACCCCCACGCTGTCACTCCGGCGGCTGACCTCCCCTCTGGCCACACCGGCGAGATCCGACGGCCCGCAATGCAGTAGCCTGTCCAACCCGCTGCAACCGGCGTCGAGCCGTACCCCACAGCTCCGGCGCTGTCCCCGCTTCGAGCCTCACCCACGGTTCTCCGACGAACCAGTCCAACGCCGAGCCCCATTCGATCTCCATCAACTCCGGCACTGTGCAACCCGCAGCTCCGACGAGCCGCGTCCAGCGTCGAGCCCTCGACTCCTCAGTCCACCCGATCCCCACCCCGGCGAGTTCCCTCAACTCCGGCCAGCCAAACCACCTACCTGTCCAGCCCGGCCAAGCCCCCCCTCGACTCCACTGTCCACTGCCACCCTCCACTCCGGTGAGTCACGGCCAACTTCCACCACCACCATTGCATCACCACCACCACCACCATTGCATCACCTCCACCACCACCATTGTACCCCCGCAGCCACCTCCACCCGCTGTCCTCCGGCCAACCCCGGTCGATGCTGCCTCGCCTAGGTATATCTCTCCCCCTCTCTTGTTTTTATTCAATGTGTTATTGTTTTATTAGGGTTTCATTTATATATATTCATGTGAGTATATTATTATTGTTTTATTTTTAGGGCATGTTGATAATGATGTAGGGTTGATAAAGGACATGGAAAAATGACTTATTGTATGTTGAAGAGGTTTAATGTGTTTTAGGGTTAATGTAGGTTAGGGTTTGTCTTCTACATGAATTAAAATGATTTATTTAAAATGTTTTGCATGGAGATTTAGGTTTAGGGTTTGCAAATAAATTATAAAATATGATAAAGGATTTTCATGGAGATTTAGGTTTTGATCTTAAATAATTGTCCGGGATATAAATTACAGGGTGGGAAATGCTAAATAAATTAATGAGGAATAAATTGAGGAGAAATAAGATTCTAATTTATTTGAACGTTGATAAACACCGAGGAGCACGTGATTGATTGAGGACTAGTGTGTAGTGTAAAACCCCTAATCGGTAATTTGGGGATTGGAAATTAAAAGGTAGTTAATATAGAGTAGTACTTTGTGATTGGTAACAACAATATGAAACGAAGGGTTAATAATCGTTAATTGTGTTTTGAGGATTGGTCGATGATAGTGTATAGATGACTAGTTGATTTGATATATCGTACCGATAGTCAATTGTGGTCAACCCCCTAGCGCCTTGTCCCTGTGAGTCGTAGCAGAGACTGAGCATATATATAGATGTGTGTCTCATCCCTGTTGCCGTGTGATAGTTTATTGATTGAGTTTGTATCTCATCTCTAGGTACTACGGGACCTGAGGACTTGGACGTGGTACCGGATCCCCGTCATCAGCAGCCGGACGCAGGCAAGTGTACCTTGCCATCCTGTATTTCAGATTACAGATATTTATTGTTTCTTTATGTACATTGTGCGCGTATATTTGGTTACGATCGATACTTCGCGTCCGGATCACAATCGGGTACAGACGTTCGTCGTAACGTCTTAGAGTGATTGTTAGATGTTCGTAACACCTCGATGTACATACCTGAGTATATCTATACCCCAGGACACACTCATACACTATGATCATGCCAGATTCCTGTATCCTGATACTAATATCATGACCAGAGACTGGGATGACCTTAGCGTTGCGTCTGTTGAGTTATTTCTGTGTGTCGAGATTGTTAGATAGAGGTTCAGGTTCAACACACCATCGTTGACCGCTTGGGATGGGGAAGACAGTTACTAGATGTTTGGGCTCCTCTGCACGCGCTTATATATATGTATATGTACTGTATATGTATTGATCCTGTATCTAGTGTAGTTGTATCACCCATGTGACTCCTTGCCCGGAGCTGCGGTACGTCCCGTGTGTTTCCGTGTTCGGAGCTACGATTTTATTTTGGACAGCCCACATATAGAACATTGTCTTTAAACTGTGTCACACTTGTTTGGTTATGATAGAGTACCCTGTCATTGCACTTGTACTTTCTGTTATACTTGGCATGCTGTATTTTTGTACCTTGTTACGTCCCTCTGAGGACCTGGTCCCCTGCCAGTTTTGCAGCATAGACGATTACGGAGCATTGGAGTTGCTGATGGAGTTGCACGTCTTGCGGGCATTGTACCAGGTACTCATATCATTTCCACCAGCATTATGGTTACTTTATTCTTATTGATTATTCATCTGATGTTGTAGCCTAGTTTTTGTAGACTCATCTCTTCTCGAGTCTATTCGAGTTTGTGTGTTATTGGGCGGCCGACTTTAGCACATATAGCTCTTTCTTGTATATTGTTGTACATTGTGGATTGAGACATAGAGGTTTACATTTATGGGATATCTAGATAGTGCCCTTTATATTATATAGCTTATACGTATTCGAGTCAGACCAGAGTCTGGTCGAATGCGTAGCTGGCGTGTCACGTATTCCTGGTCCTACGTATTTTGGGACTGGGGCATAACAATATAAGTACGTTGTACTAGACAATCTATATGAATATGCATATTGAGGACAACTTTTTGACGTATGGGCAGGGGTAGGCTACTCTATCTAATCTCATAACTCACACACACGTCAGGAATATCAGAAATATACATATCGCGAGGGTAGCGACCAGCACGACACCAGAAATTGACATACCGCGAGGGTAGCGACCAGCGCGACACAACTACCGTAGTGCATGCTAGTTACTACGGTTTATCAGAGTGGTTATAGCCCATACGCCTACTGATTGTCCTTCCCTCCCATGATACTACGTGTCAAGTGTATGTCAACATATATATAGTATATAATTATGACTGAAAGAAAACACATATATAATGAATATATAAAAATATGATAAGCATGCAAAGTACTATAAGAAATTTGGTAAGGTATCTTGCCTGGTCTGAAAAGATTGAAGTTCCAACTCAAGACGTCGTCTGATCTACCCGTCACATAAATTAAACAAGTTAGGTTACAAAAGTGGGTGAATAGGTTCCTCCATTTTAATCTATTTTAATTTTGAATAAAATAACCTAAAATAGTATTTTAATCTTATATAATCTGATTTTATTACTAAACCCTAATTTCGGTCCAAAGAAAATCAACTTTACGGATTTGTGATCCGTGGCACACAAATCGAGGCAATCCGTTGACCAAAAAGTCAACCAACTCAAATCCTGGATTTGTGTGTAAAATTTTATAGATTTTAGCGCTACATAAATGTCGGAATCGATAGTTTTATACAATCACAAGTCGGTAAAGAGTTATGGCCACAAGGGCGAATAGATGACAGTTTTCAGTGGTTTTCTATTTACGTCTACGTTGCACAAATTTTACAGTAAATTAAACTTACATGTTAAATTCTTAAAAAATAATTTTATGTAATTTTATCATGTCAACTTTCTGAAACTTCAAATGGTTCGTAATTCTGAGTTCGAGATCTCCCGTAATCTCAAAAACACCTAAATACGTCTGATTTCGGACAGCTGACACTTTTAGAATTTTTTGAAAAAATAGGTTCATAAATTGTTAAAATAATTTATATATTCAGAAAACTAACCTTGATATGGCTCTAACAAAAAAACTGGAGCGTGTTTAGAGTCCGGAGCTAGAAGATATCGTCTTTTTAAGCCGTCATAACTACTAGAAAATGTGGCTGAATTTATGACGAATTTATGACGAATTTTGGACGAAAAAGAGAGGAGTTTGGGGAAGAAAAATATGAAATATGATTTTATTCCATAAGTCTAATAGGTATTTATAATGGTGGAGAATACTTAATTGAATACGACTATGATTGGCTAATTTGGATATGATTAGGATGAGTTTAAATAAGGATAAGATATGCATGAAGTTGCTTTTTTAGTAGGCTCAAGATTTGAATTAATTTAAAATAGAGTTTGAGTTTATCTCAATAATTTATAATCTTAAATAGAATTAAAGATAATACAAATAATTTATATATAATCTTATTAATATCTATTAACACTAAATTAGCATCTATCTAATATTAAGAATATATACATCCAAATAAATCCTAAATAATTTCAAAAATCTAAATAAATTTCTTAAAATTCTAAATAAATTACAGAAAAATATAATTAAATATTTTAACCTAAAATAAATATCTGGTAGTCACTCCAATCTAAAATAGCTTAAAAATAAATGATTTTAAATCTCCAAAAATCTAAAAATAGCTTAAAAATAATTCTGAATAAATATTTATATAAGTAAATATATTAAAAAATTATTTTCTAATTAACTAAGAGAATACTCTAAAGAAATTCAATATTTAAAATAATCTATAATAAAATAATAATGTAAAATACACAAATACCTATTTTGGGTGAGGGGGTTTACAAGATGGCTCGAGGAAAAGATGATATCGTCCTCTCTCAGAGGAAGCATGTACTAGATCTGCTCACAGAAGATGGTATGTTGGGATGTCGATCGGTAGTCACTCCAATCGATCAGAAAGATAAGTTGGGGGCAGAGGCAGGAGAGCCGGTTGATCGTGAGAGATATCATAGACTTGTAAGCAGATTAATTTATCTAGGCCACACTCGTCCTGATATCTCATTTGCTATGAGTGTAGTGAGTCGCTACATGCATGATACAAGGAAGGGCCACATGGATTCAGTTTTTTATATTCTGAGATATTTGAAAGGGGGCTCCTGGAAGAGGGCTATGGTTCAAGAACAAACGGACATATAGGTGTTGAGTGGTACTGCGATGCAGATTAGGCAAGCTGCATGGACCACAGAAGGTCTACCTCAGGTTACTGTGTCTTTGTGGGGGATAGCCTAGTCTCATGGAGAAGCAAGAAACAGCATGTGGTAGCACGATCGACCGCTGAAGCAGAATATAGAGCTATGGCTCTGGGAGTGTCAGAGTTATTGTGGGTAAAAATACTGCTGACAGAGTTGAAACTGGACCAGAAAATACTATTGTGCCTTCTGAGTGACAGTCAAGCTTCACTAAGTATAGCTAACAATCTAGTTCAGCATGACAGAACAAAGCACATCGAAATCGATAAGTTCTTCATCAAAGAGAAGCTAGAGAAAGTGATATTAAAGCTCGATCATGTTCGCTCAGAAGAGCAAGTCGTAGATTGTCTTACTAAGGGTCTTAATTCATTGAGTTTTCTAAACTATGTGACAAGATGAGTATGATTGATATCTATCGTTCATCTTGAGGATAAATATTGAGAGTATTAAATATTTTTTTAGTCTCACATGGAGTAGAGTAGTAGAAAAAAGGATTAACCTCCCCTATATATATGTAGTTCCACATCAATAATAAATAAGCCAAGTATTCTACTAAATTTTTATTAAGTTTAAGATGAGAAAAGTTTAAGTCATCTTTGTTTTGTGTTTTCTATTTCTTGTTGTTATAGCTTGGAAGTACTTGTTTTTTGTAACAGTATTTACGTGTATGGACTATACCTTGGATTATTTGTGTTCTAATTGCGATTAGTCACAGTCACAATAATTATAGCTATTGCTCTTGCGAATTAAAAGTTCACTTGTCGACTTTATTTTGCTAAAGCTTATATTATCTTGATTTTGGAGATTGTATGTTTCTTTATAGTTTCATTTACATCATTGTTATTTGTGTTTTATATGATGAAATTGTTGGTTTTGTTTTTCTTTCAAAAGCTCAAGTTTCCTCTTCCTTTCTTTAGTCCCACATCGGATGGGCCAAAGCTTTCTTGTGTACATATATTAGTTTCTTCATTGCTCTCTTAAGTTGTTGTGTGGGGAACCCCTTGGGCCACACGCACGCGCCACCGCCGCCGCCCGGCCCGGCTCGGCTCGGTTCGGTTCGGTTCGGCGCGCGTAACGGGTGCGGGTACGCGCCCACATCTGCGGGCGCCGAATGCCGATTCGATTTCCTCTTCGGGTTCGGGCTGGGACCCTAAAATTCTTTTTGCTCGTCTTCAAATTTTCTTTTAAATTCTGAACGTTAGAAAATTAATTTCTTCCGTTACAATTGTTTTTGAACCGTTATTATGTCCAGGTTCATTCTTTATTTCTCCTGTGTAACGGCTGAATTAATAAAAAATTAATTCAGACCGTTACATATGAGTATTATATATTGGACTGATTTCTTTGTAAACTCTATCAAAAAATTTTATCTCTAAACTTTTGTTGGCAACATTCGATTCTGTCAAATCTTCGTCGTCTCCGAGCTCTGGGCAGAGCTAAGTCCTGGTCGTTCTCTCCAAGTCGTGTGCGGCAACGAGATACCGGTAGTACGGGAGTTTTACCACTAGGAGCTTCGGGAACGTCTGCATACAGATTCCGAATAAACTCTTAGGGCAGTGCTTCGTGCACGACTTCCCCAGAGGCCGGTAACATCACTCTAATTTTATTTTTTTCTATTCAGAAATTTTTTCAATAAGAAAACGACAATATTTCTAACATTCTAAGAGTTTATCCATTTGTTAGAATTTAAATAGTTACTGATAAATACTTAGTGTTGATTTATTCTAGAGAAGGAAAGAAAACAAAAACAAATTATATATATATATATATATATATATATATATATATATATATATATATATATATATATATATATATATATACTGTGCTTTAATAGTTACTGTAACATTTTGTATTCGCACGTTGATAGTTAGAGTTGTATTCACAAATTGATAGTTACAGTTGCATTCACAGGTTGATAGAAAAAAAAAACTTACTGATAAATAATTTTGTATTCACAAGTTGATAGTTAAAGTAGCATTTTGTATTCACAAGTTGTTAAATTTTTTGACTATACTGTGATTTAACTTGTACAAAATTACTCTTACTATAGCCAACATAGTTAAGTTGCAGTAGCTTAATTTTTATTCTAGAAATTTAATATATTTGCTTCAAAACAATTGTTAGAAATTTGCTTACTTATCAAGTTGCTTACTATACTATCAAGTTGACCATAATCGTTAACTCAAAACAGTTGTTAGAAATTTGCTTCATTTCATAAATTGAGTTATTTGTTTACTTATCAAGTTGCTTACTATACTGTCAAATTACAAATTTACTTAAAGTGTTTTAAATATTGTTAGCACATTTGATAATTTTGTCAATTGTAATTTTTGATCACAAAATTTCTTTCAATTGTAACATACAATTTGCTTCATTTTTAATCACTTAGTATTTTGAAAGCAATCTAGGATCAAAAAGAAAATAGTTTAGTAAAAAGGAAATTACAAATAAAATCTTTAAATCTAAAATTTCAAAGTAGAGACAAACTCGGGCACAAGCCGAAAGGGTCCTTCTGTCAACCGGGTATAAATAGCCCTAAGCGATACGGTACTTAAGAGTCTTCGAACCGCCGCTAGCTGGGAACCGGCCCCTACAGCTAACCTGAGTTGATCAACACTTGGAAAACTAAAGATTTTAAGATTATTTAGCAAAGACCACCTAAACTATTATCTTAGACATTGTCATTAAATAAATTTATATTTTTCAGATTGCAAACATGACTGGTAAGGAGGAATCCTCTACTGCAAATCCTGCTAAGTTTGATGGCTCATACTTTAAAAGATGGCAGAGCCAAATAAAATTTTGGCTCACGACCTTAGGACTTATTTCAGCCATTGATGGGTCCACACCCATCACAAATGATTCTGGTGATACTGAGTCTGACATAGGAGTGTCCACCTCCTCGAAACCAAAAACCCCTAAAGAGATAGACTTCCACTGCTTTCATAGAATTCTGAGCGCATTATCTGAATCCTTGTATAATATATTTTTTGAATACAAGAGCGCTTAAGAACTTTGGAAAGCTTTGGAAGATGAATACGGTTGTGATGATGCCGGAATAGAAAGGTTTAATTCTTCAACCTTTAATAGGTATTTCATGGTAGATAACAAACCTATGAATGACCAGCTCCATGAATTCCAAGAATACCTTAGGCATATTCAAGCCAAAGGGACATCTTTCTCCAATGAGCATAAAATAGCATGCTAATAGACAAGCTACCTCCCTCTTGGTCTGATATTTCTAAGAAACTTATCCATACACAAGGAGATCTTACCTACAATCAAGTCCTAAAGAAAATTAGAACCGAAGAACAAATTAGATTGAGGTCTAAGCCTAAGACTGAATCTAAAGCTAAGGTAAACCTTGTAGAAGGCCAAGGAAAACCCAAATCTAATTTTTCTTATAAATCCAAAAAGAATTTCTTCAAGAAGAAGAAAAAATTTCAGCCTAACCACCAAAACCATCATCACCAAAACCAAAAACCTAGAAACTTCAGTCAGACTCAGGATCAAAAGAGATTTTATTTTGTGTGTGGTAAAACAAACCATATGGCCACCAACTGCTACCATAGGAAGAAGGAAGCTATCCAGACCTCCTACAAAGGAAAGGGCTCAATTAGACCAGAAGCGAACATGCTTCACAAAGGTTCTTCGAGTTCCTTCAGGTCTGTAAGCTTTCAACCCTTTATTAACCTCTTACCATTCTGATGATTGGTGGTTGGATTCTGGAGCTAATGTTCACATTTCGTTTGATCGCTCCTGTTTTTTAAACTATCAGGAATCAAGTGGAGGAGGTGTGACCCTAGGAGATGGCTCAACGGCACAAATTATTGGAAGAGGAAAAGTTCACCTGAAGATGACATCAGGAAAAATCTTAACTCTTTATGATGTTCTTCATGTGCCGTCTGTCAGGAAAAACCTAGTTAGTGGATCCCTTCTTGTAGCCTCAGGATAAAAATTATAATGGAGGCTAATAAAGTCATATTTTCTAAGCATGACTCCTTTATAGAAAAATGCTTTGTAAAAGACGATCATTTTATTTTAAGCACAATGAATAAAATGTCTGATTGTTCTCTTATTGTCTCTAATATAGAATCTTCAAATATTTGGCATGGCAGATTAGGTCATGTGAACCTAGGTTCTATTAAAAGAATGATGACTTTAGATCTTATTCCCAATATTCCAATAGATAACAAACACAAATGTGAGATTTGTGTTCAAGCCAAACACACTAGATTACCATTCAAATCTGTAGAAAAGAATTCTGACCTTCTAGAACTTATCCATAGTGATGTATATGACTCAAATAGGATTTTGACCAGAGGCGGTAGAAAATACTTTGTTACGTTTATAGATGATTATTCAAAGTATTGTTATATCTACCTTCTCAAAACCAAAGATGAAGTTCTAGATAGATTTAAGGTCTACAAATCTGAAGCTGAGAATCAATTAGAAAGGAAGATTAAGATCCTTAGATCTGATCGTGGTGGAGAATATACCTCAAACGAAATGATTAACTTCTGTGAAGAACATGGAATAATTCATGAGGTAACTGCTCCATATTCACCTCAATCTAACGGAGTTGCTGAACGCAAGAACCGCACTCTGTTAGATATGGTGAATGCCATGCTTCTCAGCTCTGGTGCTCCTGATAACTTGTGGAGAGAAGCCCTTTTAACTGCCTGTTACATTCTTAATAGGATTTCTAGTAAGACAAAAGATAAGACTTTCTATGAGCTGTGGAAAGGAAGAGCGCCTAGGATTAATTACCTTAGAGTTTTGGGATGCCTTGCTAAAGTCGGAATTCCCGAACCTAAAAAGAGGAAGATTGGTCCCAAGACTGTAGATGCTGTTTTCATAGGATATACCTTAGACAGCTATGCCAATAGATTTCTAGTGACTCACTCATAAGTAAGTAAAATCTCTAACAATACCATTATAGAAGCAAGAGATGCAGTTTACTTTGAAAATATATTTTCTTTTAAGGATAGAAGTTCAATCTCTTCCTCCATACCCTCTACTAGTTCTCAAGTCCAAATACCAAGCTCACAATCTGAAAAAGACTTAGAATCAAGACGGAGTAAAAGGAATAGGATTGAGAAAAATTTAGGAGAAGGATTCTTCATCTTTTTGATAGAGGGTGATCCCTCAACTTATGAAGAAGCAATGTCGTCTCCTGATGCTCCCTTCTGGAAAGAAGCTATTAACAGTGAATACAACTCCATCATGGAGAATAACACTTGGTTTCTAACAGATCTACCTTTAGGCAATAAACCAATAGGTTGTAAGTGGATTTTCAAGAAGAAACTCAGAGCCGATGATACTATAGAGAAATACAAAGCTAGATTAGTTGCTAAGGGTTTTACCCAGAAGAAAGGGTTAGATTATTTTGATACCTACTCTCCTGTAGCTAGGATCACATCCATTAGAACTCTCTTGGCCTTAGCATCCATTCATGATATGCTAATCCATCAAATGGATGTAAAGACATCATTTTTGAATGGAGATCTAGAGGAAGAACTTTATATGGACCAACCTGAAGGTTTCATTGCTAAAGGTCAAGAAAAGAAAGTCTGCAGACTAGTAAAATCCCTCTATGGCTTGAAACAAGCTCCCAAACAATGGCACAATAAATTTGACAAAGTAATTTGTGAATATGATTTCTTGTCAAATGAGTATGACAAATGTATATACTCTAAAGGTACATGTAAAAGTTGTGTCATTTTATGCTTGTATGTAGATGACATCCTTATCCTAGGTTCATCACTGGAACTGATAAATATTACAAAGAACTATTTATCTAGCCAGTTTGATATGAAAGACCTAGAAGAAGCCAACTTAATTTTAGGAATGCAAGTGACCAAAGGTAAAGAGGGTTACACTCTATCTTTAGCACATTCAATTGAAAAAATGCTAAAAAGGTTTGAGTTATTTGATAAGAAACCTGTCCTTACTCCTTATGACAACAGTATTGTACTAAAAAAGAATGAAGGATCACCTTTGGAACAACATAAATATTCACAGATGATAGGCTCCCTTATGTATATAACAAACATGACAAGACCTGATATTGCATTTGCTATTGGGAGACTAAGTAGATATACTAGTAACCCAAATCAGTCACATTGGACTGTCTTGGATAGGGTATTTAGATATCTCAAGGGCACCTTAGATTACAAACTTCATTTTACTAGGCACCCTGATATCATAGAAGGTTATTCAGATACAAACTGGGTAACTGACTCACATGATATAAAATCTACTACTGAATATGTATTTACTCTAGGAGGAGCTGCAATCTCCTGGGGCTCTTGTAAGCAAACTATCATAGCTAGGAGTACAATGGACTCCGAAATGATAGCTTTAGATACAACTTGCACAGAAGCTGAATGGCTTAAAAATTTTATTATGCATATACCTGTTTCTCTTAGTCCTGTTCCTGTAATTTCTATAAATTGTGATAATAAATCTGTTATTGAACTACTAAAGCATGATTCTGTGAATGCTAAGATGAACAGGCACCTGCAGCTGCGCTTCAAGTCAATAAAAAGCCTACTAGACAAATATGTGGTTCTTGACTATATAAAGTCAGAAAAGAACCTTGCAGATCACTTGACGAAGGGTCTGTCTAGGACTTTGATCCTAGAATCATCGAGGGGGATGGGGTTAAGCCCATAAGTTAGTCACCAGCAGTGGCAACCCAACCGAGTCTAACTGGAGATCCCAAGAAGCCGGTTCAATGGGTAGAAAGAAGCTGAACTTAGGTGACTTTATGGAACACTGACTCGAGATTAAAGTCTCATTAAAACAAAAGTCCAAGCGGCTGTACATGTGTACAATGACTCCCCATCCCTATGGTGACAGTGTTCCTGTGTGATATGGTTAGGATGAGGTTAAACTCTTAATAGGTCCAAGCTGTAATGCTGGGTTGATTCATATCACCAACCATTAAGGACTTACCTATATGAGAGGTCGTGAAGGCCGCGACTATGGGACAGGGCGATCCCAGACAACTCTCATGAATGTGGAAAGTGCGCATGGCCATTTAAAAGCGCCAACCGATAGACCAAGGATCTCTAGCGTACTATGTGTGCTATTTTTCTAAATCTGGTTCAAGAAGTCTAATTCAAGGCATAGTCCATCAAGCACTTCTTCAGATTAAGGCAATAGTCACTACGTGAGATTCAAGGCTGTAGTCCATCTTATCTATGCATAGTATTTTACTGCCCAGATGCTCTCTCTCTCTCTCTCTCTCTCTCTCTCTCTCTATTTACTTCACTCTTATCTCTGTTCCGGAACTTGACCTTTTGGGGGGGGGGGGGGATTGTTGTTTTTGTTTTTCTTTCAAAAGCTCAAGTTTCCTCTTCCTTTCTTTAGTCCCACATCGGATGGGCCAAAGCTTTCTTGTGTACATATATTAGTTTCTCTTCTTTGCTCTCTTAAGTTGTTGTGTGGGGAACCCCTTGGGCCACATGCGCGCGCCGCCGCCGCCGCCGGCCCGGCTCGGCTCGGTTAGGTTCGGTTCGGCGCGCGTAACGGGTGCGGGTCCGCGCCCACATCTGCGGGCGCCGAATGCCGATTCGATTTTCTCTTCGGGTTCGGGCTGGGACCCTAAAATTCTTTTTGCTCCTCTTCAAATTTTCTTTTAAATTCTGAACGTTAGAAAATTAATTTCTTCCGTTACAATTATTTTTGAACCGTTATTGTGTCCAGGTTCATTCTTTATTTCTCCTGTGTAACGGCTGAATTAATAGAAAATTAATTCAGACCGTTACATATGAGTATTATATATTGGACTGATTTCTTTGTAAACTCTATCAAAAAATTTCATCTCTAAACTTTTGCTGGCAACATTCGATTCTGTCAAATCTTCGTCGTCTCCGAACTCTGGGCAGAGCTAAGTCCTGGTCGTTCTCTCCAAGTCGTGTGCGGCAACGAGATACCGGTAGTGCGGGAGTTTTACCACTAGGATCTTCGGGAACGTCTGCACACAGATCCCGAATAAACTCTTAGGGCAGTGCTTCGTGCACGACTTCCACAGAGGCCGGTAACATCACTCTAATTTTATTTTATTTTCTATTCAGAAAGTTTTTCAATAAGAAAACGACAATATTTCTAACAGAAATAACACTCCTTTTGTTTCTTCTCGTGCAGGTACGTAGCTTTCTCTACAATGTGTCCTGTGTATCCAGAAGCCGTAGTGAACTGAGCTGACGAACAATAAAATTTGTTTTTCGGAAAATTTCACCCAGAGCAAAATAGTTTCATAAATTTTCAATAAAAGTATTAAAGTTTCAAAAAAAATTTGTGGAAGTATCAAAACGTCATTACAAAGAGCATTTTATGTTTTTCCGTTAATTATTCATAGTTGTAATTTTGTATTACTTCTTCTAGTTTTAGCGGAATTTTCCATTGGATGCTATGGCAGCAAACTTATTATCGATTATGTGAATTGGATTAATTTTTAATATTATGTAAAATTTCTAGTTTATAATTGTAATAATTTTATATATATTTTGTGACATTTTTTTTTAAATTTTGTTATTTAAATAGCGCCCACTTGATAAAATATGAAGATCCGGCTCACTGGTCCTAAAAAAATGAACTGATCCTAAATTGAATTGTTTTAATTCGATTCGATTTTATTCAGTTTTTATAAAAATGATTCGGTTTTCGATTTCCAAATTTTAGGTCGGTTATGTCCATTTCAGCTTCGGTCTAACTGAAACTACCGAATGCTCCCGTAGCTACTCGTATGTCCATGCTCGCTATACTGTTACAATCCTTCATCCTCAACATGGTGCTCAACTTATATTGCACAAGTTATGATATCTGAGTATGTTGTCAACACTACGCATCCTTTCGCAACTGTCTTGCATTTTGGGATGAAACAATGTACTTTAGTATATATATATATATATATATATATATATATATATATATATATATAAAAAAAAGGCAAAAACCAACTTCCTCTATTTCTGAAAGTTTTATATATTTAAGTTTTGAAACGTTGAGAATTCATTACAATTGAATTCTGTCTCCAACGGACATATTGGTACAACCCTTTTGGCCTATAACAGCTATTCTTTACTGTCCCTTCATTGCCTTCTTAAATTTCGTTTATTTCTTTTAATTTGGCTGATGAAATATCTCTATATATTCTTCTTTGCTCCTGAGTTTGTAATGTGAAAAACATGGCAACAAAATTCTATTTTTCCTCCTCCTAAAATTCAAAAAATGTTCAATCTCTACCTCTAAAAATTTGTTCATTCTATCAAGGCCTCAATTTTCTTCCTCTGGACAAGCTAAGTTCGAATCATTCTTTCGAAACCGTGTGTTGTAACGAAAAAACGGTAGAAAGAGAATTTTACCATTAGGAGAATTCGAGAGGATGTCTGCACATAAACCTCGAATAAAATCTTAGAACAATATTTCGTGCACGACTTCTCCGTAGACTGGTAAATCTAATCCATTGTTATTTTGTTTACAAGAATCGAATGTAATATTTTTCAATTTATGCTTGGTAACGAACGATTTTGAAAGACTTTTACAAGAATAAATAAAATAAAATTAATAAAGTCGCTCAAAATTTACCCATTTGGGATGTTTATAAAGCCACCTAAAATTACATTACACCGATTTTTGAGAATTTTTGAGCCAACCAAAACCAGTTTCTCATAAAAATTATCACACATGGATTTTCATAAATGAATGGATCAAAAACACCAAAAAATCGATAAAAATACCGTTACTAAGCAGACCCTATGTCTCGCCATTGACTGTAGTTTATGTCTCGCCACTATGACTGCAGTTTATACCTCTGTAACAGCAGTAACAGATAGCAATAGCAGCAGTAGTAGATAGCAATTACAATAGTTACAGACTTCCATTTTCCTGAGCGCTCTCTCTCTCTTGTTGGGGTTTTTATGTGCGGAAGTGTGGTGTTAAGAAAAGAACACAAAGAAGTAAAGAACAAAAGAGATTTTTAGACTGAAAATTTGATGTTTTTACTAGAGTTTTTACTTGCTTGATTGCTTGCTTACAAATGTCAACAAGGAGCTCATATTTATAGGCCTAAAGCCATACAACACTTTATGATGATATTAATTCCAATTCTATGGAAACTAAAGAAGTTCTTGGTTTTACACAAAACTCTTCAAACTTCTTCATGGTCAAGTCTTCATCTTGGAACCAATGTGATGTTCCAACTTCTTTATTGAATATTATGAATTAATATTTTCAACACCCTCTCTTAATTCATAATTTTTAACATCTTCTTGAACTTCTCAAACTTCTCGATTGTCACTGCCTTTGTAAGAAAATCAGCTGCTTGATCATTGGTGTTGACAAACTCCATTGAAATTTCTCCTTTGCTAACAAGATCACGTATGTAGTGATGACGTAGCTCGATATGTTTGGACCTTGCATGAAAGACTGGATTTTTAGTCATCGCAATGGTAGACATGTTATCACAAAAGATAGTTATAGCTTGCACTTGCTCTTCTTGCAAATCTGAGAGAATTCTTCTAAGCCAAACGACTTCACAAGTGGCATCCGCTGCTGCAATATATTCTGCTTCGCTTGAAGATAAAGCAACTATTTTCTGCTTCTTAGAACTTCATGCAATTACTTTTGAACCAAGAGAGAAAACATAGCCCGAAGTGCTTCGATCATCCAGCGAACCAGCCCAATCACTATCCTTGAACCCAATCAAAGCATTATTTTCTTCTTTTTGATACTCCAAGCCTTGCTTCTTTGTTCCTTGAAGATATCGTAGGATTCTCTTTGCTGCTGCAAAATGAAGCTTGCTAGGCTCACTCATGAACCGGAAATATAGCTAACAGAATATACTATGTCGGATCTTGTGTTTGTGAGATAAATCAGCGAGCCAACAAGACTTCTAGACGCCTTCAGATCTATTTTTCAGCACCATCATCTTGTTGTAACTTTTTATTCATCGCCGAAGGAGTTTCCACGGGCTTGCAATTTTCCATGTGGAACTTTTTTAATAAATCATCCACATATTTTTCTTGAGAGATAAAAATCTTTCCCTTGAATTGTTTCACTTGTATTCCAAGAAAATATCTCATAAGTCCCAAATCGGACATGTCAAATTCTTGCATCATATTTTTCTTGAACTCCTCCACCATTTTTATGTTAGTACCAAGATAAATAAGATCATCAACATATAAGCAAATGATCAAAAAATCTTTAATACCTTCATTTTTTACGTAAAGTGAGGGTTCACTTGGACTTTTTTGAAATCCATTTTTGCAAAAGTATCCATCAATCTTGCTATTCCAAGCTTGGGGCACTTGTTTTAATCCGTAGAGAGCTTTCTTCAACCGATACATTTTTTTCTCCTTCCCGACAACTTGAAAACCAGGAGGTTGATGAACATAAACTTCTTCTTCTAGTTCTCCATTTAGGAATGCAGATTTGATATCCAATTGGTAGATATTCAGCCCCATTTGAGCTCCAATTGCAAGAACACACCGGATTGTCTCCATTACTGCTACCGGTGCAAATTAATGTTTCATTGAAGTCTATCACGGACTGTTGCGAATACCCTTTTGCAACCAATCTCGCTTTGTATTTTTGGATAGAACCGTCTTCCTTAAGTTTGATTTTTAAGACCCATTTCAAGCCGATACTTCTTTTCCTTCCGGCAAGTCCACAAGCTTCCAAGTTTTATTTTTCTCAATTGTTTCAATTTTGGCATCCATGGCTTTCCTCCAAACTTTTTCTTTTGTTGCTTCTTCAAAATTCTGAGGTTCACAACCAAAGAATGCAACATCACAATTTTCATAAATATCACTCAAAGATCGTACCTTTCTTGGAGGTGATTCGGAATCCGAACTTGAAGAACATGAGGAACTTCTTTGGGGTGTTCTTTGAGGACTTGTAAATAGAGTTTCACTCCCATTTTGCTGCTGCTTTTCTTGTACAAATGATGGCTCCAAAGAATCATTTGTCACCAAGTTATGTGAAGATTTTTTCTCCAAATTCCATGTAGTCATTTCATCAAAAATCACATCTCTTAAGATGATGAGTTTATTAGTATCCGGGTTATAAAGTCTGTAACCCTTCGACTCATCACTGTAGCCAATAAAGATCAAATATTTGCCTTTTTCATCATATTTATCATGGTTTGGAGCTGAAATATGAGAGTAAGCAACGCAGCCAAAAATTCTCAAGTGATCCACTGTTGGTTTATTTTCATGCCATGCCTCAAATGGTGTTTGATTTAGAACCGCCTTTGTCAGAGATTGATTGAGTATGTAAATAGATGTGTGAACAGCTTTAGCCTAGAATTTTTTATCCAATTTTTTTACCTTGAAGCATACTCCTCGCCATCTCGACAATTGTTCTATTTTTTCTTTCGGCTACACCATTTTGTTGTGGACTTCTACGAACGGTGAGTTGCCTTTGGATCCCATTTTGCTTGCAATACTCCATGAATGGAGTGTAAAGAAACTCGCAACCACGATCGATGCGCAATGTCTTGATTTTCAATCCACTTTGATTTTCTATAAGAGTTTTAAATTGTAGAAAAACAGAAATAGCTTCCAATTTTTCATGCAAAAAATATAACCACATCATTCTTGTAAAGTCATCGACAAAAAGAATGAAGTATCTTTTGTTATCGAGAGATGGAGTCCTTGTAGGACCACAAATGTCGGAATGAATCCGCTCCAATGGACTTTTGGCCCTCCAAGAAGTTTTAGGGAAAGCTAGCCTATGCATTTTGCCGAAAATGCACCCTTCACAAACTCGATCATTTCTTTCGATTGGTGGAAGACCAACAACCATATTCTTTTGCTTGAGTAATTACAACCCCTTGTTGTGCAAATGACCATATCTCAAATGTCACAGCTGGAATTTATCAACACTTTCTCCACTGAAGGCCATTTCCCTTCCAAAAGGCATAATAAAAGGGGGAAAAAAATCTTGTTTGATGTCAATTGGATTATAACCACTGGAGTGCTGCTTTTTTTGTCAAATATTCTGCACTTTCCATCATCAAAAGACACCGAATATCCTTTTTGCAAGAGTTGGCCGACGCTCAATAAATTTTGAGTGAGATTCGGAACATAAAGAACATCACTAATGAGCTTTTGGTTACCTCCTTTTGTGTTGACAGCAATTATGCCTTTTCCTTTTGTTTCTTGAATCTTCCCGTCTCCAAGTTTTACTTGTGAAGTGTGGCTAGTATCCAACTCTATAAAGATACTACGATCTCCACACATGTGGTTGCTGCAGCCGATGTCGACATACCACACGTTTTCAAATTCTTTCTGTTCATTAATGCAACAAAAAAGTTGATCACCTTAGTGCTTGGAGAAATTGGCTTCTTCTTTGTCGGTTCTGTCCTTCCTTGGACATTTTGTGTATGAATGGTCCGTATCCTTGCAGCTCTTGCATCTAAAGAAGCAATCTTTGGTTTCGTGGTTGATTTTCTTGCAAATACGACAACCCGAAAATAAATTTTTAGATTGTTGTTGTTTTTCTCTTTTAAAGAAATTTTCTCGCTTCTTTTCTTTGTTGTTGTTGAAGCCTCCTCTTCCACCTTGCTGTCCTCTTGAACTTTTCTTGTCCGAAATTTAAAGTTTGGACTGAAAAGCTTGATCCACAGGCTGATTTGGCGATCTATTCAACATTTCTTCATGAGCTTAAAGAGAGCTCGTCAATTCATTGAAAGTATAGGTGGAAAGATTTTTAGACTCCTCTATGGCTGCGACAACATGATCGAACTTCATTGGTAGACTTCTTAGAACTTTTTGAACATTTTTTTCTTTCTTCAATAACTTCTCCGAGACTTCGAATCTGGTTCACGATTTCAGCAACTTTAGAGAGAAAAGATTGCATTCCATCGCCTTCTTTCATTGCCATGTTTTCAAAATCTCTCCAAAGAGATTGCAGCTTCAAGGAGGTGACTTTCTCATCTCCCTTGAAACTTTGTTTTAGTATGTCCCATGCTTCTTTTGCCTTTTTTGCACCAAAGATTCTAGAAAAAATGGTCTTACTTACACCTTGTTGGAGATATGTCAAGGCACTTGCATCTTTACGAACATTCTCCTTGTATAGCTTTTGATTTTCTTCACTCCATGTTGCACTCGATCCTTCTTTCGGTGGCTCTTCATATGTACTCTCCACTATTTTCCAAAGATCTAGGGAGATATACAATGTTTGCATTTGACTACTCCAATAATCGTAATGTTCTCCATCAAATATGGGTACTTGGTTAGAGGTAAGAGCAAACATGGTGGAAATATATTTTGGTGATAGAAAGATGTTTGTGTAGAGAGAAGAATGGTAAAGAGACCAGCCACAAAAGCTGGCTCTGATACCAAATTTGTTGGAGTTTTTATGTGCGGAAGTGTGGTGTTAAGAAAAAAACACAAAGAAGTAAAGAACAAGAAAGGGTTTTAGGCTGAAAATTTGATATTTTTACTAGAGTTTTTACTTGCTTGATTGCTTGCTTACAAATGTCAACAAGGAGCTCATATTTATAGGCCTAAACCCAATTCTATGAAAACTAGAGAAGCTCTTGGTTTTACACATAACTTTTCAAACTTTTTCATGATCAAGTCTTCATCTTAAAACAAATATGATTTTCCAACTTTTTTATTGAATATTATGAATTAATATTTTCAACATCTCTTCCCTCTGGGAAGTTCATTCTCTCCCGAGGGAAGTTCATTCTCTCCGTGATCTATGATACCTCCAAAAAAAAAAAAAAAAAAAATCGGCTGCTAGTCCTAAATACCTAAACAATCTCTCAAATCTCTCGACTCTAGAATCTCTCCAAGACTAGAACCTAAATCTACGAACGATGCTGCTCTCTCCCTCTGACTTAGGTTAGTTTCTTATACAGGAGTTTGCATAAAAAAAAAAAAATTAGTGTTGATTTTTTTTTTTTTTTTTATTTAGTAGTGAACAAATCCATTCAATACTTTTTGCATGACTCATGTTTGAGTGACTGAGCAAATCTCGGATTTTGGATTCTATTCCAGTTTGTTAGTCTGAGTCGACTTTGTCTCTCTATCATCTGGGATCTTAATGTAAGACTTATGCAATGTTGCATGTATCTAAAGATAACAGAAGTATTAGTAATTTAAAGTATCACAAAATATATCAGATAGACCCAGATAGGTATATTCTTATTTAACTTATGAGCCAAGTTCAGTATTAGTAGTTCAAAGTATCATGGGATGTAGAGATACAAGCAAAACAGAAGTAATTCAAAGTAATTCTAAAGATAACAAAAGTATTAGTAAAACAGTCAGTGATTTGTGGTGTTTCTATAATATTACTGTTTGTATAATTTTATCTATAGATTAATATATAATTGTTCTATTATATCTATATATGTATTTTATTGTTCTATTATATTTTTGATTTTAAGGTAATATTCGATTAAATTAAATTAAATTTAAATTATATGAATTAGATTGAGTTATAATTTTTTTTTATGTATATAATTGTTTCTATATTACTACTGTTTATATAATTGTATCTATATTATTTGAAATAGAAGGACGACCAGGAAGCATAGGAAGGAGTCTAATAGTCAATTGCATATATGTTCTTTAGTCGGGAGGTTCTGTTGGTAATTTCTTTTAGAATTTTTTTTTTTTTTTTTTATGATCGAACTTTTCTTTGGTTCTGTAATATTTGGAAACAAACTGGTTTTTAAAGATCAGTCTCTTCTTTAGTTCTCTAACATAAGGAATTTATTCAGCTATTATATCTCAGGAAACAAAAGATGTGGAGTAGAAAAAGCCGGACAAAAACAAGATGTAAATAATAACTATGATCCATGTAAGAATCATCAAGCAGATGTTACTTGGAGGAGATGCTAATTAATAATGCACACTTTATATGCTCCCACATTATAAAGAAGCCAAAATATTGTAGAACTGAACCAGGGTTGAAGCATTCCAACAGAGATCATTACATACAATTTATATGAATATGAGATTAAGTGCCAGTGCAGCGCCCACCAAAACACAACACAATCTTTGAACTGAGATCTTAAGTCTCAACTCTTTGATAGTCTATATATGGTCTGCTACTCCTAGAAACGAACAGTAATAGTGACAACGTAGGCAGATATATGATCATAACTTGTGCAGTATAAGTTGAGCACCATGTTGAGGATGAAGGGTTATGACAGTATGGGGAGCATGGGCATACAAGGGCGAGAGCTTGAAAGAGAAATGCTGAAGAATCATGCTTAAGCCCATCTTAGCTTCCGTCATGGCGAAGCTCTGGCCTATGCAGATTCTAGGACCCCAACCAAATGGGAAAAAGGGCGCTGCCACTCCACACGACTTTGAAGCCTTTGAGACCCCTTCTGCGAATCTCTCGGGCTTGAACTCTTTGGCGTCTTCGCCCCACAGTTCAGGATCATGATGAATAAATATCAAAGGTAGTGTGAGTGTTACCCCTTCTGGCAAACTGATTCCTCCGAGTTTCATCATCTTGTAAGTCCTCCGGTTAAGGGCAATCGCCGGTGGATAGAGTCTGAGAACCTCGTATAAAATCATTGTCACCTGTTGCATCAGAAGGCTTTGATTTAGGACATGCATATAAGTAGCATAACCAAACGTGCAGGATGGAGCCTAAAAATGTACTTGACAAATGTTGGAGTTTATTGAATTTGGTCATTAGTGACTCGGTCTCACCATTCTATGTTTAGGTAATTTTAGCAACATTACTATTGTGGACTATGGAATTATTTGGCCTTTTTTGAAATATGATAGCTTCTTATTTTGTTCATACTATGTCATCTGTTTATTTCAACAAGGTAATGGCTCTTAACATAGCATAATGAAACTGTAGTACCGAGTTCATACTTGAAATTCCTCGCTAATTTTTATTTGGTTTTGAATTTGTATCGGAGTGGAGGTCCTGATTAAACATTCAAAACTGATTCTCTCTCGTCCTTTGATCATAACTCTATAATGAGAAAACTCTATAATGAGAAAGAGTGCAACTGAAATTAAGAAACCATATATGAATGCTAACATAGACGATTATACTACCTATTTCAATAGAAGGAAATATATACATATATACACATATATATATATATATATACTCACAATCTTGAGACGAATTAAGCCATCGTTGTCTGGTTCATTTTTCCCAAAGACTTCCAGAACCTCTTCTCTTGCACGAACCTGCCAACTAGGATGCATACTCAAAACGACCATTGTCCATGTGAGCAGCACAGCTGTCGTCTCTTGCCCTGCAAAGTAAAACAGTTTGCACTCTTCGATCACCTCTTCTGTTGTCATCCTAAGATTTGTGGATTTTCCATGTTGCTCATTCGAATTGGACTCCATAACAAGGCCTAGTACGTCTTCGTTATGAGCAGTACCCTTTTCTATTGCCTTCTCCCTCTTCTCAATTATGCCCCTTAGAATTCCTCGAACCTCTGCATCAATTTCTTTCATTCTCATATTTCTTGCAGTTGGCAAAAACCTGAAAAAAAATGATCAAACTTTCAACACACATATAAGATAGGGATATTTGATATTACCCCCTTTTAGATTAGGTATATTGATATTACCTCCTGTTAGATTAAAAGTTAAGAATACCCCCTTGAAAGTGTCGTTAAAAACTTTTTAACGACATTTTCAAAACTCATTAACGACATTTTCAGGTTTTTAACGTCACTTTCAGGAGGTATTCTCAACTTTTACTTTTAATCTAACAAGGGATAATAATAATATACCTAATCTAAGAGAGGGGTAATATCAAATAGCCCTATAAGATATTCAAAAGTTAATGTGAAGAACAAATAAACTGCCCCAAAATTTTAAGGGACTCTACGACACATGAAAGTAGTAGTTACTTCTAAGTTCGTAATTTGACTTGAATTTGGACATCTTAGCTCAAAATTACTTTAACTTTTCGTCTTCTCACTTTCCATTACAATCTAAATCAATAAACCAGAACACTGTAATAAAATTAATCGAATTATATCCAAATATATGTTAGCTGAGTCCTTAGCAATGGAGAGCAAACCTGTAACCCGGGATATGCAAAAAACGAAAAGATTGAATAATCAGCTCAGCTAGCTCTCCTTGGAGCTGAAATATACGTCTTCCTTCTTCGTAGCTACTACCAAATGCTGTTCGGGAGATGACGTCTCCTGTGAAGTTCTGAAGTTCAGGCCAAACATCTATTTCACAAGACCCGCTTGGACCAACCAAATTATCCCATCTGTCGATAAGTTCACTGCAGCAGGTATGGAATGCTGGCAGCATTCTCTGAAAATGCAAAGAATACAATCAATCTTTTAAGACATGTTTTAGCAAATTCCCCCACTCAAAAAAATATAGAAAGTAGTATATAACTCACTATTTTAAAAAATAAGAGATACCCCCATTTTTGTGAGGAACAATCAAAATTTCGATTAAGTGAGTTCACTTGCATACTTAACTCACACGCGACGCTGTGAAATGATACAAATGTCCACAAAATAAATCTCTGTCACACATTTGACAAGCATTATGTAAGTAAATATGAGTAAAAATAAAGATACTTACTTTAATAAGAGAAACATTTGGTCGTAAATTTATTTCGTTGACATTGGTGTCATTTTACAATGTCATGTGAGTTAAGTGTGTAAATGAGCTCACTTAACAGGGATTTTAACTCTTCCGTACAAAAAAATGGGAGTATCCCTTAGTTTTTTAAAGTGTTATTACGTTAACCACTCCTATTTTTTATATATGTTTATTACCCGGTATATTCATACTTTGAAACTAATTACACGGACTACACCTCTTCCTTAGGGAAAAAAAATTAAACATAGGAGAAGTTAGTGTTATAACTTTCTATATAAAATATAAAACATAGGGGTATCCCGTGTAATTAGTTTCAAAATAGGAGTACCCCGTATTATCAACATAAAATATATTGATAGTTAACGTAAATAATCCTCTTTTAAAACAGTGGAGACCAAAGGACGAGGAATCACCTGTATGGCCCATTTTTGAATGAAAATATTTGCTAAAATTCAATAACACATAAAATTAGTAAAAAAGTAATTTCCTTCTATTGAAATAGGTAATCAAGAACACGTAAAATTAGTAAGGTAATCTTGATTTACCTTTAGTTTCTCGACATGAAACGCAGGGTTAAGAATCCTTCTGTGTATGGCCCATTTTTCACCTTCATAGTTTGCGAGTCCCGTCAACAACAACTTTACAATCGGACTAGATTTCGGTTTCTCAAAGTGGCCAAACTTGTTAGCTAATACTTCCCTTATTAGCTCTGGATCTGTGATACTTACTCTGGGAAAAGGCCCAAACCAAGTAAAAGAAAATTTACCTGCAGTTGAACAGAAAGGCAGTGTCTAGTTTTAAGTATCTTGAGGTCCTATGCATATCATGTGTCAAAGAAGGCATTTCTATATTAGCCAAGACATACAATCATTGATTTCAAAAAAAGAAAAAAAAAGCCAAGATATAAGTTTTTCTACATACTCGGGCAATAATATTGCTAACTATGTTGCGGATATGGCTTGAATTTATATATATGAATGGCAATGGTAACATGTTGTGAAGTAGCATATTGTCCAACCCTACCAAATTCTGTTGGGATCAGACACGTTCTACAAGTGCTCCAATACCGTGTCTGAAACTGATCACAGCGGAAACTTAGACCAACTTACCTGAGATAACCAACAACCGTCTACGCAAACGCCAAGACAAATAAACAACGTATATGTTAGGTGACTACGTCACCTGGACAAATCACAATCTATATAACTCAAGTGAAATTACAAAATTAAATAAAAAAAATAAATGTTGAATCATTTGCCCAAAAGTTCAACCCTATCACCGAACTCAAGAAGAAAGAGAAATATTACAACTGAAATCACTCATCAAATTCCGTAGCAATTTTTCTAATCGAAGATGACTTTCCTGATCGAGGACTACGACTCTACGAACAAATCTTATTTTCTTGTTGTCTCGAACAGCAAGCCCTAAGAACGAAGTGCAACTTTTTCTTAGATTTTATGTGGACAAGCACCCTCGAATCTTCCGTGTATGCTCTACCTATACCTCCATCCTCAACACAAATAAATAGGTTAAGAAAGCCTATTTTAGGTCATAAGGAAACCCTAAATGAGTCCAATACCAATTTTGGTCGTCCGAACGAAACCAATGGTCCTGATTAAAACCCAAAACTCGTCAACCGTTGCCGCCGAACCAAACTCGGTTTGAGTTCGGTTTGGACTCTGTCAAAGGTTCTGAAACGAAACATCCCGAATTTGTCCCTTCCGCTACATACTGGAATCCAACAATTTTCGGGCCATGTTGTCGGCTGTTCGACCAGATGAGGGGATCAAGTTTGTAACTCAACAATGTTGTTGATAATTATTTGGTGTATAACCGATATTCGGTAAGGCAGTAATAATTCAATCTATTATCCTTGTGGGTTTAAATGCCAGCAAAATGGACTAATGCGTGTTTATAAATAGAAAACCATGAATGAAATTGAGAAGAAAGAATTTTTTTGGGATTATATTGAAGAAGAAGAATCTGCCACTACATCAAAGTAAGAAAAGAAAAGAAAAGAAAAAGTCTATAGTTGAGACTGGCAACATAAGTATTCTTAGAAGTTTGACATAAAAATTTCAAAACCTTTGTAAATTAACAAGTATCAGAGTGGCCTGTCATTTTTTTTCTTAAAAAAACATTGTATCAGATCATAATTCCAGAAATTGCCTTATATTTCCTGTTTTTTTATGCATGATACTCCATTCACCGGGCTTTAGCCCGAGTACTACTCTAGGCTTATCGAGGTAGTCGACAACCAGGTATATACTCGTTATCAGGGCCGGCCATGGGATAAGTCTGACAAGACATCGAATTTGGACAACCCTTCTGCTTAGGAAAACCATCCAAGTCGAACATGACCTACAAGAGGTCGGGGTCGCAGATAACCTCCTAGAAGCAGCCCACAATAAGGATCAAAGAGCAACCAACATAAGCTCCGACTTAGGCAACCCAACTTTCCGGGTCGGCCCAGGGCCCTGCACGTAACGGATGTTAAAGGTTTGATATATCCTTAGTCCTTTCTTATCAGCTGGAGCTATTGGTTATGTTGGTGTTGTTGCTTGTGGACCAACATCTTGTTGCATTGATCAATTTGGAATGGTTTTTGAGATAGGAAAATTGATTCTCCCTTAGATTTAATACTCCCTCCTCCAATTTTGGGTAAGTAAGTTTATTGTTTTGGGCAAAATCTATTCATTTTTTGGTAAGTAAGTTGATTGTTTTGGGCAAAATCTATTATAAGGAAATCGTGTGTTTATAACGTGCCTCTAATCATATTTCTCTAAGTTCTTTAGTTTATAGTTTTGCTTGTTAATCTTGAATTACAGTTACTCTAGCAGCTTAACTATAACAAGTATTAACCTATTTTAGCTTTTGACTAAGTTGAAGAACTAAAATGGAGTTTTCTTTTACTTTACCATATTGTTCCATGGAAGATTGGAGAAAGGGAAGCACTCTTGGTATGATATCATGAGAGGAGGAGGACATGGGCTTGCTCTTTGCTTCCATAGACAGCTTGATGTCCTCCTTGAGGTCTCCGTAGAGGAAGCGGTAGGGAGTTCCCTTGAGGCCCTGAGCTCTGAGAGCTCGCTCCAGCCGCCATGGTCTCCACCACAGCCACTCCGCTGCCCTCGCCCCCGCCCACAGCAGCAGCGGCAAACAAGCCATAACTCCAAGTACCATTATCGCCATAGAAGCTATAGCAAGTTTTCTTTGGCTTGTTAATTGTGAACGATGAGCTATAGAAAGTCCATTATTCTTATCAGCAATGAGACGTTATGGGACAGTTTCTTGTGGCTATTGATAAGGGCACTACACATTTTACTCGGGGCTAGCCCATTGGAAATTTAGAAAAAATTACAAGTTTACCATAATGAAAGTTACTCGGGGCTAGCCCACTGTTATAATCAGGACTGTCAAAATTTTGACAGTCCTACCACTTGTAAGGACTGTCAACATGTTGACAGTCCTAAAAATTGTAAGGACTGTCAAAATTTTGACAGTCCATTACCCAAAATTACAAGTTTGCCACTCTCATAGTTACTTGGGGCTAGCCCACACCAAAGTATAAAAGTGAAATGACTTTCTATTTTGGGCATTCCACCTAGACTTAAGAGACCCTCATTCCACCAAGCCCAAACCTAAATTTGGAAATAGGTAGTTGTGGTTGGAGGAGGATTTCACTTTGGTGATACTCCAAGGAATATTCTTCCGGTATGTCTTCGACAACCTACGATGAATAAGTTTTGCAATTGTCCGAAAAAGATTTAGTTTATTTTGATTATTGTAGTAACAATGCATGAAAAAATGTTCGATGACGAAGTCGGATCGTCCAATTCAATAAATATGCACTTCGGACGTTCCGAAGAACAAGTTGGTTGTTCCGAAGCACGTACGGTACGTAAAACGACAACCCTAATTCGACAGTCACGAATTTGGACTGTAAAAATTAGACAGTCCTATATAAATATAGGACTGTCAAATAATCTACAGTCCTAAATTAATACAGGACTGTCATAAAATTGACAGTCCTATATAAAAGTAGGACTGTCATAATTTGGACAGTCCTATTTAAAAATCGGACTGTAAAAATAGTGACAGTCCTGGTTAATTATATGAAGTTATTAATTGTTATATTATTTTTTATTGGTTATAGGACCAACCTTGTTCAGATATTGTGGTACATCCTGCTGTTGGTGTTGATGTGGATGATATTTTCTCAACGGATATTGAATTTGCAAGCCATGAAGAAGCATTAGAGTGGTACAGAGAAGTTGGGAGACGACATAACGTAGTTATTGTCATTGCAAGATCCATCCGATCTCGGCCGGGCCGAAAATATCTTGAGCTTGGATGCGAAAGAGGAGGTGTGTTTAGGGAGCATCATAAAAAAAAGGGGGTTGTTGAAAAAGAAATCCCTAAGAAAAACGTAGGGACTAGAAAATGTGGTTGTCCATTGAAGGTGTTGATTGTACAAGTTGAAGATATGAAGTGGATAATCGAAGTTAAGAATGGAAGACACAATCATCCTATTCCAGGGACACTTACGGGTCATGCCTACGTGGCACGGTTGAAGGAGGATGAGAAAAAGTTGGTTGAAGAATTGTTCCTTTCAGGAGTTGCACCGAAACAAATTTATTCTGCTGTGCGACAAAAACAAGATGGGAACAAGTCTACCATGAGGACGATCTATAATAGTTTGGCCAGAGCGAAATGCAATAGTATGAAAGGAAGAATGGCGATGCAGCAAGTATTGAAGTTGCTTGGGGAGCATCACTACGTGGAGTACCATAGAAGACATCCACGAATACCGTCGTGAATCTATACCTATTCCAATAGATGGTGTTGATCAACGTTGGCGACAGCTGTCGATAATGCCGGCGGTGAAAGTGCAAGATGATTTCTTTGCGTTGCCCCAAGTTAAACTACTTCACGCAAGGTGGTGTGGCGCATCGGAACCGGAGAGAAGATCCATTGAGTTTAAAATCCAAGAGATTGCAGTCCCGGCAACAACTCGATTGCAAGAGCCATCCGTTGTTCGAACTCCTAAGGGAAGACCACACTCAAGAAAGAGTAGAGCTAAAAAGAAGGAGGAGGAGTCAACTAAAAGAGATCCATCCTTATTTGAACATATCGAACGCAGTTTGGAGGCAAAGTCCGTTGTTCGAACTCCTAAGCTAACTATTCGAAAGGGGAAGAAACAGAAAACGATAGATGCAGGCACGGCGCAGGGTATTGAAAACTTTTCTATTTCTTATAGTCTATACATTAAAAATTTTCTACCTGAGATACGGAACTTCATTTGGTCTATTGTTGATGTTCCTGCGGATGGCCACTGTGGATACCATGCACTAGCAAGACAACTAGGCTATTCAGTGGAAGCAGGATGGAGACAGGTTAGGGCAGAACTGTACGAGGAGTTGGAGTCGCGACTAGCCTTCTATAGCCAGATACTTGGCGAAGAAATTGTTAGAGATTTGTTGGCAGGCATACCTTGTACGAAAATAGTTACCGGACCATACCATTACATGGATGTCCCGCCTGCTGCTTACGTCTTCTCTAATAGGTATAAGTTACCTATTGTAATTATCTCACAAGGTATTAACAATACTTTCTTTTCAATGTGTGCCCCCCCGGCCGAACACCGAGTATCCAATCTATGTTGCATTGGGCTTGTCGGACAACACTTCGTCATCCCAAGGTTGATCGCTCATTCTCCTATTCTGCCACCTTCTACGCTTTGGTATAAACACGCACCTGAGGAAGCGATCGCATGGACGACACCCTACAAGGATGCAATGGCGGCCTATAAGAAGATGATGAAGATGGAGGATCCAAAAATCATGTCGGACGACTACTTTGATATTTTAATCGATTGATATTGTATATTGAAAATGTATATTGTGTTGATCCATGTATGTTTAAGTGTATATTGAACTATATGTTGTATGTTGTAATGAAATGAGTTATGTAGATTTTGATTGTATATTGCGCATTGCTACTAATAACTTAGGACTGTCATTATGGAAAACTGCCAGGATACTAGGACTGTCACAATTTTGACAGTCCTAGTGTAAACTAGGACTGTCAAAATTGTGCACATTTATATAACTTTAGGACTGTCACAATTTTGACAGTCCTAGTGTAAAGTAGGACTGTCAAAATTGTGACAGTCCTAAAGTTTACCCACTGTCTTTATGCACATTTATATAACTTTAGGACGGTCACAATTTTGACAGTCCTAGTGTAAAGTAGGACTGTCAAAATTGTGACAGTCCTAAAGTTTACCCACTGTCCAATATGCACATTTATATAACTTTAGGACTGTCACAATTTTGACAGTCCTAGTGTAAAGTAGGACTGTCAAAATTGTGACAGTCCTAAAGTTTACCCACTGTCTTTATGCACATTTATATAACTTTAGGACTGTCACATTTTTGACAGTCCTAGTGTAAAGTAGGACTGTCAAAATTGTGACAGTCCTAAAGTTTACCCACTGTCAATATGCACATTTATATAACTTTAGGATTGTCATATTTTTGACAGTCCTAGTGTAAAGTAGGACTGTCAAAATTGTGACAGTCCTAAAGTTTACCCACTGTCAATATTGGACAGTGGGTCAACTTTAGGACTGACCAATATGCACAGTATGCAGATCAAAATAGTAACAACAAGGCAAAATTAACTCATAGTGTCACAACATGGCAAAATTAACTCAAAGTGTCACAACTAGGCAAAATTGTAGTTTAAAGTTTTACAACTCAAATCCTCAATATCGTCAAAAGTCATATTCAATCAAACTTTTACAACTTTTACACCTCAAATTTTGACAATTCTCAAAAGTCATATTCAGTCACACTTTTACAACTCAAAATGATTGTTCAAACTTTATGGCGCCTCTTCGTGCGTTGCTCTCTATTTTCCAGGAAAGGATATTCTTCAGCGTTGTCGATTTTTTGGAGTTCGTCATTGATTGTCATATAATTGGAACCCTGGCAACTGACGAGGCTTCTTCCCAACTTCTTAACTTTCCTTGCCTATTCATGAAAAATGAAACAAAATTGTTAGCCACAGTTACAAATATCAAACTAAAGGTCTACAAGTAGGCTCACCATCTTGACCAGTGCAGTATACAAGACCGATTTGGGAGGAAGATCTGACGGTACACGCACAATATCCCCTCCGTGTTGGAACAAGGTCGGTAGTCCGACACCGGCGTAGTAGGCGAGGTAGTCGTCGCTGCACTCCGCCATATTGACTGCTGCTAGCCGGTCGGTATCTCTAATTACGTGGCGTTGCCACTCGGTGAAGAAGTCCGATACCCAGTTGAAATGTGCAGGTATATAGTTTAGCGGTTTTGTACCGCGCGGAGGATTTATCATTTGCAAAGTTCGCCTTGGGACAGTTTGTACGTAGCCAAACTGACGTAGCACTCTATCCGGCATATAAGCTTCCTCGATTTCATGATAACTGATAAGACCGTGATATAAGGCGACTGGTTGCAATGGACGAGTAGTCTGTCGCAAATCACGGTATGGATCACATACAATCTGTACCGCATAAAATGTAGCATAACGTCATTTAGCATAACGTAGTAAATTAATACCAATTAAGTACAATATTAGGTCTAAATTCACCTCTTCTGTCGTCATATCTTCGAGTGCATGCCGTAGAGCTGGCAATGTGTGAGAACGTTTGGCATCTTCTTTATTTGGCTTCCATCGGCACATTCTAGGCAGGTTCTCGTCATACCCTCGGTTCAGCTTCGCACGCTGCAGGGTTGGAAAGTGCTCGTATATCCATGCCTTCACGTTACCGGAAATATATTAGTCCAAAAATAAACAACACAATTTAAATTGATGTAAACAAGTTGACAAAGATATATCTATACATGGAGTAGAGTCTGGCATCCGGAAATTATCTTCGAACCCACACGGGATGCCGCACCAAGCTCGCGGTAAAGGTATGCCAGTATACTGCTTCCCCAAGAATTTGCTCCACCGTGTCAATGTTGTCCAAATTGATGAGATATTTGGCATTTATGGATGTTCCAGACTTATCGGTAATGCCGACAGCCCCTAAGATGAACTGCATATATTCGCGGGCCACATTTTCGCTATTATCAATTTCAGGGGCCGGCTCAGCGAATATCTCCTCCAAATATTTTAGAGGAAGTCTGTAGGACTTCTTGAATTCTCGAAGACTAGTAAAACTAGTGGCATCAACTCCCAAACACCCTGATACATAATCCACCATATAGTCGTAATAGTTGATGCTCGAATCATCAAAAGTATGAGTCTGCATGGGACGACCATCAACCCTAAGTCCCAATATATGATGGACGTCATCAAGGGTAATCGTCAACTCCCCATTGGGTAGATGGAAAGTGTTGGTCTCTGGATGCCACCGTTCTACAAATGTTGAAATTAGTGCATTATCCACCGTCGTATATGAGTAGCTACCCAAATATTGTAGACCGGTGGGACTGATTTTTGATTTCACATCATCTCCCAGTAATTTATACCTCCATGTATTGCATTTTTTGCCATGGTTGATTACCGTCAACATACGACCACTCTCCTGAAAAGTCAACAATTGGATGAAATTAAACCTCTATGTAAAATAAACTTTGAACTTACAACTATATATAAATTTATCATAACGTAATGTACTTACCGGATTGTTCCATATTTGGTATGCAATATGGTTTTCGATCGACGGTAACATAGAGCAACCGTTTGGACGAGTGTCGACTGGACTATCTGCCTGCTCAGAAGGTCCTGAACCATCAGTAGGCCGGTTTCCGAGAGTTTGTGGAAGACTCTCGACATGACTATCTGCAGGCTGAGAAGGTCCTGAACCATCAGTAGGCCGATTTGGAACATTTGGCATGTCCTCATCGGAGGAGGAAGAAGAACCAGAAGAACTAGGAGGAGCACGTCTCTTCGAACGAAGGGCAATCTTCTTCGTCAATGGACGTTTCCTCACTTCAGGGCGTGCCTCGGCCTCGCGGATAGTGACGCCTGGTTCAATAGTACGCGAAACTGTGCGTTCCTTACGCATCGACGCAGTAGGGCGTCTTCTCATATCTTCATCCACAGTGTCCTTTCCAGGGGCATGACTATAAGACAAAAATTAATATATACAAAATTAATTTCTATTTTAACATAATAATTGAATTTTACATTGAGGACTGTAGCCATTTCTACAGTCCTGTAAGTATACAGGACTGCAGAATTTTCAACAGTCCTACTTTTTTAGGACTGTTGAATTTCCTACAGTCCCATATAGATTTAGGACTGTAGGAAAATCGACAGTCCTATATATATATATAGGACTGTCGATTTTCCTACAGTCCTAAATCTATATGGGACTGTAGGAAATTCTACAGTCCCGCCCTATACTGCTCGACAATGTCGAGGATTCTCGACATTGTACGACCTAAAATCGTGTTCGATCAACCAATTGAATGTCTAAACTACATCCTAAACTCCGCCAAGGACTTGTATGCCCTCATTTGAATAATGGAAAGAAAATCACTCAAATATTTCAAAATGCAAGAGAATTTCTTAAAAAAATTCGACATTTTTGCAAATACAATAGCACAAGGAGAATGATGATTTGTACCTTGGTGCTTTCGAGACTTTCGGAGCCATCGACAAGGAGGAGGAGGACGGGGAGATCGGCCGGCGGGAGGGGGGAAAGCTGCTATCGGGTGGGGAGGGTTTGGGAGGGTTTGGAATAGTGGGCTAGTATGAGTAAAATGTTGGGTTAGTATAAGTAAAAGTTCCTCTTTAGTGGGCTAGCCCCAATCCTGGGCTAGCCCCAAGTAAATTTGGTAGTGCCTTTATCAAAAGCCTTTCTTGTAACCACTTCATTGTCACTTTTTATAAGGTTGTTGATAAAGCACTACTAAATTTACTCGGGACTGTCCAAATATTTATCATTGATAATTAAAAGTTTGACATCTTCAAATTTTACTCGGAGCTGTCCATTCTTGATTTTTTTATAATCGGAACTGTCAAAATTTTGACAGTCTTTCCAATTGGTAGGACTGTCAAAAAATATATGTTAAAATTTTAGAACTGTCAAGATTTTAACAGTCTTTTCGCCAGATCGAATTCACTTGTTTCACAAGCTGCGAAGAGTGCCTGAACAACATCCTGAGGAATCACCTGATCAATTAGAGTAAAAAAGAGGGGTCATTGATTCACTAATTCAATATTAGCCACCTAGAACTATAAGTTGATCATTCTTAGCTGACAAATTAGCTTTTGCACGAGACCAACTGATTTAAAGTAAACAAAAAAAACAAAACACAAAAACAAAAACAAAAACAAAAAAACAAAAAAATCCAAGTTCCATGGTGCAAAGCCTTAAAGCATGCTAGTACTCGAAATATTTGAGAAGTTAGAAACTAAAAATATATGTTAATTTTTTAGGACTGTCAAAATTTTGACAGTCCTTCCAGTTGTTAGAACTGTTTTTGACAATCCTAAAAATATATATTAAATTTTTAGGACTGTCAGTCCTTCAAATTGGTAGGACTGTCAAAATTTTGACAGTCCTAAAAAATTAACATATATGTTAAATTTCGACAGTTCTTCCATTTTTTCTTTTTTTTTTTGATTTTCTGTGTGCTGTTATTTTTCTTTGTCATTGTACTATTATTCATGTCATCTGACCAATGTCTATGTGACTATACAGTATTCAGTTAGTAACTTATTTGTTGAAATTAAGGGAGGGAGGAGCGGCGGACATCGAGGGTGCCGATATAGTCGAGCACCGAAAGGGGGTACGAGACGGAGGAGCGGGAGGGGAAGGAGGCGGCGGGAGGCAAGGGAGGAGGCGGAGGCGGCGACGGCGACGGGAGACGGCGGTGGAGGACGGGGGAGGAGGCGGAGGAGGAGGACTCCGACAAGAAAGGGAGGAGGGAAGAGGACTCCGGTGGAGGTTAGGAAATTTTGGGAGGAGTAATGTTTGGGCTAGTATGAGTAAACTTTTGGGCTAGTATGAGTAAACTTCATTCATTAATGGGCTAGCCCTGAGTATATTGTGTAGTGCCCTTATCACCAGCCTTTTATAAAGACACCACAAAAATTGATTGATATTAGTCTAAATTTTTTTGAATTTGGACTATCAAAACTTTAACAATCCTATATACAGTTAGGACTGTCAATTTTGACAGTCCTGTAGCACATGAAAATGATAAACTTGTAAATAAAAAAAAAAAGAATTGAACTAGCACCGATCAACTTTTGTAGTGCCTTTATAAAAAGTCTTCATTGTTTGCAATAAAAAATTTCAATTATAACATTTTTTTTAAATATACTATAACATATATTTACTAATTAAAATTATTTATTAAAATAAATAGGAATAACTAAATAATTAGGAGAGCTAAAATTTGATCTTCTTAAATATTCTTACGGACAAATATAAAATATTTTTTACTACAATATAATAATAAAATATAACTAGACAAAAAAAAATTTAAATATATTTTAGCAATAAAAGACTCTTAGTTCTTAGGAAAAGTGGATATGATTATGTGATTTTGTACCCTTACTTTATGGAGAATAGAGGAACATTTGTCCTATGGCTCTTGGAATGGTTGAAGATTCAATATATTAATCCTTCAATTGCTATTTACTCATTTATATTGATGTTCTTTTTCTTTTTCTTTTTCTTTTTATTAGTTTTACTGGGAAGAGGTGGATAAGAGTAAGTAAAAAAAATAAAAAATAGTGGACTAGCTATTAAGATTTGAACGGGATAATAGCAATTAATTCTATATTTTATTAGAAAAAATCTTCCAGATAATCTGAACATATCGTATCATATTAGGATTGGCACAAAGTTCTTTTAATTTAGTAGTAGCTGCTTCTGAAATTTAACAGAAAATTGAGGAATGAAAAAAAAAAAACTTCAATTATCTGGACTTTTGCCCAAATAAATAATTAGTTTCTGTGGTGAATCAGTAAGGGTTGAAAACTTGAAATAGGACGATCAGGAAGTAGAGGAAGAGTCTAATATTCAATTGCATATACATTCTTTAGTGGGAAGGTTCTTGTTAGTTTCCTTTAGAATTTTTTTTTTGAAGATCAGACTTTTCTTTGCTTCTGTATTAATTGGAAACAAACTGCTTTTTTGAAGATCATATTCTTCATTGGTTTCGTAACATTTCGTTAATCATCTTTAATGATGTAGGAAATGATTTATTCAGTACTCAAGGGTGTGTATTGGATCGGTCCGGGCCGGTCCGTGATCCGAGTTAACCGGGTTTGAACGAATTCTGTTCGGACCGGAATTAATCCGAAAGGAGAGATGGGCCGGGCCGGGCCGGTCGAAAAAAAAATTCGATCCAGTCCGTGCCCATGACTCGGTCAGGATATGACCGGGCTGAACCGGTCTGTGTCCGGACCGGTTCACGGACGGACCAGACCGACACAATTTTTTTTATTTTTTTATTTATATATACTATATATATAATCTATACGATGTAAGTTATATATTAATAAAGTCAAGTTAAAATTAATAGAATTTTTGTTGATAAGTTATTTTTGTATAATTTGAAATTTATAAGTTATTTGTTTGAAAGTTTTTCATATAACTTTAAGTATAAATTTATTTGAAATTTATAAGTTATATGTTAAGTATAATTTGAAATTTATAAGTTATATGTTCAGTAAAATTTGAAATTTACAAATTTATTTGTTAGAAAATTTATTTAATTTCTTTATATCAATATTTATATAACTTTAAGTATAAATTAAAATCTAAATATTTATAAGTTGAATAATTTTTAAATTTTTTTTTTGAATAACTTATATAAAAATGTATAATATATTTTTTAAATTTAAATTTACATTTATAACTTGAAATTTAAAGAAGTTATTTATATAGACATAAAGAAGTTAAATGCAAACAACTAACAACATTAACAAAGAAAAAGCTAAAAAAATTTTATTAATGGCAATAAAATTATAAATGTATTATAACATTAAGTAACAAAAAATAGAAACTTGTAAATGATATTTTATTTGCATAAAGCATGTAAAAAAATGTACAAGTCTTTTAAAAAAATTTCGTCTTCCGTTGAAGTTTATTGTTCAGCTCCTCCTTCAGTAACGTCATCTATAGTAAGAGATTGAAAGTCCAACTCTGCGATATCGACACTTTCAACCTTTGAGTCTTGAGTTCTTTGTTCAGCACGGGTCTAATCATGAACGCAGACACAAGCTTCTAAAATATCTGCCAGCAACCGACTCCTCTTCTGGCTTAGCATCCTTGAACCTGCACTAAAACAAGATTCCAATGCTACCGTGGACACCAGGACCATTAGAATATCGTGTGCCATAGAAGAAAGTACATGATACGTTTTTAGTGTCTCTTCCACCATTCTAAAATTGAATAATAAGATGAAGAGTCATCTTCATCTTCTTCATAAGAATTTAGATATAAGGGCAATTCTTGCATAGGTTGGTAAGATTATTTTTGTTTCTTCCTTTGCAGTACACCTTTAACACATGATAATTTTGACATAAAATCAGAGCTACTACCTTGAACGGTTGTACCGGGTCGGATGGATACAACTCTTTCTTCATATAAAGTAATTAAACTATCTAAAACATCCTTAATTTCTACTTTCAAACTACCTACGTCAACTCTCATATTATTTTCAAAATCGTCTAATAAAATATATACACCATCTAATTTAATCTTACGATCAAAAACTAAAGCCAAACAATATAGAAGAGATATATCACCCCAATATTTTTTAAATTTGGCTTCCATTTTGGCAACAACATAATCAAAATCAGGAACATTTCTATATTTACAAAATAAATGAGATATGATAAGAATTTCTGTTAAAGCTAAAGGAGAAGTTGGATAATAATCTCCATATAGAATACATGTAGCATTGTAAAATAATTATAAAAATTCAAAAATAGAAGTAATAATTAACCAATCATTCCCAGTTACTTGATAATCAAAACTAGGATTAACATTACAATAATGTGTATAACATCTTTAAACTTAATGGAAGATTGCAACATTAAATAAGTAGACTTTTATCTATGTGGTGCATCCTTAACAAATCGCCTAAAAGTAACACCATATTGTGTACATAAAATTTTAAAAGCTTGTTGTCTATCATGCCCCGGCCCCGAGGGCCTCCCGACCACCGTTTCACCCGCGGCGGGACCAGACGCGAATCACCGCGCCTCGGCGCGTATGGCCGTTTGATACCGGGACGTGATGGCATGCGAGCCTGGGGTTGCGCCCGCACAACGAACATCGTTGAAATTTGTTGTCTATCATCGCATCAATCGATTAAGCAGTGGAGGGACATTGTTGCAATGCAATGCATTTAGCCAACTGAGTATTCGGGACAAATCGAGGGACTTGGGATTCTCTTAGCAAAGGCATCATTCTATACATTATGCCCCTTTATACGATAGCAACTCGAGGCAATCAAAACCAGAATTTTTGGGTCTTGGGGATGAGGCACACCAATCACTCCCTCGGATGATCTAGTACCTGCAAGCAAGTAAACTGTTGGTGGGTCAGCACTTTTATAAGTACTGGTGAGAATAAATAACTGAACAGAAGCAAGCATTCACTAAAACCAACACTAAGTAATCATGTTATAAAATATTGTACTACTAGTGATCTTTCTAGTTTTACCTATGTTCGTTACATGCAGCAGAAGAACGGAGTCATATTACATTATTTGGAAACATCTTTAAAAATAGAGTTTCATATTCGATATTAAGCAAGCAAGTAAGACAAGCCGTTCGTTCTGTTTTAGGGTGTGCACAACGTGTCTCGTGAGACTCTAGGGACAAATGCACATCTAGACACAAATGCATATCTAGGGGCGGTCCTCTATCCAAGCCAACACAATGAATTATCTTATATGCAGTGCGGTCCCCGAGTATTTAAGGATCGGCAGCGGTTGGTCCAGCTTACCAATGACTCATTTATCTGATACTATTGGTAGCCATGACACATGGTTGCTTTCCACTATCTCTGTAGCAGCCATGACGCATGGTTGCTTTCCACCAATAGCCATTGTCCGACCGATGCGAATGCATAAAACACTATTGTAAACCCCCTCACCCAAAATAGGTATTTTGTGTGTATTTTATATTATTATATTTATTATAGATGTTGAATTTCTTTAGAGTATTCTTTTGGTTAATTAGAAAATAAATTTCTTGATATATTTACTTATATAAATATTTATTTAGAATTATTTTAGGTTATTTTAGATTTTGGAGATTTTCTAGAATTTTTGGTAATTAAAACTTAGAAAACATAAATTTTTAGGACTTCCATGATTTACTATGAGACCATACTTGAATGTTGTTACTACCAAACATTTATTTTAGAGTTAAAATATTTAAATATATTTTTCTGTAATTTATTTAGAATTTTAAGTAATTATTGGACTTTTGGAATTATTGAGGATTTATTTGGATATATAAAGTCTTAATATTAGAAAGAGCTAATTTAGTGTTAATAAATATTAATAAGATTATATATAAATTATTTTTATTATCTTTAATTCTATTTAAGATTATAGATTATTGAGATGAACTCAAACTCTATTTTAAATTAATTCAAATCCTGAGCCTACTAGGAAAACAACTTCATGCATATCCTATACTTATTTAAACTGATCCTAATCATATCCAAATTAGCCAATCCTAGTCTTATTCAATTAAAAAATCTTCACCATTATAAATACCTATTAGACTTATGGAATAAACTCATCTTTCATATTTTTTATCCCCAAACTCCTCTCTTTTTCGTCCAAAAATAGTCAAAATTCGTCATAAATTCAGCCTCATTTTCTTGTAGTTATGACGACTTAAAAAGACGATATCTCCTAGCTCCGGACTCCAAATGCGCTCCAGTTTTTTTTGTTAGAATCATATCAAGGTTAGTTTTCTGAATATATAAATTATTCCAGTAAACTCCAAATGCGTTCCAAACGCGTTTTTGTATTTTCGAGAGTTTGGGAGATCTCGAACTCGGAATTACGAACTGTTTGAAGTTTCGGAAAGCTGACATGATAAACTTCCAGAAAAGTATTTTTTTAAAATTTAAAATATAATTTTATTCTACTTTAAAATTTGTGCAACGTAGACGTAAATAGGAAACCACCGAAAACTGTCATCTGTGCGCCCTTGTGGCCATAACTCTTTACCGACTTATAATTTTATAAAACTGTCGATTCCAGAGTTCATGTAGCGTTAAAATCTATAGGATTCCACACACAAATCCAGAATTTGAGTGGTTGACTTTTTGGTTAACGGATTGCCTCGATTTGCGTACAATGGATCACAAATCCGTAAAGTTAACTTTCTCTGAACCAAAATTAGGGTTTAACAATAAAATCATATTATAATAAGATTAAAATACTATTTTAGGCTATTTTATTCAGAATTAAAATAGATTAAAATGGAGGAACCTATTTACCCACTTTTGTAATCTAACTTGTTTAATTTATATGACGGGTAGATCGGACGACGCCTTGAGTTGTGACTTCATCCTTTTTCAGAGCAGGCAAGTATACCTTGCCATTGTACTGTTATTCATATTCCATATGTTGTATGCATCTTTATTTTCTATCTTTAGTTCATATATTTTAACTGTTATATAAAATGCACGCGACGGTGTCGTCGCGGTATATTTTTATTTATGTATTTGCATTGACCTTGTTTATGAGACTACCCCATTATCATGTAGCATCTTTAGGGTCATTGGCCGTGACACAGTTGTTACACGAGTTGTGAGTCCTATATAGATCACGGACTGGCGTGCAGGGTTTGGCCTCATATACGTGTGGGCCGTACGTTAGGAATAACTGCTGTTAGAAACTTTGTATGCTAGTAGACTTAGCAGTTATTAGAGGTCTATGGACATAGCTTATTGTAGTACGGTGGTCCTATCCTTGTCCTTATTTGGTTGCAGGATTGGGCTAGGGTACTAAGAATAGGCTATGAACCAAATTGTATCATGGATGTGACATGCTTAGAGCATGGGTGGGGAGAACAACAAGTACCGCATTTGAGCTCCTTTATACTTTTTCTATTGTGTGCCCGGATTCTCCGCTGGAGATACGGGTGGTGATGACCACTATATATTATATTATTATCAGGCGGGCCTCCGCCGTTCAAAAGACGACGTGCCTTTGTAGGCCCCTGGATCCCCAAAAGGAAATCATGCCAAATCCCAGTTTTTAGCCAGATAGCTCACTTGTGGGAAAAGTTATTCTTAACTGCATTCACTTAGATGGTTAGGCGACCCCATTGGATATTTATTTCAGTACTTTATTGGCATGTGTTTTGTGTATCTTGTTACGTCCCTCTGAGGACCTGGCCCCTTCCAGGTGTATCTGTTATTGAGTATTCGCAGGAGCGCAGATTTGGATGGCTACATATGTTCGAGGATGTCTTCTCTTCGAGCTCGTGATTGTTAGCTGGTAATCTTATATGGTGTTTGTTGTGTTGTCCTTATGTTGTATTTGCTCTTATATTTGAGTTGGTAGTGGATTTGTTTCCACCCAACTATCATCCTTAGATACTTCTTATTGAGATCTAGTTTCATAAATACTGGTTATTTATTTATATTGATTTTCGTGGATAAGATTTAGATTGTACCCTGTGACTTGTGACATATGTTTTTACCACTTGTGGATTTGATATTCATATTACAGCGTATGTATGGGTTTGGTTTCCATATATTGGAGTTGCCATATCCATGCGGCTGGCATGCTTACGTATCCTAGTCCTACGTATTTTTAGGACTGGGGCGTGACATGTTTTTAGTGGTGGCCCATGCAGGTCGAGAGCATATTGTCTCGGTTGCGTTACTGTACCGAACAAGCCTGCACCTAGGACTAGAGTATAGGATCTCATCCACATTTGACTATGACTCATCTTTCTTCTAATCTGTTCTATTTTGAACAATTACATCCTGCTTGATTCATATGCTTCCCTAATAGTTCTTTGAGTATAGCCTTCTACTAGAATATAGGAACCCCTGTTATTTTGAACAATTACACCTATTAAGATTACAACGAGAATATAGACACACCACTAAGTTTAGAATATCTAGTGAACCCTAGAATTCCTTATCTCTAGAATTGGTTTACCATTACCCCCTGATGTATTATGAGGACCTGTGAGTAGTATAGATACTACTAGAGTTAGTTAAAAGTCTTACCATAATGTTGGCCCTAGTATTGAGGAACCAATAGAAAACCAAAATCGAATATTATGACTGAGCCTAACCTTCACAGTTAGATAAGTATTGGATAACTATAAATTTAGATTCTTGTCTTAAGATAAGCAGACAGTAACTTAGAAAGCCAAGAGTAATGCATAAAATATTTTCCTAATCATACCTCAACCACAGAGACTAGCATACCCATTTTCCTTAGAAAACCATGATACTATCTAGAGTCCTCTATTTTAATTTTTATACCTTGTTCCTCTGCGACCTTAGCGTTCGCTAATTGCGCGATGACTAAATTTTATTCTTTTATTCTTCATCTTTCAACTCGTGCCACTTGACACCTCCGATTATAGACCAAGTGATCGTATTCTATGGTAGGATATATAGTTTGCTAAAGTTATAGTTGTAATCTTGAATTTTGAATTGTGTGCCTTGTAGTTAGAACCTGATAGTTGAGTTGTTCAATTAGATTGTGATGATTATCCCTAGTTGTAGATCACGTAATTTGTACCCTCACCTCGATACAAGTTATATTCCCTTCCCTTGAGACTAGTAACCTTTCTATTCTTGCTATTAACACTTGTTCTATAAGCACTATGACTAAGGCTTAAGACGACCATGACCTATGTAATATAGGAAGATACCCTAATAAGTACCAAGACCCCTTCTCGTAGACCTTAACAAGAGCTTCTACGGTATCCTTAAGACCATTGCAATAGTAGTTCAATTGTTATAAGTTATGTAGTATACCTCATACCCTAGTATCACATCGTCTTTTGACCTATTATTGAAGTGTAATTGAATGACATTAATTGTATACTAGCATAAGACGACCGTGTTTATTCAGACAATAGAATTTAGAGGTCCTTGCCCCCATTTGGTCGACTAGCGACATAGACAAGGAGGTTGTATGATAACTGTAGAGATTTGTAGAGTCTTTATTATTATTGCTTATTTTGTTTTTTGTTTTTGTGAACTTGAATTGACTTGTACCTCCTTTCATCATCATCTAGCGTACTTATAATTGTTGTACCACCTTGACTTATGCCGCTATTATAGCCTAGTTTTGCAAGCTTATTCTTTTATCAAGCTTGTTCACTATATATGTATTAGTGGATGCATACATTAATACATTCAGAATTAGTGTATTAAGGTCTAGCTAACCTTAGTGCATTTGGTTCGCCCTTCGCATAACTACTTTATGTGGATTGAGATAAAATTGACTTAGCTTCTTAGACGAATGTACTTGCCCTCTAGACATGTCCGAGCATATCGTATCGGCTACATAACTGTACTGATATGAGCATGTGAATAGAAATTTACCAAAATAGGATTTTAATCCACAATTGCCTTGACAATTCCATTTTGAATTCTCTAAACCGCCTTGATCCCCATACTTGTATTCTATCACCTCCACTTTGAACTCTTTATTATTGTTTTCTGTCTTCCCTTATTTCGGAAGGACGAAACTTCGTGCTTGGTATAAGTTGATACACAGAGAGTACTAGATATACACCATAGGCCAACCACATTATTTGGTGACTATCATTTGTAATTAAGGGCATATCACATGTGATATATTGGTATTAAAGTTTTGAGGATTGAATAACATGATTAAATAATTTGAGGAATATTTTCTTAAATGTATAGCCTTATGTGATAGGTGGGTAAATTCTAAGTTGGGTAGAAGTTGCATTGTTAACTTGAGATGAAATCCTTTTAGATTGTGATCAAGTAAAATTAGATTAAGAGATTTAAGTCATTTTAATTTAAAAAATTTTTTTGGAAGAATGATTAAGATAATGAGGATTTAATAAATTATGAAATCTTGATATTGCGGACCAAATATTTATACTTTGAGCACATGATTTAAAATTTGAATATTGAAGGTTGAATCATCGATTTAAATTTTGAGGATAAATATAAAATTTTAGACTTGAACAATTGGTGAATTAAATTCAAAATTTTATAATTTGATGATTTGAATTAAAAGTTAAATTTGATTGTTGGATCACCTATTTGAAATATTGATGTTGAAAATTGAATTTAAAATTTGAAGAGTACAAAATTCATAAGTTAAAAATAGGAATAATGTTTGATTATAATTATTTTCTAAAGGAGATTATGATAGTTGGAGATCGTGATGTAAAATTTGATATGGAATTATTTAAATCTTGAAGATGTTATATGGATTCAATTTAAATTTGGATATTGATGATTTGGAAAAGTGAGAAGAGATTACAATAGGTTAAATTTTGATTTGAACAGTGATTATTTTAATTTTGAAGTGATCGCGATAGATTTGAATAGATTTTGTTATTTAAATTTTTGGGAAGAGATTACGATTTACTTGCCTTATATACGAATATGAATAATTTATCAAACCATGCCTTATTTTTAATTTCGAGAACGAAATTTTTTTTAAGTTGGGTAGATTGTAAACCCCCTCACCCAAAATAGGTATTTTGTGTGTATTTTATATTATTATATTTATTATAGATGTTGAATTTCTTTAGAGTATTCTCTTAGTTAATTAGAAAATAAATTTTTTGATATATTTACTTATATAAATATTTATTTAGAATTATTTTAGGTTATTTTAGATTTTGGAGATTTTCTAGAATTTTTGGTAATTAAAACTTAGGAAACATAAATTTTTAGGACTTCCGTGATTTACTATGAGACCATACTTGAATGTTGTTACTACCAAACATTTATTTTAGAGTTAAAATATTTAAATATATTTTTCTGTAATTTATTTAGAATTTTAAGTAATTATTGGACTTTTGGAATTATTGAGGATTTATTTGGATATATAAAGTCTTAATATTAGATAGAGCTAATTTAGTGTTAATAAATATTAATAAGATTATATATAAATTATTTGTATTATCTTTAATTCTATTTAAGATTATAGATTATTGAGATGAACTCAAACTCTATTTTAAATTAATTCAAATCCTGAGCCTACTAGGAAAACAACTTCATGCATATCCTATACTTATTTAAACTAATCCTAATCATATCCAAATTAGCCAATCCTAGTCTTATTCAATTAAACAATATTCACCATTATAAATATCTATTAGACTTATGGAATAAAATCATCTTTCATATTTTTTATCTCCAAACTCCTCTCTTTTTCGTCCAAAAATAGTCAAAATTCGTCATAAATTCAGCCTCATTTTCTAGTAGTTATGACGACTTAAAAAGACGATATCTCCTAGCTCCGGACTCCAAATGCGCTCCAGTTTTTTTTTGTTAGAATCATATCAAAGTTAGTTTTCTGAATATATAAATTATTTCAGTAATTTCAGAACCTATTTTTCCAGAATATTCCGAAAGTGTCAGCTGTTCGAAATCAGACGCGTTTTCGTATTTTCGAGAGTTTGGGAGATCTCGAACTCGGAATTACGAACTGTTTGAAGTTTCGGAAATCTGACATGATAAAATTCTAGAAAAGTATTTTCCAGAATTTAAAATATAATTTTATTCTACTTTAAAATTCGTGCAACGTAGACGTAAATAGGAAACCACCGAAAACTGTCATCTGTGCGCCCTTGTGGCCATAACTCTTTACCGACTTATAATTTAATAAAACTGTCGATTCCAGCATTCATGTAGCATTAAAATCTATAGGATTCCACACATAAATTTAGGATTTGAGTGGTTGACTTTTTGGTCAATGGATTGCCTCGATTTGCGTACCATGGATCACAAATCCGTAAAGTTAACTTTTTTTGAACCAAAATTAGGGTTTAACAATAAAATCAGATTATAATAAGATTAAAATACTATTTTAGGTTATTTTATTCAGAATTAAAATAGATTAAAATGGAGGAACCTATTCACCCACTTTTGTAACCTAACTTGTTTAATTTATGTGACGGGTAGATCGGACGACGCCTTGAGTTGTGACTTCATCCTTTTTCAGAGCAGGCAAGTATACTTTGTCATTGTACTGTTATTCATATTCCATATGTTGCATGCATCTTTATTTTCTGTCTTTAGTTTATATATTTTAACTGTTATATAAAATGCGCGCGACGGTGTCGTCGCGGTATATTTTTATTTATGTATTTGCATTGACCTTGTTTATGAGACTACCTCATTATCATGTAGCATCTTTAGGATCATTGGCCGTGACACAGTTGTTACACGAGTTGTGAGTCCCATATAGATCACGGACTGGCGTGCAGGATTTGGCCTCCTGTACGTGTGGGCCGTGCGTTAGGAATAACTGCTGTTAGAAACTTTGTATGCTAGTAGACTTAGCAGTTATTAGAGGTCTATGGACATAGCTTATTGTAGTACGGTGATCCCATCCTTGTCCTTGTTTGGTTACAGGATTGGGCTAGGGTACTAAGAATAGGCTATGAACCAAATTGTGTCATGGATGTGACATGCTTAGAGCATGGAGTGGGGAGAACAACAAGTACATCATTTGAGCTCCTTTGTACTTTTTCTATTGTGCGCTCGGATTCTCCGCTGGAGATACGGGTGGTGATGACCACTATATATTATATTATTATCAGGCGGGCCCCCGCCGTTCAAAAGATGACGTGCCTTTGTAGGCCCCTGGATCCCCAAAAGGGAATCATGTCAAATCCCAGTTTTCAGCCAGATAGCTCACTTGTGGGGAAAGTTGTTCTTAACTGCATTCACTTAGATGGTTAGGCGACCCCATTGGATATTTATTTTAGTACTTTATTGGCATGTATTTTGTGTATCTTGTTACATTCCTCTGAGGACCTGGCCCCTTCCAGGTGTATCTTTTATTGAGTATTCGTAGGAGCGCAGATTTGGATGGCTACATATGTTCGAGGATGTCTTCTCTTCGAGCCCGTGATTATTAGCTGGTAATCTTATATGGTGTTTGTTGTGTTGTCCTTATGTTGTATTTGCTCTTATATTCGAGTTGGTAGTGGATTTGTTTCCACACAACTATCATCCTTAGATACTTCTTATTGAGATCTAGTTTCATAAATACTGGTTATTTATTTATATTGATTTTCGTGGATGAGATTTAGATTGTATCCTGTGACTTGTGACATATGTTTTTACTACTTGTGGATTTGATATTCATATTACAGCGTACATATGGGTTTGGTTTCTATATATTGGAGTTGCCATATCCATGCGGCTGGCATGCTTACGTGTCCTAGTCCTACGTATTTTTGGGACTGGGGCGTGACAACTATCAAATAAACTCTAGTATGCAGACGAGACGAACCATCAGACTATATTCTTTGTTGCGGGGCAAGCCGCCTTATCTTTGAACACATTTAGGTTCACGATATAGTTCTCTCGGAGCATAGGCGATAGTGGAACATGTTCATGAAAACACATACTTTTAAGCGATTTAGGGTCTCTTAGTTAAGCAGACATGTTCGTTTCAAAGACAAGCTAGGTGAGTTCGTTTATTAGCTTGCAAGGCAGGTTCTATCATTCTCTTATGAAAACAAATATTCAAAAACTCAGATTCATTATTAAGGCGTGCAAGAATCAGAGAACGAAGTTCTCCCACTCACCTTGATACATAATGCCGACGCGGAGCGGGGCATTACATACTTACCCACCAACAAAAAGTTTCGTCCTCGAAACTTCAAGGATAAACTTCTCGATATCCCAGCAGCGATAGTCCACATCCCTCGCCGTACTCAATCGAAACAATCAAGCAAATCAAGTCCAAAAAACTTTTGCACTTTGAGAATATCTATGGACTTATTGTATGGAACGCTCTATTGCAATACCATATCGAGCAAATCTTAGAGTCATAGCAAAGGATTGGGCAAAGAATCGAATCTGCTCTGATACCATTATGTCACGCCCCGGCCGCGAGGGCCTCCCGATCACCGTTTCAACCGCGGCGGGATCGGACGCGAATCACCGTGCCTCGGCGCTCCCGCGGGGCGCGCATTGTAATGCCCCACTCCACGTCGGCATTATATATCAGGTGAGTGGGCAGAACTTCGTTCTCTGATTCTTGCACGCCTTAATAATAATCTGAGTTTTTGCTTGCAATGTTTTCATAAAAGAATGATAGAACCTGCCTTGCATGTTAATGAACGAACTCACCTAGCTTGTCTAGAATCCTGAAATGCTTGTCTAGAGTGCATGAACATGTTCACTATCGTCTATGCTCCGAGAGAACCATATTGTGCCTGAATGTGTTCAAGTGATAAGTCGAATTTCCCCGCAACAAATGTTGTATTCTGATGGTTCGTCTCATCTGCATACTAGAGTTTAATTGATAGTGTTCCATGCATTCGTATCGGTCGAACAATGGCTATTGGTGGAGAGATGAACTACATGCGTCATTAGCCACCATGGGTCACAGCTGCTATAGCATCAGATGAATGAGTCATTAGTTTGCTGTACAACCAGCTGCCGATCCTGAGATACTCGGGGACCGCCCTGCATATAGCTAAGTCATTGTGTTGGCTTGGATAGATGGACTGCCCCTAAGAAATGCATATGTGTCTAGTTATGCATTTGTCACTCGAGTCTCACGAGACACGCTGCGCACACCCTGAAATAGAACATCGGCTTGTCTTGCTTGCTTATTGCATATGAAACTCTGTTTCCAAAGATGTTTCCAAACAATGTAAAATGACTCTGCTATTGAACTGCATGAAATGACATAGGTAAAACTAGAAAGATCACTAGTAATGTAATATTTTATAACATGATTACTTAGTGTTGGTTTTAGTGAATGATTGTTTCTGTTCAGTTGTTTTATCTCACCAGTACTTATAAAAGTGCTGACCCACCAACAGTTTACTTGCTTGCAGGTACTGGATCGTCCGAGGGAGCGATAGGCGTGCCTCAGTCTCTACGACCCGGAATTCTGGTTTCGATTGTGTCCCGAGATGCATTCGTATAAGGGGGCATAATGTATGGAACAAATGTCTTTGCTAAGAGAACCCAAGTCCCTCGATTTGTCCCGAATACTCAGTTGGCTAAATGCATTGCATTGCAATAAGTCCCTTTCCGCTGCTTATTTGATTGATGCGATGATAGCCAAACACAACTTAAACGATGAAGCCTTGTGCGGGCGCAACCCCAGGCCCGCACGGCATCACGTCCCGGTAGGCTCGAACTGGCCATTCAATCCCTTCCTCGCACCCGCAGGACAGGCGCGATGATTCGCGTCCGGTGCGCCGAGGCACGGTGGTTCGCGTTCGGTTCAATCCGGCTATGGGGGCGAGAAGGAGGAGGCAATCTGGCCTGGCGGGGCATGACAGAATGGTATCAGAGCGGAATCGATTCTCTAGCCCAATCCGTTGCTATAACTCTGAGATATTATCGATATGGTATTGCAATAGAGCGTTCCATACAATAAGTCCATAGATATTCTCAAAGTGCAAAATATTTACTGAACTTGATTTGCTTGATTGTTTCGATTGAGTACGGCGAGGGATGACACTATCGCTGCTCGGAATATCGAGAAGTTTATCCTTGAAGTTTCGAGGACGAAACTTTTTGTTGGTTGGTAAGTATGTAATGCTCCACTCCGCGTCGGCATTATGTATCAGGTGAGTGGACAGAACTTCGTTCTCTGATTCTTGCACGCCTTAATAATAATTTGAGTTTTTGCTTGCAATATTTTTATAAAAGAATGATAGAACCCGCCTTGCATGTTAATGAACGAACTCACCTAGCTTGTCTTTGAAACAAACAAGTCTGCTTAACGAGAATCCTGAAACGCTTGTCTAGAGTGGATGAACATGTTCACTATCGTCTATGCTCCGAGAGAACCATATTGTGCCTGAATGTGTTCAAGTGATAAGTCGGATTGCCCAGCAACAAAGATTATATTCTGATGGTTCGTCTCGTCTGCATACTAGAGTTTAATTGATAGTGTTCCATGCATTCGCATCGGTCGGATAATGGCTATTGGTGGAGAGCTGAACTGCATGCGGCATTAGTCACCATGGGTCACAGCTGCCATAGCATCAGATGAATGAGTCATTGGTATGTTTTACAACCAGCTGCCGATCCTGAGATACTCGGGGACCGCCCTGCATATAGCTAAGTCATTGTGTTGGCTTGGATAGATGGACTGCCCCTAAGAAATGCATGTGTGTCTAGCTATGCATTTGTCCCTCGAGTCTCACGAGACACGCTGTGCACACCCTGAAACAGAACATCGGCTTGTCTTGCTTGCTTATTGCATATGAAACTCTGTTTCAAAAGATGTTTCCAAACAATGTAAAATGACTCTGCTATTGAACTGCATAAAATGAATATAGGTAAAACTAGAAAGATTACTAGTAATGTAATATTTTATAACATGATTACTTAGTGTTGGTTTTAGCGAATGCTTGTTTCTGTTCAGTTGTTTTATCTCACCAGTACTTATAAAAGTGCTGACCCACCAACAGTTTACTTGCTTACAGGTACTGGATCGTCCGAGGGAGCGATAGGCGTGCCTCAGTCCCTAAGATCCGGAATCCTGGTTTCGATTGTGCCCCGAGATGCATTCGTATAAGGGGGCATAATGTATGGAACGAATGCCTTTGCTAAGAGAACCTAAGTCCCTCGATTTGTCCCGAATACTCAGTTGGCTAAATGCATTGCATTGCAACAAGTCCCTTTCCGCTGCTTACTCGATTGATGCGATGATAGCCAAACACAACTTAAATGATGAAGCCTTGTGCGGACGCAACCCCAGGCTCGCACGATATCACATCCTGGTAGGCTCGAATGGGCCATTCAATCCCTTCCTCGCATCCGCGGGACAGGCGCTGTGATTCGCGTCCGGTGCGCCGAGGCACGATGGTTCGCGTCCGGTTCAATCCGGCTACGGGGGCAAGGAGGAGGAGGCGGTCCGGCCGGGCGGGGCGTGACACGTATGGTCGTTTGAGACCGGGGTGTGACATTGTCTACTTGCAGAAGAGTTCAAACTATGTAAACATGATATAAGATTTTCTAAATTTAGTTGAAAGAATTCAAGACATTCTTATACAATCAAATTAATAATATGACAAGCACATCTAACATGAAAAAGTCTACCTTCTAATATAGGCGTAAATTGTGTTTTCAAAACACTAATAGAAGAAGTGTTGTTACTAGCATTATGAAAAGAAATCAAAAATATTTTATTGTGAATATCATATTCACGTACATATTGTATTATAGTGCCACCGATTACAGCGACGGTATGTGAAAATTCTAAAGGCCTTAGACAAATAATGCGTTTTTGCAACATCCATCTTGAATCTATATAATGTGTCGTGATACAAATATAAGCATAATTTTTCTTAGTAGTCCATATATCAGAAGTTAAAGCAAATTTACTAACAAGCATAAAACTTTCTTTCAAAGTAGCCTTATCTTTTTTAAAAAAATTCAGAGCCTCTGCTTTAACAGTAGATCTAGAAACTTTAGTAAAACAAGGATTAATGGCATTACTTGCATATTTATAATAGAAATTACTCTCACCAAATGTAAATGGTTGTTCCTCACAAATCATAAATCTTGCTAACTCTGTCTTGTTACGAAATTAGAATAAGTAAAGAAGGTCCTTGACTACCGGTACTTAGCTGTGTTTGTGTAGCCTGTAGTGTGTCTTTGGCATAGCAACTTTCGTAGTATCTTTTTAAAGTGCATGTGTCATCATTTTTTTCTATTTGTAAACCCGCTTACATTTCTTACATTCCATAGCCTTAGGTATTGGTTTTTGATCTTTTGGATCTAAAACCGATGCACCCTCACTATCAGTGACAAATATTTTTGTAAAATATTTTCATAAAAAAGATATTTTTCTATTGGCAACATTTGTAGCCTTAGCCATACTCCTAACTTCATGAGGTGACATTTGTGTCTGTGACGCAGAATCAGGAATATAATTATTTTCAAACATATTATTATAATAGTCATAATTTTCAAAATGTTGGTTTGAACCTTGTTCGTCCATATTTAAAAAAAAATTCAAAAAAAAATTAGAGCAAAATTAATTACTTCTCTACCAAGAGAGAGAGAGAGAGAGAGAGAGAAAAGAAAAATACCAAATCAGAAAAAAACTATTATGTAATATTAAAGTTACTTGTAACGTTTGCTAGAAGCCTCCAAAACTAATCGCAAAAAAATATGTTGAGAGAAAAGAAGTTGGACTCTAGTAATTGCTTTGCTTCTAAACTTTGTAATTACCTTGCTTCTAAACTTTGTAAGAGAAAAAAAAATTTGTAGAAGGAAAGAAATTGTGTTGTGTTTATTTTTCATGAATTATGAACTATTTATAAACAAAATTTTGGGGCCAAATGACCCTAAATACCCCAAAAAAAGATTTGTTATAATGTATATTTTGGTCATTTTTATCAAAATGACCAAGATACCCCTAAAACGGACAAAAAATTGTCACTAAAACGGGAGTATTTTGACCCCAACGGCTATTTTATATAAAAAATCAAACCGGGCCGAACCGGGCCTGAATCAGGCCGGTCCGGGCAGACCCGACCGGGACGTCCGAATTTGGTTAGGCCCGAACGGAGGATTGACCGGGCCGGGCCGGGCTTGCTGGTCGGATCCTCCGACGTAGCCCGGACCCGTGGGAGGAGTGCGCCGGAGCAGGCCGGTCCGGACCGGGTTTGACCGGGCTGGGCCCATGGCGGGTTCCGTGCTGGCCCGCACTTTATCACACCTTGATTCAGGACAGAGATTCATCAAACACAGACTAGTCTATTACAAAAAATAAATTGCCATATTAAAATTTCTAATAAAAAATTTGAAAACTATAAATTATCCAAAATTAACATTAATTCAATTACAATATCTTTCAAATAAATTTTTAAGTTTCTTAGAATAGTTTGACCAGCGGAATAGTAATTGTAACCAATACTTAACTAAATATGGATAAAAAATTTAATTTTAGTAGATTTTATATATATATGTCGTTATATGTAAATAAATATAAAATATATATTCATATACATATAATTTTTTTTATAGGTTTAAGAATTCGGAAGGCCTAGTGCGGTCAAACCTATTGCTCTATCTCGAAACTGGCCTGGATTTATTCCGCTATTTATCTCAGGAAATAAAAGATGTCGAATAGAAAAAGCCGAGCAAAAACCAGCTGTAAATAACTACAACCACGCAGCTTCGCTAGTGATGTGCTAGTGCGAGGGGAGGCCGGACATGGAGGGGGAGGGGAGGAGCTTCTTGGCGGGGCCGTCGTGCGCTAGAACAATGGCTAGCAAAAGTGCTAGCCACAAAGCTTTTTTTTAAAATAACTATGATGCCATGTAAGAATCATTGACCTGATGTTACTCAGAGAAGATGTTAATTAATAATGAACACTTTATAAGCTCCAACATTATAAAGAAGCCAAACTATTATAGAACTGAACCAGGGTTGAAGCATTCCAACAGAGATCATTGTACATAATTTATATGAATATGAGATTTAGTGCCAGAGTGCAGTGCCCGAAACACAACACAACTGTACTATTGCACTGAGATCTTAACTCTTTGATAATCTATATATATGGTCTGCTACTCCTAGAAACGAATAGTAATGCATGTGACAACGTAGGCAGATATGATCATAACTTGTGCAGTATAAGCTGAGCACCATGTTGAGGATGAATGGTTATGACAGTATGGGCATACGAGGACGAGAGCTCAAAAGAGAGATGCTGAAGAATCATGCTCAAACCCATCTTAGCTTCCGTCATAGCGAAGCTCTGGCCTATGCAGATTCTAGGACCCCAACCAAATGGGAAAAAGGGCGTCGCCGCTCCACACGACTTTGACGCCTTCGAGACCCCTTGTGCGAATCTCTCAAGCTTGAACTCTTTGGCATCTTTGCCCCATATTTCTAGATCATGATGAACAAATATCAAAGGTAGAGTGAGCGTTACCCCTTCCGGCAAACTGATTCCTCCGAGTTCCATCGTCTTGTAAATCCTCCGGTTAAGGAAAACCTGGATAGAGTCTGAAAACCTCGTATAAAATCATAGTCACCTGTTGCATCAGAAGATTTTGATTTAGGACATTCATATAAGTAGCATAACTAAACGTGCCAGATGGACTTAAACATGTACTTGACAAATCTTGGAGTTTATTGTATTTGGTCATTGGTGACTCAGTCTCACCATTCTATGTTTAGGCAATTTTATTATGACGTCTTCCTACTGACATTACTAATGTGGACTATGGAATTATTTGACATTTTTATAAGGGATAACTTTGTATTTTGTTCATACTATGTCATTTGTTTATTTCAACGAGGTAATGGCTCTTAACAGAGCATAATTGAAGGAAAAGAATTCATATAGCCGATGAAGAATTTGTTGTTGTCGTGTAGTACCGAGTTTATGCATGAAATTCCACACTAATTTGTATCGAAAGTGGAGGTCCTGATTAAACATTCAAAACGGATTATCTCCATTCCTTGACCTTATAATTGGAGTGTATAAATTGTATTTCAGAAGGTCACAACTCTAAAATGAGAAAGAGTGTATAACTGAAATAAAGAATGATCAGTAACTATATATAAAAATAAAAGAAAAAAAAATTATATATATATATATATATATATATATATATATATATATATATATATATATATATATATATATATACTCACAATCTTCAGACGAATTAAGCCATTGTTGTCTGATTTATTTTGCCCAAAGACTTCCAGAACCTCTTCTCTTGCACGAACCTGTCAACTAGGATGCATACTCAAAACGACCATTGTCCATTTGAGCAGCACATATGTCATCTCTTGCCCTGGAAGTAAAACAATTTTCACTCTTCGATCACCTCTTCTGTTTTCATCCTAAGATTTGTGGATTTTCCATGTTGCTCATTCGAATTGGACTCCATAAGAAGGCCCAGTACATCTTCGTTATCAGTAGTACCCTTTTTTATTGCCTTCTCCCTCTTCTCAATTATGCCCCTTAGAATTCCTCGAACCTCTGCATCTATTTCTTTTATTCTCATATTTCTTGCAGTTGGCAAAAACCTGCATAAAAATGATCAAACTTTCAACACACATATAAGATAACCTCTTAGAATCATTATCCTCCATTCATTTCTGTTAAGGGACTATGCGGCTCATGAAAGTAGTAGTTACTTCTAAGTTCGTAATTTGACTAGAATTTTGATATCTTAGCTCAAAATTACTTTTACTCTTCGTCTTCTCACTTTCCATTACAATCTATATCAACAAACCAGAACACTGTAATAAAATTACTCGAATTATATCCAAATATGTGTTAATTGAGTCCTAAGCAATAGAGAGAAAACCTGTAATCTGGGATGTGCATAAAATGGAAAGATTTAATAATAAGCTCAGCTTGCTCCCCTTGTAGCTAAAATATACTTCTTCCTACTTCATATCTAATACCAAATGTTGTTCGGGAGATGATGTCTCCTGTGAAGTTTTGAAGTTCATGCCAGGCATCTATTTCATGAGACCCACTTGGACCAACCAAATTACCCCACCTGTCAATAAGTTCATTGCAACAGGTATGGAATGTTGGCATCATTCTCTGAAAATGCAAAGCATACAATCAATCTTTTAGGAAAAAGCATACCATCTGTCACGTCACAATCTCCTGCAAGTTCGATTGTTCCCGCTGAACGTCAATCACCACGTTACATCGCTCTCGTAGGACAATCGTTCTCATCGGAAAGTGATACCGTGCGAGCCTGGAGTTGTGCTCGCACAAGACGATGACGTCAAACGTCATGGTTATCATCGAAACGACCAAGTTATTGTGAAAGTCAAGTATTGTATACCAAGCACACATCAGAGTATACGCAGCGAAGCTCTCGAAGGGTCAAAATGAAAATACCACAAAGGAGAATGCCACAAAGGCGATGCAACACTCTTGCTCTTTCTCTTGCCCACAATGGTACTTATCGTTCCATACATCATATCCCGTATATCCAAGCTGAGCCACTACACCTGCATGCCTGAAAATAATGCCCACAAACGTGGGTCAGTACACAGCCGTACTGGTGAGCGGGGTAACCCACTCGTCTAAACCGACACTAGGTAGATAGTGAATGCAAACAGTTATATGGTAATCTTTCTACTTGAATCCTAGATTCATTTCATGGCAGAGGTATGACATGTTAAGGAAAGCCACTACTAGAAAAAGCGGGATTAGCGACGTATTTTAGCGACGTCAAAAGAAACGTCGCTAATAATATATAAATTAGCGACTCATTATAAACACGTCGCTAGACGTTGCTAAATGGCGATATTTAGCAACGTTTAGCGACTTTTAATACGATTTTAAAAGATAAGTCGCTATAAGTTCAATTAAGGTCGCTAAACGTCGCTAATATGTCTAATTTAGCGACGTTTAGCGACGTATATAGCGACATTTAAACTCAAAATATTTAGCAACGTGTTTAGCGACGTCCTTTACGTCGCAAATATTTAATTTAGCGACATTTTTTATTGGACGTCGCTAAATGTCGCTAAAATTTGGTTAATTAGGGGTCCATTTCATTTTTCCCCGTCAGTTGAAATTTCGATTCGAAAACAAATTTCCCCCCCCCAGCTCCGTCGACCGCGACTACTCCGGCAAGGTATACTCTCTCTCTCTCTCTCTCTCTCTCTCTCTCTCTCTCTCTCTCACAGGACACATGTGACATTGACACAAACACGACACACACACTGACACTGACACAGACACAGACACGACACACACACACACTGACACAGACACTGATCTGGACCTAGGGTTAGGGTTAGGGTTAGGGTTAGGTTTTTTGACATGGGGTTAGGGTTAGGGTTAGGTTTTTTGACATGGGGTTAGGGTTAGGGTTAGGGTTAGGGTTAGGTTTTTTGACAATGTTCATGCATGTGCGATCATGTAGAGATCAGATTTTAATTTCTTCTTTCAAGTATAAAATAAATAAATAATATGGATCGATGAATAAGAAAGAACGAACATAAGTGTATTTATTTGCACTTTTGCAATATATATATATATATATATATATATATATATATATATATATATATACATACATACATACAAACATACATACATACTAATTGTTTGATTTTGTGGTTACTATTCATTGGTCCAATGGAGGAGGGGAAGAAATGATGGCTATTATTGAATCCATGTTCATATGTCATGACTACGTACATTGGGTGAACAAATTAGAACTAATTCCTGAATATTCGTACAACAACTGATCATGTGATCAAATTAATTAGAACGCCAATTATTCGACCAGGAAGTGTATGATCTAAGCAACCGTCCTTAATTGTGCCCCAAGAATTTTGAGCTCTAGCTACTTCCTCGTTCCACTCCCAATATATATAGGGGTTAATTGCCGAAAGCAAAGTACTGTGGAGTTATGTATCTCAGTTCCTCACCCTACTGCCAGTTTCAAGAAGTGCCTAATGGTCTAAATAATATGACTATAACAGTTGAATTAGCTAAACGAAACTTACAAATCAGCTTAAATAAATAAAGGATTAATTTCAACACTTACTGAAATCACTAGCTAGCAGTATGAAGAGCCTCTAATGGAGCAAAGATATCATCGCAGCATGCATCATTAAGGACATGCATCTCAAGAAACTTATTGGCTTCGGCTGGAGCCTACTACACTAAAATCCGGACACTGACACAGAAGTGGGTTAAGGTATAGTAGTAAAGTGGTATTAAGATATTATTTGGGTAATGTTATATATATATATATATATATATATATATATATATATATATATATATATATATATATATATATATATATATATATATATATACTGCTTTTCCCATAACGGACACTGACACAGACACAGAAGTTAATTTTGCATGTAATGATTTATATGATACATACTGTCAATTTTGCAGAAGTATCTAGAAATGGATATGAATTACTATCTGCATCATCGTTCGTGGATGTACAACCGTCATCCTGATGATATGTGCGGTGTGCGGGATGAATTCATTGAGGGTGTACAGCAGTTCCTGCAGTTCGCCAAGGCGTTCCCTCAGTACATGGACGGTACCAAAATTAAGTGTCCATGTGTGAGATGTCGCAACAGGAAATATCATCCAGAAGTGGAAGTTACATATCATTTATACTCGAAGGGCTTTACGCCGAATTACTATCAGTGGACCGCGCACGGAGAACTTGTATCTCTAGCATCGGAGTCGGAGCCCTATGTGGAGCCGTATATGGATGTCCAAGACCACGATGCTTACGACGACGGGTTGGTGAACATGGTTTATGATGCGGCGGGGCCTAGTTTCAATCCTGACAATTATGATGCGGCAGGACCTAGTTTCAATCCAGACAATTATGATGCAGCTGAGGAGGCACCGAATGCCGATGCTGCAAAGTTTATGGAGTTGCTTGAGAATGCAAGGACTCCACTATATCCTGGTTATGAGGACCATTCACCGTTGGAGGTGGTTACAAGATTATTGAGCATCAAGTCCGATTTTAACATGTCGCAAGAATGCTATAATCGACTGCTCGATTTGATTATAGAGATCTTGCCCGAGGGTGCAAAGTTGCCTAAAGACTTCTATCGATCTAAGAGGATGGTGAGATCGCTTTGGATGGGATACGAGAAAATCGATGCATGTCGCAATGGGTGCATGTTGTACTACAAAGACGACAAGGATGAAGATGCGTGTAGATTCTGTGGTGCTGATCGCTACAAGGCCACTGTTAGAGGAAAGTCTGTCGGTGCAAGGAAGCCTACCGATTCGATGCACTACTTGCCTTTGACGCCGCGGTTGCAGCGGTTGTTTATGGTTAAGGAGACTGCAGAAAACATGAGTTGGCACAGGAAAAAACAGATCGAAGGAGTATTGGATCATCCATCCGATGGAGAAGCATGGAAGCACTTTGATCGAGAGTATCCACATTTTGCCGAGGAAGCGCGTAATGTCAGATTGGGGCTCTGCTCTGACAGTTTTACCCCATTTAGACTTTCGGGCTCCCAGTATTCGTGTTGGCCTGTGATCGTCACTTCGTACAATCTACCGCCTTGGATGTGCATGAAGACTCCGTATATGTTCCTAACCGTTATTATCCCGGGTCCGAACAATCCGAAGAGGAACATCGATGTGTACTTACAGCCTTTGATAGATGAGTTGAATCAGCTGTGGGAAGTAGGTGCCAACACGTACGATGTTTCTAGAAAGCAGAATTTTCAGATGAGGGCAGCACTTATGTGGACCATCAACGACTTTCCGGCCTATGGAATGTTATCGGGATGGAGCACCCATGGTCGTCTCTCATGTCCGTATTGCATGGACCGTTCTCAGGCTTTCCGTTTGAAACACGGAGGCAAACCGTGCTTCTTCGATTGTCATCGACAATTTTTGCCGAAGGATCATCCGTACCGGAGGAATCGGAATGCTTTTCGTGCGGGAGTTGTGAAGAAGGCCAATCCACCTCCAAGGTGGCCCGGATGCACGATATGGGAAGAGGTAAAAGATTTACCAAGTGCTATCGAAGAGCCTGCTAAGGGGTACAAGTGTGACGGATTTGGTCGCACCCATAACTGGACGAAGAGGAGTATATTCTGGGATCTGCCATATTGGAGCACCAATCTGATCAGACATAACCTTGATGTCATGCATATCGAGAAGAATGTGTTTGATAACATAATTAATACTATAATGGATGTAAAGGGGAAGACGAAAGATAATCCGAAGGCCAGGTTGGACTTAGAAGACATATGTAGACGTCCTGCATTGCATCTGATAGAGGAGGGGAATGGAAAGTTAAAGCAACCTAAGTCAGTTTTCTCACTGGATAAAGAGGATAAAGGTAGACTTTGTAGGTGGATTCAGGGTCTAAAGTTTCCAGACGGGTACGTGTCGAACTTGAGAAGATGCGTCGACCTCAAGGAGAACAAACTAGTAAGTATGAAGAGCCACGATTGTCATGTATTCATGGAGAGGTTAATTCCGATTGCATTTCGGGAATTCTTACCGCAGGTCGTTTGGGACCCATTGACAGAGCTGAGCATATTCTTCAGAGATCTTTGTTGTACTAAGTTGCTCGTCGATCGTCTAGAAAAGCAAGAGAGGGACATTGCGGTAACACTATGTAAGCTTGAGAAGGTGTTTCCTCTAGGATTCTTCGACTTTATGGAGCATTTGCTAATTCATCTTTCCTATGAGGCACGTGTTGGTGGTCCTGTCGGTTATCGGTGGATGTACCCCTTCGAGCGTCATCTGAATCACCTAAAGAGAAAGGTAAAAAATAAGGCACGGGTTGAAGGATCTATTTGTGACGCTTATGTTCTCGAGGAGATTACAAACTTTTGCTCGACGTATTTCAAACCGCATGTTGCTACTAATAGGACAAAAGCTCCCAGAAACGACGACGCATATAAGGAATCTAATGATGCAATACTCAAAGTATTCAATGCATCCGGAAAGCCTTCGGGAAAAATGAAGAAGAGATATTTGAATGACGATGAGCTAAGGGCTGCTCAATTGTATATATTACTCAATTACGACGAGGATGAAGTAGAAAAGCTAGAGGGGTAAGTAATTAATACGTCCACGTTTACATCATCTCAATGTAATAGTATAAGATACTATTATGCTACTAATTAGCAGTTGCATCATTGTTTTTCAGCACATATAATAATGAGTTGAGGTCGGTTAGACCCTACATAACAGACGAAGAAGTAGAACAAGAAATGAGATGCCATTTTCCTTCTTGGTTGAGCGCATATGTAAGATACTTGGTAATTACTTTTTATTTTTGCACTTGTAAAACAAATAACTTACCATCGCTACTTTGGTATTTAGGTCGATCGTCTAATATCATCCGAGACTGAATCTATTAGGACTCTAGCCAAGGGACCAATTACTGCCGTAAAAATATGGCCAAGTTTCTGTGTGAATGGGTTCAGGTTCAAGTCAACAAATGCTCCTATCAGAGAGAGCTTTCTGGATCTTGATTCCACGAAAAACAGTGGTTTGTGTATCAAATCTACAAACTACAAAGACGTCAATCCGGGCAATAATTTTTTTGGCATCTTACGAGAGATTGTGGAGTTGACATATAATTATGGCCCAGAACCTGCTAATATCGTGCTATTCAGGTGTGAATGGTTCGATCCGATTCAAGATCAAGGTTGGAAAATTGACAAGCATGGCCTTGTGGATATAAACTACAAGCGTAGATATCAAGGCTACGAACCATTTGTCCTATCAAGTCAGGCTCAGCTCGTGTACTTCACAACTTATCCTAGACGGGGGACAGCGAGGTCGGATTGGTGGGCAATATGCAAGACTAAAGCTAGAAATACCTTTGACATTGACGAAATAGCTTATCAGGAGGACGATCTACCTCTTGTAACAAATATTGTAGATGTGGACTCAACGGAAGTTACTCATTACACGAGTAATAATGTAGAAGATGTAGAATTATCCGAAGAGGACGACGAAGTAGATGAAAGTGAAGACGAGGAAGAGGAAGAGCAGGACGAGGAAGGCGAACAAGATAAATTTTCTGAAGATGATTGAAAATATAAAATATTCCATGTAGAATGTAACTATATTTGGACTGTAAAATGCTTTGAGATATGTATCACATTTTGACATTAACGAATATATGAATTATATTTTGACTGTATAATGCTTTGAGATATGTATCACATTTTGACTGTAGAATGTAGTATATATTTGTGTTTCTCTATATTCATCATATGTTGTTATCAGATATGACAGGACGACGCGGAGGATTCGGCAGGTCCCGAGGTAGACAGAGTGCCACTCCGGTACTGCCTACTGTTGGTTCCGGATCATCGTCGCCCAGTACTCCAGTATATCGAGCAGCCACATCTCCGACTGCGACGACGTTGCGTGGCATCACTCCTGGGACGAGTAGTTCCAGGCGTGATAGTACTCCCTCGTCCAGCGTTCCTCCTGCTGACGGAACCATGGAGACTGATGAGCATGTAGAGGAGGTCGTGCCGACGTTGTCCCAGCATCAGCAAGATCCTCCATGCGCACCACCGGAGGAGACGAGGACAGAGATTTGGGCCGACGGTACAAAGTAAGTCAATTAGATAGTTTAGTATATATTTGTGTTTCTCTTTATTCATCGTATATTGACTTTTTCAGTAATCTAAATTATTATTTCTGTATAGATATCGTCCATCGTCGGTTCAGAGATGCCTGGGCCAATTTATGAGGAATAACTACGGTGGCCCTTGGATCAACTACTCTGAGGCTCCGGAGGAGAGGAAGGCGTTCTGGTTTGCGCACTTCCAGGTAAAAGTATATTAAATAAATCCTCTAATTTATGCATATTCGTGATGCTAACTTAATGAATTATTTATTGTAGCAAACGTATTTTTATCCTCCGCACCGGGCCGAGTTGATCGAGCGGCTCTTTCCTACCGTTGCCGCCAAGCTTATCCGAGATGCTCTGGATGACCAGAAGGCTCGTGATCGTGCTGGAAAACCGATCCAAGGTTGGATCACGCCTGAGCAGTGGACTGCGATGAGGGCTAGATTCGACGATCCGAGCTACAAGGAAAGGTCTAAGAAGGCCAAGGCGGCTAGGCAGCATGCTGCCAAGTGGTGTGGTGGCTCGATTCCGATGACGGAACATTTTCGTCGTTTGGTATGTTTTTTCTTTTAAAATATATTATTTTAATATAAGTACCATAAAATGGTACTTGGAAAAAATATTTAAGTTTAGTAATAAAAAATATAATTTTAACAGGTACAGAGGGGTGAGGATGCAAACATGGTGACCGTCTTCTTGGCCACCCATCGCAAGGACGGAAATCTCATTGATGAGAGGGCCTCACAGACCTATGTAAGTATTACTTTACTTTGTGTTTATTTTAATATAACTTAGGCAATTATTGAGTTTCCAAACCTTTTCTAGGCCGAGTATCTTAGGCTTCGTGAGCGGGCGACTGCTAGTGCACCTACACCTGGAGAGGCTGGTGCTTCGTCGCAGCCCGGTCCATCTCCGTCGGCGGACGACCTGTGGGTGACCGCAGCTGGTGGTCTCCAGAGGGGTACGTACTACGGTACGGGCTCTTATGGCGCCCTGGTTGCGACGCAGTCATCTAGGGCCTCCCCGACAGCTGTGCATTCCACACACCCCTCGCAGTCGCAGCCCTCGCAGTCGTCGGCCAGAGTCCAGGAGGCCGTTGACCGTCAGATTGCGTCTCTCCGTGACGACTTGCTGCGAAGTATGGAGGACCAGTCCCGGTCCCAGCCGCAGGCGGACGATCCGATGCTTATCGTACGATTGGATATGCTCGACCGCAGCATGACGGAGCTACGAGAATTGACAAATGATATTAGAGCCTCCAATGATCGCAACATCATGGAGCTGCAGGCGTCAAAGCTATCGATGGGCGAGAAGCTGACGAGGATGCATGCGTCACAGCTATCGATGGGCGAGAACCTGACGAGGATGCAGGATTCAATGGGTGATAGCAGTACGAGGCTGTTATCTACCCTGGATTCTTACAACCAGCGGCTCGCAGACTTGGAGCGGGCACGGCCGCCACCGACGTCACTGCCTTCTCCATCGACATCGGTGTCGATTCCACGGGACGAGTATGAGGAGTTGCTATCCTTGAAGCGCGCCGCTGGTCAGCCTCCTGCAGATCCGTAGTAGTCTAATTATTTTTATTATTATTTATGAATTATTGGTACTTCAACAATAGACATGATGTTATCCACATTTAATTGGATTATATAGTTATCCATATTTAATTGGATTGATACTTCTTGTGGTTTTTAATTTAATTGGATTATATAGTTAACTAGATTGAATCATATTGGTGTGTATGATGAAGATGCTGTAAAACTGCAGGGAATCACCAATGTTTGATTCTGGAAATTTTTATTTTATTTTTTTTAAAATTAGCGACGTTATTAGCGACGTGTAGCGACGCTTAGCGACGTTAATTTACGTCGCTAATTACGTCGCTAATCAGCGACACAGAAAAACGTCGCTAAGTTCGTCGCGAATGACGTCGCTAAAGTCGTCGCTAAGCGTCGCCAATTGCTGACATGGCAGTATAGCCAGGTCATTAAAGACGTCGGTGTAACGTCGCGATTGACGTCGCTAATCAGCGACGTTTAACGACTTTACTAAACGTCGCTTTTTAGTGACTTGGCGTCGCAAAACGTCGCTAAATTTAGCGACACATTAAAGTCGCTAAAAAATGTCGGTATAGCGACGTTTAGCGACATTTTTGGTTTTAGCGACTTGGAGTTTCCCGACTGATTTAAAATGTCGCTAACGACGTCGCTAAACCTAATTAGCGACGATTTATTGTTATTTAGCGACGTTTTTAGACGTCGCTAATTTGACTTTTTCTGGTAGTGAGCAGTTTAAGCATGCAAGCATTCAACTCAAGCCAATATACTAGCAATTATAACCAAACTCAATGAAACTAAGCATGCAAATCTGTTCTACTCAAACTCGAAGCAAAGCGAACCTATCGAACCACATCGCACTCCAAGCCTCAATATCTATCCTCGAACTATGCCACAATCCAAGCCTCAATAAAACCAATCCTCGATGCGCACACTCTTTCCTGAGGCAAGGTGGTGGTGCCGCCTACACGAATGCATAAACCAAACCAAACCAAACAAAATCTTATCTATATGAAGATCACTAGCCAAGCCATAAAGGACTAATCCAATGCAATTCGATCTGATCCAGCGCTGAGTAGCTAGCCCACCTGGTCGTCTCGAACTGCCAGTACCGTACCTGTCTTGCCCCAGTCCCAAAATACCGAGGGACCAGATACGTGGCAATGGCCAGCAGCACACTCTGATGGACAAACCTAATTTAATGGATCCATCAGGGCATACTTAAGCTGTAAAAATAAGTCTACGACAACATGGCACAACTAATCTCATCCACACAAGATATAAATATGATCCACAGAATATAAGGAATGTAAATCATCAAACAGTCTCACAAGTGCTTCGGGGAACAACCCGATAAAATCTAATACAATGGTTCAACAGACCAGAATATAAATGACTGAATAAAATAAATACTGAGCATGAAACATAGATGCTCAGGAAAAGTTTTCAGCTAACACCTCGTCCTCGGGTGTCTGTACAGCTCCTGTATCAGTTTCTGCTCCGGTCCCGTATACCTCGGGATAGATCTCGTCTGCAAATCCTGGGGACATAATCCATTCCAGGTCCTCAGGGGACATAACAAGGTACAGATAACACAAGCCAAAAATAAATGCAGTGCAGCAGATAATGAATAAAATAGGGTAAGTAAGTAACCATCTATGTGAAATGCAAGTGAGAGCATCACGAGTACTCAGGCTGAGCCACTACAAGCTCTGTGTCGGGGAGCCGGTAGCGGTAATAACACGTAATGTGCCTAGCTCTGCTACGAGAGTCTACGGCCTCACAATAGTAGTAGATATATATATAAAACAGCCTGTAGCCTGTGTGTCTCTCCCCACCCAATGTAACCACGCATATCATGACCATAATGTCTCATGTCCATGTCAAGCGGGATCATAGTTAATGCAACCAGTCATAAAGTATCTATGAATATAGTATCTCTGTCAAGTCCTGTATCCTATACAGAATCACCATGAATATCTCAGGAAGATCCTGTCTCATGAATGGTGTCAAGTGTCCTGGGTCATAGTGTACTTGGCAAGACAAGTACGAGAATATAAAGTGTCACGAATGTCCATTTCTAGATGACAATACACAACGTCGCGTACGATGTTGGCACCCGACTATTAATCGGACGCTAAGTAAGTCTAACGGTCCTAGGTTAAGCATGCACAATAATATAAATGAAGCAAGAAAAATATGTAACAATACTGCAGAGTTTGACAAGGTACACTTGTCTGGGGTTTGAATACCAACAGTCGTCCCTATATCAGTGGATCCTGTGGGTACTCCTCCAAAAGCTGTAATAAATATCACCAACAGTCTCAGAAGATATTAAATAGCTAGAAATGCCTGTCCTTAATTCCAATTTGGACACAAGGACAAAAATGACATTTCCGGGCCAAAGCAAGATCCACATGTGGGCCACTTTGCACCGAAAAGCGTGTCAGGGTCAAAGGTCTCCAAATTTGTCAAACTCAGTATCAACAAGTCAGGAACGATGATACGAACCCATCGGAACTTCCAGAATTGGATTTCGATGAGCCGATCACAAAAATCGCCCGTCAAGTGGAGCCGGTGGGGCCCACGATACACGATTTTTTCAACGTTCTCAGAATCGAACCAAACTTGGGTCACAGGACCAGCGTATTGCTACGAGTCCGATGACGCAAGTTTTGTCTCGATCCGACGTGTGTACACAAAGTTACAGCGTATTCCAGAAAAGGCGGATATGGGACGTTGTCGACGAATACGCGTTGATTCCGGTGTGCACGTACATCCAAATCAACTTCTGCGAAATCTCACACGTTCATATCAACGACGCGCACGTTTCGGTAAAGACCGCGTGCGACCAAGTCGTCCCGTTTGGCAGGGCGCACTCAGTTCCGGGATGAAATAGGGCGCTGGTTTTCCTATTTTTGGATCGCGGTTTGCGATCACCACAGGGCGCGACGTACCGAGCGGGTTGCACGGGCATCGAGAGGGTTATACAGTCTACGCATTGTAACTGACGGAATCGAAAACAGAATTACGAGGAGAGAGAAAACGCTACCTGAACAAGGCTTCGTGAATCTGAATTTCACGTGTCCGGTCACTGTGTCAACCATGTCCGGGTTCTGTTTCGTCCGCAGCGAGTTGCTGTGTCCGGTCAGTGCGGGGTCAACTAGCCGGTGGAGGGCGACTCGGCCTAGGGATGGCGCTCCGGTGGTGGTGATGAAGTCGGACGGGGAGGAGCGGGGAGGCCAGCCGGACGGGTTGAAGTTTTGGTGGTGTGGTGGTGGTTTGGGAAGTCCGGCGAGGCTAATGTCACGACCCGCACCCGGAATTTGGGCATGAGTCGTGTGTACGTCCAGCCTACGTCGCAGCATCGGCGGTAGAACGCTGTCTAGGTCTCAACATAATATATATCCTGTCAATAGTCTCAACTCCGTACGGAGGACAATGATAAAGATCCACAGTTCTATAATATACTCAATCACAAGCTATAAGAAATAATGGGCACGATGAGAATGGAAAAAAGTTCTATAATAAACCAACCACAATAAGTCCAACTCAAGTCCTGGGTCTAGATGACCTCACAAAGTCACAAAATAATAAATACAACTCAGTCTCAGTCTAAAACAATAAATGCAGAAAAAGTAATCTAAGAACAGGCAGGTAAGATCTCCTCTAGAATAGGCAACTCCTCTGGGATTTTCGGAGTGAAATCTCCCTCTAATCCTGGGCCGTAATGAGTGGGGCAAAAGTTCTCCAGGTCCTCTGAAAAATGTTATCCAGTCAAGATTGGAGCGAAGCACAAGCACTAACAGCAGTTTCATTAAATTGACAAAAACTATAAACAGTGTAAGAAATACGAGATGAGAGTAAATGCTGAAAATATAAAGGACTGGAGAAATGAAATAGGCAATAGAGCATCTAGCAATGAACAATAAACAGTGAATGCTAGAACAAGTGAATCTGAATAAAATAGACATCTAGCTAAGTGTTTGAAATATCAGTTTATTATGTGATCGGCTTGGGACTAGATCAGGCTGGTTATATATGATTAGCTATAATTCTTGTAGGTCAGGCTAACCATATGGTTAGCTATGATGCATGTAGTGGTCAGGCTAATCATATATAACAGCTATGAAGCATGTAAATGGTCAGGCCGCACCCGACGTGAGAAGTGGGGTGAGCTATGATGCATGTAAATATTTGGATATGATCACATAATCTACTAATAGTTCCCCATCCCCAGCTAGTACGATGGATTCCAATCACGACTCCTCATGATGGGGATCTAGGGTGCTAACCCGTGTATCCACAGTGTCGGAATCAAGTATGTAATACACTATAATTTATAGAAGTAATCAACAAAACAAAAACTGTCAGAGAATGTACTCGCCTGTGGTCCTGAGCAAAGTATGAGGATCGATGTCCAAAGTGAGATCACAATGACCTAAATAAATGAATAATGCATCAATACAAGGTTTGAAATAAACACAAGCTAAACTAGTTCAAATCTAGGTCATTAGGCCAAGTCTAAGTCAAAATAATCAAACTAGGTCAACTCTTGGTCGAACTAGCTAATTCTAGGTTGTATGAGTCCATCTCTAGGATATTGGGTCCATACACTATGTATCTAGGCTATACTGTAAATTACATTAGTATTAGTTACCTTGGCTTTGAGTTAATCCTTGGTACCAACACCAATCTATTCATTTGTATCCCAAAACCAATGTTTCTCTAAACCTCACTGCCTAAAGCTGCTACTGCACTGTAATCTTTCACTCACACATATAGGTGAATTGGAGCTCACAGAGGGAACTAACTCACACAGACAATATACACTGAAACTAAGTATTTACAGTTCACACACACAGTGAACTCACTGATAATTAATTCACTCTCTGAAGTTGCCCAGACCTACACACACAGCTATACTCTTGAGACAACCCAAGCCATTAGTAGGATCAACCAGGTAGGTCTGAACATTTGTTCATTCTTACACCTGCATGGCCAAAACTAATTTACTGATACACTAGTCAACTACACCTAGATACAACCAAATAGGATACTCACATAGCCAAAATTCCCTATTCAAGCACTCATACCTCACTGAGACACTGGTTCACAGTATGCTAAGGGAATACTGATACACTACACAGGTTCACCTACACAGACAGTCCCTCAGGTTGACACACACAGGATACACACAAGTCTGATACTCTACATATTAATTGAGACACATAGGTAACACACACACACTAACATTCACACAGGCATCCTCACTACACACTATACTGATGCACTCTCACATAGCTATCTAACACACACAGAGATTTTCACATAGGTTGACACAGTTACTGAATATTGGTACATGGACACAGGTGCACTACGCAGAACTGAATCCTGCACACACAGTAATCTGCACACTGAGAATACACAGGTATTCACAGGCCTCACACCCTGCACTCACTGGTTCCTGAGATAAAACACACAGGTAAAACCTATCTAGCTGATACCTAACACACTCTGCACACTAAGACACTCACTGCTCACTCTCACAGTGCTACACAGGTAGACACAGGTATCCTGGAAATTCTGAGACACACACACGGGTTCTTCTCCCCACTGAACTCACACACAGCCACACGCTCTCTTCCCCATATCTGATTCACACAGACACAATAGGTTCATACACACAGAAACATACACACAGCAATTTAAATACCTACACACTAGATTTACACTGCACTGAACAATACACCCGACTGCACAGAACCTTCAAATCTATCAGCACACAGGTACATACAAGACCCGACTGTGCACAACCTGTTTACACAAACAAATATATTTATGAATATAGATAGGTATATCAAAATATGTAGAAATTGAATACATTAGATAGGTAAACCCTTAAGATGCATTCCATCGAACACAGAAAATGCAGAAACGAATTTACCTAGGAACACATAAATCCTCAAACAAAGCCTTAAGAATCGAAATCTAACTTACACGTTGGAGGTGAACTCAGCCTACACTCGAACCCCTAGGGTTAGGGTTTACGAAATTGGGGGAAACCAACGTTGGGACACCTAATTCCTAGAATTTCCTAGGTCTTCATGTAGGACCTACAAAATCGAGATCCATACAATATGGTAGGTTTTCTAATGGCCAACAACAAGAAAAACAGAATTAAAATGGATAGAAATTCGGATTTTACCTATAGGGAGATGGTTTCCCTATGAAGGTTCTTCTTCCCCAAGGTTCCTTGACCCAAGCTCCTTGTTTCCCTTGCTTTGGAGGAGGAAGATGGAATCCTTAGGGTTTGATTCCGAATTTGGGGGTGGGGGAAATGGCTTTTTCTAATGGAGGCTAGGGTTTCTTTCTTCATGAAGGAGAAAAGGGTTGAGGGTGGCTCCCTTTTATATTAAAAACTAGGTTATGTTTTCAAATACATAGAATTAGGTTAATCCCCCATGTTAGGTCATGAAGAACTTAATTAACTAAGGTTTAGTCATTCTAGGGTTTGAGATTCAAACCTAAAATTGGAATTCTAGGGTTTCTCTAGAATTTGGGTTTCAAACTAGGGTTTAGTCATTAGGTTAGTCCTAATGAGTTCTAGGGTTTGACCTAAACCAAACACAACTAACAACATATAAATAGTTTATAAAACTCAACAGATTAATTAAATACATAATTATTTAAAATAGAGAGATTACACAAATGCTCTTATATGGAAATGTGGTAGTGACAAGTCTACCATCCTAAAAAAAATTTCGTCCTCGAAATTGGACTGAACTAGAACAAGATTGAAATCAGAAAAGGAAATATACCTCAAGTCTAGAAGAGATACGGGTATTGCTCGCGCATTTCGTCCTCTCTCTCCCAGGTCGACTCCCCTAGAGAGTGATGTCTCCATGCAACACGAACCAAAGAAATAGTTTGGTTCCGCAACACCTTCTCTCTGCGGTCCAAGATCTCTACGGGCTGCTCGGGGTAGCTGAGCGTCGGACCAACCTCAATCTTCGAGTGATCAAGTACGTGACTAGGGTCTGCCACGTACAGTCTCAGCTGCGACACGTGGAACACATCATGCACTCCCTCTAATGCAGGCGGCAAGTCTAGTCTATACGCCACTGCACCTACCCTCGCAAGAATACCGAAGGGTCCGATGTAGCGTGGGCTAAGCTTCCCGCCTCCACCAAAACGAATCGTGCCACACGTCGGAGAAATCCGTAGAAATACTAGATCGCCAACCTAAAACAAAATAGTCTCAACACGCAGTCTAAACAAACAAACACAAGCCAGAGAACAACAATCTATACCTGAAACTCAAGGGGTCTACGGTGGCTGTCGGCCCAATGCCGCTGTCTGTCCTGCGCCACTCGCAGTCTGTCTCTGTTGAGTTTCACCTTTTCTGCTGCATCCACGACCATTTCTGGTCCTAGCAAGGCTCTCTCTCCAATGTCGTCCCAAGATAACGGTGTACGACACCTCCGTCCATAAAGAGCCTCAAATGGTGATATCTCGATGCTGGCCTGGTAGCTGTTGTTGTAAGCAAACTCTACCAGGTGTAGATGATCCTCCCAAGAACCTCCGAGATCTAGAATGCAAGTGCGTAGCATATCCTCGAGAGTCTGAATAGTTCTTTCAGACTGCCCGTCTGTCTGGGGGTGGTATAAGGTACTGAACTTGAGCTGAGTGCCCAAGCTAGCCTGCAGACTCCTCCAGAAGTGGGAAGTGAACGACTATCCCGATCTGAGACGATGCTCACAGGAACTCCATGAAGCCTAACGATCTGTCGCACGTACATCTCTGCTAGCCTCTCTGTCGACGTGCCCACCTTGAAAGGTAAGAAATGGGCTGATTTGGTCAACCTGTCCACGATGACCCAAATTGCGTCCTTTCCTCCTGGAGAACGTGGAAGCCCTGAAACGAAATCCATGGTCACGTGCTCCCATTTCCATTCTGGAATCTGTAAAGGTTGAAGTAAACCACCTGGCCTCTGCCGGTCCGCCTTTACCTGCTGGCACACTAGACACCGGGATACGAAGCGTGCTACCTCGCTCTTCATTCCATACCACCATACGTACTCCCTCAAGTCTCGATACATCTTGTTGGCACCGGGATGCATCGAGTACTGAGAGCGGTGTGCCTCCTGCAAAACCTCCTCGTGCAGCTCCCCGCTCGGCACACATATCCTCGTGCCGTGCCGTAAAGAACCATCATCTGCGATAGTAAAGTCATCCGACAATCCTGTCCGAACCTGTGCTCTGATACTCCTCAGAGCCTCATCATCGTACTGCGCAGCTCTGATCCTGTTCATCAGCTCGGACTGTATCTGCAATCCCCACATCTGAATCTCAGTACCGGGAACTAGCACCTCAATCTCCAAGCTTTCCAGATCAGCCAACAAATGCCTATCTGTCGTCAAGTACATAGCCATCGGATACCTGCTCAAGGCACCGGCGACTACGTTGGCCTTCCCTGGGTGGTACTGCAATAAGATGTCGAAGTCCTTCATCAACTCCAACCACCTCCTCTGCCTCATGTTCAGCTCCTTCTGTGTGAACACGTACTTCAAGCTCTTGTGGTCTGTGAAGATCTTCACACGCTCTCCGTACAGGTAATGTTTCCACAGCTTTAGAACGAAGATAACTGCTGCTAACTCCAAATCGTGGGTGGGGTAGTTCTTCTCATGAGGGCATAATTGCCTGGAAGCATAGGCAATTACCTTCCCGTGCTGCTGAAGAACACATCCCAGACCCTTCCCTGAAGCATCACTGTAGATGGTGAAACCACCTGTCCTTGCTGGCAACGTCAAAACTGGAGCTGTCGTCAATCTCTTCTTCAGCTCATCAAATGTGGCCTGGCAATCCTCCGTCCAGACAAAATCCACATCCTTCCTAGTTAACCTGGTCATCGGCGCTGCAATCCTGGAGAAGTCTTGTACAAACCTCCTGTAGTACCCTGCTAGCCCGAGAAAACTCCTGATCTCAGCTACCGAACTGGGGGTAGCCCACGACTCTACTGCCTCGATCTTCTGTGGGTTAACCGAGATTCCGTCACCCGATACCACATGCCCAAGAAATTCAACCTTGTTAAGGAAGAATTCACACTTAGAGAGTTTCCCGTATAGCTTCTCCCTCCTGAGAGTCTCTAAGACCAACCTCAGGTGCTCTTTGTGCTCCTCCGGGGTCTTGGAATAGACAAGAATATCGTCGATGAACACCACCATGAACTTGTCAAGGTACTGGTGGAACACCTTGTTCATCAGGTTCATGAATACTGCCGGTGCATTGGTTAAACCAAATGGCATCACCATAAACTCAAACTGGCCGTATCTGGTCCGAAAGGCTGTCTTCGGCGTGTCTTCTCTCTTCACCTTCACTTGGTGATAGCCTGACCTTAAATCTATCTTTGAAAATACCCTTGTCCCGCTCAACTGATCGAAAAGATCATCTATCCTCGACAGCGGATATTTGTTCTTGATAGTGAGGTTGTTCAAAGCTCTATAATCAATGCACATGCATACCGTGTCGTCCTTCTTCGGTACGAACAATACCGGAGCTCCCCATGGTGAAGAACTAGATTTGATGAAGGATATACTACTGCTAGCAAATAAAAGAAACGATGGAAAAAGTCCTGTAACAACAGAAATAGATAAGTGTTGAGATAACATTTTAAGAACCAATTTAAGATACAACCTGATAATCATACACGTCTGTCAGAAATCATGACACTCAGAATCCTCGCCACGCCAGTAAGCATAGGTGCGATAAACGACAGGTTCCGTAACTAAGGTATGCAACCCTATAATCATGTCATCTAGAATCCTTGCCACGCCAACCGGTATGGCTGCGAGAGACTCTAAGTTTCATAACTACAGTATGTACATCCTAGTCAGGTTCCTACGTTTTCGTCACGACAACTAGTATGGCTGCGATAAACTCTAGGTTCCATAACCAAAGTAGACGTTTTACCTTTCTCACTGTCCTCATCAATATATGTCATCAGATGATACCATAAATTTTAGCCCGTAAAATTCATCTTGATATAAAAATCACTCAACAACGATACCAAGAATTAAATTTAACCATTGATCAACAAGAATCAAACTCAATATCAACAAGCGAGAACAGACGAAAACAAGGGGAAAGGAATTAAATTGGAATTCATAATGAGATTCTCAAGGGTCGTCCCAGGAATCTCTCAATAATTATGATTGAGCATCCTGCTCTGCTCCGCTGCTCCTCTGGCGACCTCGAACTCTGGCTCTCCTGGTGGTCAAAATAATACTCTGTCTCTATAACAATCTATAGTAGCATGATGCCTACTCAACCAGTCCATTCCGAGTACAATATCGTACCCCGGGAGTGGCATGACGAGTAAGCTCACGCTCAACTCTCGGCCTCCTACTGACACCCTTCGGTCCTTGCAGTAATCACGGACTAGGATAATACCTCCACCAGTCGTGATCTTGCAATTCCTAGCTAGTGGTTCTGTCTCTAAATGAGGTCGAAGTGCATAAGATACATACACAAAACTATGGGAAGCGCCAGAGTCGAATAAGGTAAATGCGGGAATACAATCGAGAAGAACTGAACCTGTGATCAAGTCTCCTGCTGGTTCGACCTCCTCGACTGCTATGGCGTATGCTCGCCCCTGGGGTGCACCTCTTTGCTGCCGGTGCTGAGCAAACATCTGCTGCTGCGGTGGAAGTGGAGGTCCTCTCTGTTGTTGGCCTCCTGGTACGGCAGGTACCCTGTCTGGTCCTCTCTGGGTGGCTGCTCCATCCTGACCTGGGCGAGAATGTATGGTAGGGCAATCCCTCAGCTGATGTGCGTCGATCCGCAGGACAGACATGTGCCCAACCTCTTCCTGCAGATGTCTCTGGTATGTCCCATCTTCCTGCAATACACACACTGGATAGTGGGCTGAGTCTGTCTCTGTGGCTGTTGCTGCTGGATGTGTCCTCGAACTGGTGTCTGGTGCTGCTGATGATGAGCCATCTGCGGTCCCACATGTGGCTTAACTGGACTTCTTTGATTTGGATCTGCGCACTGGTCGGGAAGATAAGGAGCTCGAAGACAACCCCTCACTTGATGTCCCGCAGTGCCACAGTACAAACAAAGTCCTCGCCTCATCCTACAGCTCTTCCAAAGGTGACCTGGCTTCTTACAGAAGTGACAAGCCTGTTGGATCTGCCTCGGAGGCTGCTGCTGATCCTGCGATCTGGTCCTCGACGGCATCCTGAGGACAGCGCGAAAGGAATCGATTAAGGTAATAGATACGATATCATCATGGGAGGACAGTAAATTTCTAAAGAAAGTAATCATTAAGAGCAGTATTATAAGAATCAGAAATTTCCTAATTGTGATTGAGCATATCCTCGGCCTAATTCCTATTTCCTAAAACAGGCTCGTAGTAATACTCTAAGCGGGCACCACTACGATATCGCTCTAATGCGAATCTAGACCTGCATGGGCCACCACTAAAAATGTGTCACGACCCGCACCCGGAATTTGGGCATAAGTCGTGTGTACGTCCAGCCTACGCCACAGCATCGGCGGTAGAACGCTGTCTAGGTCTCAATATAATATATATCCTGTCAATAGTCTCAACTCCTTACGAAGGACAATGATAAAGATCCACAGTTCTATATTATACTCAATCATAAGCTATAAAAAATAATGGGCACGATGAGAATGGAAAAGAGTTCTATAATAAACCAACAACAATAAGTCCAACTCAAGTCCTGGGTCTAGATGACCTCACAAAGTCACAAAATAATAAATACAACTCAGTCTCAGTCTAAAACAATAAATGCAGAAAAAGTAATCTAAGAACAGGCAGGTAAGATCTCCTCTAGAATAGGCAACTCCTCTGGGATTTTCGGAGTGAAATCTCCCTCTAATCCTGGGCCGTAATGAGTGGGGCAAAAGTTCTCCAGGTCCTCTGAAAAATGTTATCCAGTCAGGATTGGAGCGAAGCACAAGCACTAACAGCAGTTTCATTAAATTGACAAAAACTATAAACAGTGTAAGAAATACGAGATGAGAGTAAATGCTGAAAATGTAAAGGACTGGAGAAATGAAATAGGCAATAGAGCATCTAGCAATGAACAATAAACAGTGAATGCTAGAACAAGTGAATCTGAATAAAATAGACATCTAGCTAAGTGTTTGAAATATCAGTTTATTATGTGATCGGCTTGGGACTAGATCAGACTGGTTATATATCATTAGCTATGATTCTTGTAGGTCAGGCTAACCATATGGTTAGCTATGATGCATGTAGTGGTCAGGCTAATCATATATAACAGCTATGAAGCATGTAAATGGTCAGGCCGCACCCGACGTGAGAAGTGGGGTAAGCTATTATGCATGTAAATGTTTGGATATGATCACATAACCTACTAATAGTTCCCCATCCCCAGCTAGCACGATGGATTCCAATCATGACTCCTCATGATGGGGATCTAGGGTGCTAACCCGTGTATCCACAGTGTCGAAATCAAGTATGTAATACACTACAATTTATAGAAGTAATCAACAAAACGAAAACTGTCAGAGAATGTACTCGCCTGTGGTCCTGAGCAAAGTGTGAGGATCGATGTCCAAAGTGGGATCACAATGACCTAAATAAATGAATAATGCATCAATACAAGGTTTGAAATAAACACAAGCTAAACTAGTTCAAATCTAGGTCATTAGGCCAAGTCTAAGTCAAAATAATCAAACTAGGTCAACTCTTGGTCGAACTAGCTAATTCTAGGTTGTATGAGTCCATCTCTAGGATATTGGGTCCATACACTATGTATCTAGGCTATACTGTAAATTACATTAGTATTAGTTACCTTGGCTTTGAGTTAATCCTTGGTACCAACACCAATCTATTCATTTGTATCCCAAAACCAATGTTTCTCTAAACCTCACTGCCTAAAGCTGCTACTGTACTGTAATCTTTCACTCACACATATAGTTGAATTGGAGCTCACAGAGGGAACTAACTCACACAGACAATACACACTGAAACTAAGTATTCACAGTTCACACACACAGTGAACTCACTGATAATCAATTCACTCTCTGAAGTTGCCCAGACCTACACGCATAGCTATACTCTTGAGACAACCACAAGCCATTAGTAGGATCAACCAGGTAGGTCTGAACATTTGTTCATTCTTACACCTGCATGGCCAAAACCAATTTACTGATACACTAGTCAACTACACCTAGATATAACCAAATAGGATACTCACATAGCCAAAATTCCCTATTCAAGCACTCACACCTCACTGAGACACTGGTTCACAGTATGCTAAGGGAATACTGATACACTACACAGGTTCACCTACACAGACAGTCCCTCAGGTTGACACACACAGGATACACACAAGTCTGATACTCTACATATTAATTGAGACACATAGGTAACACACACACACTAACATTCACACAGGCATCCTCACTACACACTATACTGATGCACTCTCACATAGCTATCTAACACACACACACAGATTTTCACATAGGTTGACACAGTTACTGAATATTGGTACATGGACACAGGTGCACTACGCAGAACTGAATCCTGCACACACAGTAATCTGCACACTGAGAATATACAGGTATTCACAGGCCTCACACCCTGCACTCACTGGTTCCTGAGATAAAACACACAGGTAAAACCTATCTAGCTGATACCTAACACACTCTGCACACTAAGACACTCACTGCTCACTCTCACAGTGCTACACAGGTAGACACAGGTATCCTAGAAATTCTGAGACACACACACGGGTTCTTCTCCCCACTGAACTCACACACAGCCACACGCTCTCTTTCCCATATCTGATTCACACAGACACAATAGGTTCATACACACAGAAACATACACACAGCAATTTAAATACCTACACACTAGATTTATACTGCACTGAACAATACACCCGACTGCACAGAACCTTCAAATCTATCAGCACACAGGTACATACAAGACCCGACTGTGCACAACCTGTTTACACAAACAAATATATTTATGAATATAGATAGGTATATCAAAATATGTAGAAATTGAATACATTAGATAGGTAAACCCTTAAGATGCATTCCATCGAACACAGAAAATACAGAAACGAATTTACCTAGGAACACATAAATCCTCAAACAAAGCCTTAAGAATCGAAATCTAACTTACACGTTGGAGGTGAACTCAGCCTACACTCGAACCCCTAGGGTTAGGGTTCACAAAATTGGGGGAAACCAACGTTGGGACACCTAATTCCTAGAATTTCCTAGGTCTTCATGTAGGACCTACGAAATCGAGATCCATACAATATGGTAGGTTTTCTAATGGCCAACAACAAGAAAAACAGAATTAAAATGGATAGAAATTCGGATTTTACCTATAGGGAGATGGTTTCCCTATGAAGGTTCTTCTTCCCCAAGGTTCCTTGACCCAAGCTCCTTGTTTCTCTTGCTTTGGAGGAGGAAGATGGAATCCTTAGGGTTTGATTCCGAATTTGGGGGTGGGGGAAATGGCTTTTTCTAATGGAGGCTAGGGTTTCTTTCTTTATGAAGGAGAAAAGGGTTGAGGGTGGCTCCCTTTTATATTAAAAACTAGGTTAGGGTTTCAAATACATAGAATTAGGTTAATCCCCCATGTTAGGTCATCAAGAACTTAATTAACTAAGGTTTAGTCATTCTAGGGTTTGAGGTTCAAACCTAAAATTGGAATTCTAGGGTTTCTCTAGAATTTGGGTTTCAAACTAGGGTTTAGTCATTAGGTTAGTCCTAATGAGTTCTAGGGTTTGACCTAAACCAAACACAACTAACAACATATAAATAGTTTATAAAACTCAACAGATTAATTAAATACATAATTATTTAAAATAGAGAGATTATACAAATGCCCTTATCTGGAAATGTGGTAGTGACAGCTAAGGCGGCTGAGTTCAGTTGGTCAGGGAGTCGGCAGGGTCAAGTCGGCTCCGTCGTCGGTGTTGCGGCCCTCGGGAGGCCTTGTTCTGCCGGAGCGGTCGCGGGATGGAGCTGCACCACCGGAGCAATGGAAGAAGAAGGGTCGAGGGAGGGAACTGGATTGGAGCGGGGATGTGCTGCACTGCCGGCGGGGGAGGAAGTGCAGCACTGCGGGGCGGCGGGGCTGCAGCCGGAGCCGCCGCGGGGGTCCGTGAAGTCGGCCAGAGGGAGGGGTGGAGATCGGGGAGTAGGGAGTGGAGAGGGGTGGCTGTCGAAATGCTCGGCCGGCTAGGCGGAGGGTCATCGGGCTGCGTAGTCAGGGCCAGTGGTCGGCCGGAGCGGGTTGAAGTCGCCGTTCCGCCGGAGCGGGGTCAGCGGGCTGTAGCCGGAGCGGGCGGCACAGGTCGGGGAAGGAGAGGTAGCGGTAATAACACGTAATGTGCCTAGCTCTGCTACGAGAGTATACGGCCTCACAATAGAAGTAGATATATATATAAAACAGCCTGTAGCCTGCGTGTCTCTCCCCACCCAATATAACAATGCATATCATGACCATAACGTCTCATGTCCATGTCAAGCGGGATCATAGCTAATGCAACCAGTCATAAAGTATCTATGAATATAGTATCTTTGTCAAGTCATGTATCCTATATAGAATCACCATAAATATCTCAGGAAGATCCTGTCTCATGAATGGTGTCAAGTGTCCTGGGTCATAGTGTACTTGACAAGACAAGTACGAGAATATAAAGTGTCACGAATGTCCATCTCTAGATGACAATACACAACGCCACGTACGGTGTTGGCACCCGATTATTAATCGGACGCTAAGTAAGTCACACGGTCCTAGATTAAGCATGCACAATAATATAAATGAAACAAGAAAAAAATATAACAACACTGCAGAGTTTGGCAAGGTACACTTGTCTGGGGTTTGAATACCAACAGTCGTCCCTGTATCAGTGGATCCTGTGGGTACTCCTCCAAAAGCTGTAATAAACATCACCAACAGTCTCAGCAGATATCAAATAGCTAGAAATGCCTGTCCTTAAGTCCAATTTGGACACAAGGACAAAAATGACATTTTCGGGCCAAAGTGAGATCCACATGTGGGCCACTTTGCACCGAAAAGCGTGTCAGGGTCAAAGGTCTCCAAATTCGTCAAACTCAGTGTCAACAAGTCAGGAACAATGATACGAATCCATCGGAACTTCCAGAATTGGATTTCGATGAGCCGATCACAAAAATCGCCCGTCAAGTGGAGCCGGTGGGGCCCACGAGACACGATTTTGTCAACGTTCTCAGAATCGAACCAAACTTGGGTCACAGGACCAGCGTATTGCTACGAGTCCGATGACGCAAGTTTCGTCTCGATCCGATGTGTGTACACAAAGTTACAGCGTATTCCAAAAAAGGCAGATACGGGACGTTGTCGACGGATACGCGTTGATTCCGGTGTGCACGCACATCCAAATCAACTTCTGCGAAATCCCACACGTCCGTATCAACGACGCGCACATTTTGGTAAAGACCGCGTGCGACCAAGTTGTCCCGTTTGGCGGGGCGCACTCAGTTCCGGGGTAAAATAGGGCGTTGGTTTTCCTGTTTTTGGATCGCGGTTTGCGATCACCACAGGGCGCGACGCACCAAGCGGGTTGCACGGGCATCGAGAGGGTTATACAGTCTATGCGTTGCAACTGACAGAATCGAAAACGGAATTACGAAGAGAGAGGAAACGCTACCTGAACAGGGCTCCGTGAATCTGAATTTCACGTGTCCGATCACTGTGTCAATCGTTTCCGGGTTCTATTTCGTCCGTAGCGAGTTGCTGTGCCCGGTCACTGCGGGGTCGACTAGCCGGAGGAGGGCGGCTCGGCCTAGGGATGGCGCTCGGGTAGTGGTGATGAAGTCAGACGGGGAGGAGCGGGGAGGCCGGCCAGACGGGTTAAAGTTTTGGTGGTGTGGTGGTGGTTTGGGAAGTCCGGCGAGGCTGAGGCGGCTGAGTTCAGTTGGTCAGGGAGTCGGCAGGGTCATGTCGGCTCCGTCGTCGGTGCTGCGGCCCTCGGGCGGTGCTGCACTACCGGAGCGGTCGTTGGATGGAGCTGCACCGCCGGAGCAATGGAAGAAGAAGGGTCGAGGGAGGGAACTGGATCGGAGCAGGGCTGTGCTGCACTGCCAGCGGGGGAGGAAGTACAGCACTGCGGGGCGGCGAGGCTGCAGCCGGAGCCGTCGCGGGTGTCCGTAAAGTCGGCCGGAGGGAGGGGTGGAGATCGGGGAGTAGGGAGTGGAGAGGGGTGGCTGTCGAGATGCTCGGCCGGCTAGGCGGAGGGTCATCGGGCTGCGCAGTCAGGGCCAGTGGTCGGCCGGAGCGGGTTGAAGTCGTCGCTCCGTCGGAGCGGGGTCAGCGGGCTGTAGCCGGAGTGGGCGGCACAGGTCGGGGAAGGAGAGGTCGGCTTGCCGGCGAGTCTGAGTCGATGGCCGGCGGTGGGTCGGGTCTGCGGTGGAGATGCGGTGCACAGGCGGAGCTCCGGTGGGCGATCGGCCGGCGAAGTCGGGTCGAGTTCCACCGGGATTGAGGGGATGTACAGTAATAGAAAGGGGGTGTCGGCTGGAAATAAACTCTTAGGTTTTGGAATAAAGAAAAGGGAAAGGGATGAAAAGTTGTTTATATAGGTTTGACTTGGGTTTGGTGTTTGGCACGGGTTTAATTCGGTTTAATTGTACATTGGTTTCTAGGGCTTTAAAAATGCTTCCGGAGTCCAATAAATTCTCAGAAAATTACCCTATGTCCGGTTTTCCATTTTACCCCAGAAAATATTATTTTCATACTATTTTAATATTATTTAACATTATTTAAAAATCTTTTAATCACAAAATTGTTTTATAAAATTTAAGAAAATCAGGGTGATTACAGTACCCAAGGCACGTTACCATTTGTTTCCTCTATGGACGAACGGTCCCGGTGCCCCAGAGCCTATCCAGTTCGAGAAAACCAAACCCTGTGCGCAACAGGTTGTCCGTGACCTATGCAAACTCCAGCAGTAGGTACGATGAGAGAATCAAGCCTTCTTGTCCCACCAAATGACACTCGCCTCGATCCATCAAATGCATCATAACCATTCTCTAACTATAGCACAAGACATCATCTCAAGTTATCTCCATAGGCACTATGCCGCTTCTCGACACAATGCTCCGATTGGTGCAACACCCCTTGCTCCGAAAGCTCCGTGGCACAATGTCCCAATAGTGGCACAATGCCCTTTTTGATGCAATTATCCGATTTTAAACCACAACTGCACGCTTTGATTGACAAAGCGTCCAACTGATACTCGTGCACGGATGCACGTTCGCTCGCCTGTCCGAAGTGCCTCGATGTTCCAACAAAGATGATCCACTCAAACTTCAACTGCCCAAACGTAAGACCAACTCAAGCCATAAATCCTATCCAACCAAACATCGTACACTCTATGCACACCACAGTACGATAATTCTAATATTCCAGTCCATGTATCCAAGCTATTACATGTGTTCTATATTATTAGGCATAAAGGAGTAGAGGAGAAGGGACAGCGCCCACTCACCAAGTCTGAATTTGTTAAACATCCTGTCTTACCGATATGGCCGATCCCTTGAATCCTTGGTCCAATGAAAATCATGATCTACTCAATTGGTATGACCGTGCGACCAGGTCGTGCTTTCCAAATCATCCGACCGATCGGACTAAGAAATATAGCATTATCGTTCCAATTTTGCTATCCTACTACTTCTCTGAACGAACACCTGATTTTATCAAACTTCGCATACGATCTGCACATAAAACCAACTCAAATCAATACTTGCTCCCAAATTCAATAAATCAAAATATAACCAACTATTGCCTCATTTAATCCGACTCGGCGTAATGCACTGTGCGATTGCGGGGCCTTACATAATATACTACTTAGAATAAGGTTCATCCTCGAACCAAACTAGTATTCATTTCTTTCTCGTATGCCGCTTGACCATTTCATAACTCTGCTCCTTGCAACTCACATTCCCCAGATCCAGACTTAATATCTCGCTTTGCGTTGAACACTCGCACAAATTCTATATTTTCACATCCTCCTTGCAGCTCAATTCCAATTCAACATATCGTTTAGTTTGGATTATACACATATTTAAGGCGTTCCTGAAATAAATATATTTCAGTCGAGTTTAGCGAAAGCGAATTTGGACAAGTTACAAGGGTATCTTCATGTCTGAGATATTCATTGCTTCACTCTCGACTGAACCGATCTTGACTTTCATCCTATAACTCACTCGCATAAGTGATATTCTCAAATACGATGATTTCCCTCTAACGATCTCTCCACTTGACTCAAATCAGTTCGTGTTCTGACTCAATCCATCAGACTATTTTTGAATCCACACTAGCACCATCCAGGCAAACCAACCAAACTCTAGCATTACTCCAATAGCACCATGTTCCGCATGCACCATTTCAAAATATTATCTTATGCTCCAAACGATCATCGCAACTGATACTACCCCAGCTAAGTGACTTACCCAAACATCGTACTATATTCTTAGATCACCTCGGCCCAACACCTCTATCTTAATCTCAATACCTCTCTGGGTGAACATCTTTATTGAGGTTTGTGTGATCCACAATAATTTTTCTGCCATGACATAGGAATAGTGTTGCCACAATTTCAACGTGGACACACTCTTCTTAATTTCTATGTTACGCATAAAATAGTTCTTCATGCTGCTTCAACTGCCTCGAAGCATATGATATCACATTCGTCCTGTATGAGCATGTACCGTAAACCAAGTCCAATTTTATCTTGTAGATCCGAGGCACATATGTCCCATCCGGTAGTGTAATAATTTGATCTGAACGAGGCACAACTTTAACTTTTTGGAGCTAGTTTCACAGTCGTCAATTCATATGAATGGTATTTTCTTCCGGGGCACGACAATTCAGAGGCAATGCCATCTTTAAAAAATTTGTGACCCCGAATCTGATCAGTTGGCTTAGGCCATTTTTACCATCGTTTTGATCTTCTGGCTGCATCTTCAACTGAAGGCTATCCCAAGGATCTCACAAATCCAATACTCAGTCACTTAGGCCTATCTCCAACATACACCACTCACATCCACCCTCGACGCATTCACAAATACGTCATCGCAAGGGTCGTTCTACGGATCTACAATATTTATTTTGATTTGGCGATCATGTCTCTAGGGTCAGTTGTCTCGAAGCTACGCTTAATAATTATAAGTCATCACGATGGACAGTTACTATGAACCATGCTATATATTCTTTGCAAATCTGTGCCATAACCCAATAATCCGATCTGAATGAACTTGTGAATCCGAGCACTTCATGCACTACCTTTGACGATCTGTCAACCGAATATTGCCTAACCACCTAGAGTCCTACTATCTATCTCAGCCACAAATCGTCGAACTATACTCATTGAAACCGTCTTCCATCACTCCATTATTCTGTCCTAAATCCATCAAAATTATGAGCTGCCCTATCCGACTTCTCGCCATACCACTTGCAACGATCCCCGAAACCATAGACTTGCTCCGTTTCCTATCCGTATGCCATGCTTCACACTGCATGTCAAACTTTCTCGAGTGGCACAGTAATTTTCTTCAATGTTTCTCTCTCATTTAGCTATCTTTAAAAGTCCATCTGCCACAATCCTTGTTCTCGTTCCACTTTCTTAGCACCGTATTGATTTCTCCGTATTTTGATTCGTCTACATGCTCTTGATGACTCGTGCATAAGTTCTAACACAATCTCAATACCATATCGCCTTCATTCGTTGCCTCGATTTGCCTCAGTACAGCAAGTGTTAACTTTTAATTTTACTTAACATCAACTTGACTTACCTCATGCCCATTCATGTCTTTCGAAAAATCCTTCCACCATCGTTTCACCGTTTCGCCAATTTTGCTTCCGCTAAACTCTGAGCCAAACTCCTCGAGCATCAATATCGAAATCCTTCAAGTTCGTACGACTCCATCGTATTGCTCCTCCAAAACCAAATTGTGTTCTATCTGCTCGACCAATTGCTCTCTTGCGTTGCCAAAATTCATAGTCCGTGCTCGCTACTCTTCGATACACCCATCGCTCGCACAAGCTGTCACACCCCAGTACCGAAATACGGAGATGGACATGGTCAGCTATTTTGTATAAGGTACTATACGTCGTACGATGATCACAACTATAATAAGACAAGGGGTGTATGCTACAATCAAGTCTCCTATGGTCAAGAACTTTTATGTCTCAATCATTCAAACAAGAAACAGTCAACATAGAGCATATATGTTCTAGAGACCAGCTGTGCCAAATAAGAAGCTAGAAGAGTAACAAAAGTATATGACAGTAATCAGCTGCAGTCTGATTTAATACAATCATATAAGAAGACTAAATGTCCAGAAGTGCCGGCTAACAGGTGTCGGTGGCTAAACGCCCAAAAAAAGTAAATGTACAATGACGAGCAGGAAAGAAGAAAATACACTCATTATCCTCTGTGACACGTCCCGATCTTTCGCAGGCAATCGACCGTCCCTACTAGGCTCTAATCAACGTCCCAGCGCTCCCGTGGGACGATCTTTCCCATTTGGATGTGATATCGCATGAGCGTAAGCTGCGCCCGTATAAGACCATGATTCGAACATACGATAAGATGTCTAAACCATGGAGTTGCACAGATAGTCCGAGTGCAGCAGAATAAGAAATGAACAGGCGATTGGTAACAAGTTCAAAGAGTCATCAATAGCGGAAGTATTGAATAACACAAGTATAGAAGTAAAACAAGCTCTTTAATGATATTGAACAAGTATTACAAGCGACGGTAGGCCGAGATTATAAGTCGCTCAAGTCCCTCTCTCGATCAATAAAAGCATTCCAAGTGGCTACATTTTTGGAATGATACATAGGCGATATTCCAACATTATATCTTGTATATGTGCTTCAGTTTCGGACGCAAAGTTCCAAGGCTTCAGAGTGAACTCCATACCTTAGCACGCAAGAATGGGGGTTTTCGCTCCGAACTAGGTTCTCCCGCACCCTACAAATAATCTGGTGGGTTATCAGTACATGAATGCACTGGTGGGGAGGCTTCTCGCCCGCTCGATAAATCCAAATACGTTATATAGGTTTCGTACACCATCTATTAAGTTATCTTTCTAGTTTTGCCTTAGGATCAATTTTATGGAATAATAAAAAGCCTTACTCGTGTGGCGGTACAATATATGATATATGAGTAATATGGCGATACTTACCAGCTTACCATCCGTCATTCCCTGTCCAAGGAAAACTAAGTTAAACCAAGCACGAGCATATATAATAAAATTCAGGGGCAATAGCATAAGCAAACACAAGTGTCATGAGCGAGGTTCTGTTTTAGGAGTACGAGTTATACAGGTTACTCAGGTATGTTCCATTGAATTCTTAGGTATTCAGATATAGTTTAGGTATAAGTGTGTTACACAGAGCAGTCGCCTACAATACAATGACTCGCACACAGGTTGCCGCAATCGAGTCAACTTAATCTATATGACAGAAGATCACTGGCATGACGCAATGAAGGACGGTGTAGTCTCGAGGCAAAGATGGTATGCAAGCAAGATACAGGTGGCATTGCACCCATCTCGCCCATAACAGACGACTACTAGACGGCTCTGTCTAGATCGGATCGGCCCTAGTGCTCCGACGATCATCCGCAGAACTGGATTCAAAAACCCACCTTGTGCATAAGTTATCCGTGACCATGCGTATCTTCAAGTTTTCCATATTCTCGTAGGTACAGATTCAAATTCGGTCAGTACAGTATTGACTCCCGAGCGGTCAGATTCAGTACATGACGAGAATTAATTTTTAAAATGTGGTAATATTATCTTGCTTAACTGTCCAATGATGCAGTCCCCTAGTTCGGGAATTGCCTTGGCGATGTTACAGTCCCGAATAATTTTAATGTTCTAATACTCAGCTCGGAACGACTATCTTGATAGCCTTCCTGCCTCAACTGAACGAATCACAGATAGTGAAGTACAATGACTGTGGCATGCATATAAGTGACAAGCATTAAATTGAGGCAACGAGTACAAGTTAGCATATAAGAAGGAAAGCATTGCATTTGTTTGAAACATAAGCATAAGAAAACATATACTATAGCCTACCTTAGAATATAAGCCTTTACGTTTGGCACGGGTCTAAGGGGTAGTGCGAGGGGTGAACCCATACATGGATATAAGGAACGATATAATCTAGGTGTGTGTAGTGTAAACAAGTGAAGCAGAGCACTACGAAGAGCATATGATGATCTAATCGAGGTATAGTGGGGTCTACTTGCACGAAGCAAAGGTAGCATGCGAGGGTCCAATTACAAGCCAAGTTTTATTGTCATGTTCTAACACAAGCAATACAAGATGGGATTATTCCCTTAGCTAGGTGCATTGGATTCTTATTAGTATGCAAGAGGTGATTCATCTAGCGACTAGCATGTATCGTCCATATTTTTTTAAGTATATTGTCTAAGCAAAGACAGGTTCATCGTAGCCACCCACCTTAGTGATGATTTACCTCGGTCGAGCAATACTCCGAGCGAGCCTTTGAAAGTCTAAGTCTGAACTCCTGATGGGCCAAGTCTGAAAATCTTTTACCTCAAACGAGTCTTCTCGATGAGTAAAGCAGTTCGGATCATTGCACTTGTGCCGTTTGAATCGACTGTCCACTTGAATGGAACGGGTGGTTACATTATACACCACTCAGAAAAAGTCTCGTTCCCGAGACTTCCTGAGTGCAAACTATTCTAACGCACTATCAAATCTATCTCAAGCATAGCAATCGGTACCACTAGATCTGTTCAAACATAATTTTCTACTTGTTCCTTATACCGTATTGCGTGTTTGCTAGGTCTGTCTCATTAAATGACTCTATTATTCAATCCAAGCTCTGACTCGGCCTCTACTGCGCCTTAGCGCAGAACATATATTGCTAAACGTGGGATATGTTATAATCTATCGTGAATGACGATCTAAGGCTAAGGCAAACTTATCCAAGTTGTTATACTCGTTCATACGAATATAACATATTCACTTGCACTAGCATTCTAGATCAGAATATCATGGGTCTGGATCATGCACATATTCAAAGCATCCCTCAAACATATGTATATCAACCAGCTTAGCGATAGTGAAGTCTTTGCACTCGAGTTTAATATATCATTGGGTCTTGGATTGTGCACACGTTTAAGGCATCCCGTAAATATATGCATTCAACCAAACTTAGTGATAGTAAAATCAGATAAGCTACTGGCAAAAATCTCAAGGGTTCTCATCTTATAAATCACAAGGATACTTCCAACAGGGTCAATAAAATCCAAGTCATTTCCATTCCAACCAAAAATTAAGCATTTCACTACCGTTAAGCATGATCTATCTGATCAACCGACTAGCGTCCATGTCCTATCGTACATTCTATTTGTGTGAAACATATCACACACTTACCATTCCAAGTCTAACTCTTGCTGCCACAGTTCTATGGCTTGTTCAGGCAATACTTTAAAGTCGGTTATACAAGTTCTTTCACTCGGTACAGGGTTGTCTGTCTAATTATTAGGTCAGCTCACAAGGTCATATGTACAAGTTTAAGTACACGATTCATCGTGCAAATTCATTACACGATGCTCGCCCTAATTCCTTAAGGTTAAATCATTATTCGTTTGTATGGAATATTCTAACCAAGCTCGTTTTACTTAGATTTCTAAACATCGAGCACAGATCATCCTACACACATTAACATGTTCGTTTGTACAATGTTCGAGTTTGTTCAGTCAAATCCATGGTATATCCAAGTTGTATGACAAGCCTAGCAATTCACATAGTCTATCTCCTTCAAACATATTTGATAGGATCTACTTGTCCATTATAAGTCTAGACCACCAAGCCATAATTCAATTCTAAAGCTTTGATCTCAATCATAACTCTAATTCGTTCAACAAGATTCATGTATCCATTCATAAAACCATCAAGCGTGATTTACTTCAGGTTCTAGACTAACTTGTCCTTGAAATACATTTGATTCACTTACATTCTCAAACTCGTCTTATCATATCGAACCACAAGTCAAAGCGATCCTTCAGTTTTCATGCTTCTGTCTCCCGCAAGTTTGATCATCCTTGCTGGACGTAAGATCACCACGCCAACGCTCCCGCTGGATAATCGTCCTAACCCGGACGTGACGCGTGTACGAGCATAGAGTTATGCTCGTACAAGACAAGAACGTCAAATGTTATGTTTATCATCGAAACGATCGAGACACCTTATTATTTTACTTTGCTCCACCCAAGTTATATATGTTTATCTACCAAGTTATATTTATTCATGCCATGATTATAATTTGTCTAGTAAAATTATCTAACTTCAATGTTACCATTTGATAAATCCATAGTCTTCTTCTGGCATTCCTCAAACAACTAAGTTTTAAATATTCGAGTCAAAGTCTATCCACTTTTGATACGTTCCATTCATTGAGTTTGTTTGAATAATCATTGAACATGTTCCCATGAGTTCGATTATCCCTATCGTACATGAAATCACCATGCCGGCGCTCCCGCAGGATAATCGTTCTTGACTGGGACTGATTTCAAAGGTTACCTTTTTCGAACTAGGTTCATGATCGTTCTTCCAAACTCTAGATCAAATTCGTTATCGCTTATCTCTTTCATTGAACCACAATATATATTCTTGGTTTAATTTCTATCGAGTGATATTCTACTCAAGTTTTAATCCATTCAGTTTAATTTAAAATTGCTCGCACGATCCTCCAAGTTTCCAACAAGTTTTCTTGACCAAGATATTGATTTTCATTTTTTTGAATCCCTATTCGATATAAGCCTTATCACTTGTTCAAGACATTCTCGAATTGTTCAAAATAACTATCACACAAGACCTATGAATTCGTTTGAATATTTCCAAAATGATCTATATATATATACCACTCAGGAATATAGTCACCCAATTAAATTCTCAATCATGTTCGCATCAATCGCTAGCATATTCACTAGGTCATTTCTTAGAATTCCTGCACGATATCTAGCATCACTTGATAAATCTTAGTCTCATATATATCCTGTTGATAGTTATCCAAGTAAACCATATTTGATTTGTATCTTCCGACCTGAAATACCGTTTGAGCTATTTCTCAAAATTCTAACCCGATCTCTATATTCGTCGTAGGATAATCTGATAATGTTTCTATCGGTTGTCATTCTATGTTTGTCTTGTCTTTTTTCTGAACGATATCATAATCTTGCTTGCAACTAACTTGTATCAAAAGGGTCTTGGCGCACGATATTTAACACAACTTAGTTGAAAGGCTGTGTGCATAGCTAACCATCCGAACGATATTATATCTCGCACACTAACCAGCTTGGTAATCACGTATAGGTATTCAGGTTAGTACATAACTTACAAATTCTAGCACGAGTCTATTCACATAAAGTCTAAGACATGTCGGCACAAAGGCCTTCGCATCACAATTTTGTACAAGAAATTATATCATTCACATATAATTTCAAAATTATTTACACTCAATGTATGAACATCCCATCAGGTCAATGAGAGAGAGTGTATGCATATAACCCATAAATGAGCTTTTGAAACTGAGAAAATCGATACGAAGTCTAAAGGCATAAAGCCATGCTCTGATACAATTATGTTACGCCCCGATCTTCCGCAGGTAATCGGCCATCCCCGCTAGGCGCGAATCACCTTGCCAGCGCTCATTCGGGATGATCTTTCACAACTGGACGTGATGCCGCACGAGCATAAGCTGCGCCCGTGCAAGGCCATGATCCGAACAGGCGGTAAGATATCTAAGCCACAGAGTCACACAGATAGTCCGAGTGCAGCAAAATAAAAAATAAACAAGCGATTGGTAACAAGTTCACAGAGTCTTCAATAGCGAAAGCATTGAATAACAAAAGTATAAAAGTAAAATAAGCTCTTTATTGATATTGAACAAGTATTACAAGCGGTGCTAGCCCGAGATTACAAGTCGCTCAAATCCCTCTCTCGAACAATAAAAGCGTGCCAAGTGGCTACATTTGTAGAATAATACATAGGTGATGTTCCAACATTACTTCTTGTATATGTGCTTCAGTTCCAAACGAAATGCTCCAAGACTTCAGAGTGAACTCCATGCTTTAGCATGCATGAAGAAAGATTTTTTCGTACCGAACGAGGTTCTCCCGCACCATACAAATAATCTGGTGGGTTATCAGTACATGAATGCACTAGTGGGGAGGCTTTTCGTCCGCTTAATAAATCCAAATATGTTATATAGGTTTCGTGCACCATCTATTAAGTTATATTTCTAGTCTTACCTTAGGATCAGTTTTATGGCATAATGAAAAGCCTAACTCGTGTGGCGGTGCACTGCACGATATATGAGTAACACGACGATACTACCAACTTACCATCTGTCCTTCCCTATCCAAGGATAACCAAGTTAAACCAAGCACGAGCATATATAATGAAATCCAGGGACAATAGTATAAGGAAACACAAGTGTCGTGAGCAAGGTTCTGTTTCAGGAGCACGAGTTATACGGGTTACTCAGGTGTTGCATTAGATTATTAGGTATTCAGATACAGTTTAGGTACAAGTATGTTACACAGAGCAGTCGCCTATAATACAATGACTCGCATGCGGGTTTCCGTAATCGAGTCAACTTAATCTATATGATAGAAGATCACTAGCATGATGCCAAAAAGGACGGTGTAGTCTCGAGGCAAAGATTGTTTGCAAGCAAGATACAAGTGGCATTGTACCCATCCCACACATAATAGACAACTACGAGACAACTCCATCTAGATCGAATTGACCCCAGAGCCCCGGCGACTGTCCGCGAAACTGGATTCAAAAATCCACCTTGTGCACAAGTTGTTCATGACCATGCATATCCTCAAGTTTTCTAGATTCTCGCAGGTACAGTTATAGTTACAGATTCAGATTCGGTCAGTACAGTATTGACTTTTGAGCCGTCAAATTCAGTACAGGACGAGTATTGATTTTTAGAGATGTGGTAATATTATCTTGCTTAACTATCCATTGATGCAGTCCCCTAGTTCGGAAATTGCCTTAGCAACCTTACGGTCCCGAATACTTTCAATGTTCTATTACTTGGCTAGGAACGACTATCTTGATAGTCTTCCTGCCTCAACTAAACAAATAATAAATAGTGAAGTGCGATAAATTATGGCATGCATATAAGTGACAAGAATTAAATCAAGGCAACGAGTACAAGTTAGCATATAAGCAGGAAAGCATTGCATTTGTTAGAAACATAAGCATAAGAAAATATATAGTAAAGCCTACCATAGAACATAAGCCTTTACATTTGGCACGGGTCTAAGGGGTAGTGCGTGGGGTAAAACCGTACAGGGACATACCGAGCGACATAATCTAGGGGCGTATAGTATAAAGAAGTGAAGCAGTGCACTACGAAGAGCATATGATGATCTACTCGAGGCATAGCGGGGTCTACTTGTACGGAGTAAATATAGCATACGAGGGTCCAATTATAATCCAAGTTTTATTTTCATGTTCTAACACAAGCAATATAAGATGAGATTATTCCCTTAGCTAGGTACATTGGATTCTTTATTAGCATGTAAGGGATGATTCACCTAGCGACTAGCATATATTGTCTATTTTTTTAAGTGTGCTGGCTAAGCAAAGACAAGTTCATCGTAGCCACCCACCTTAGCAATGATTCACTTCGGTCGAACAATACTCCGAGTGAGCCTTTGAAAGTCTAAGTCTGAACTCCTGAAGGTCCAAGTCTGAAAATTCTTTACCTCAAACGAGTCTTTTCGCTGAGCAAAGCGGGTAGGGTCGTTGCACTTGCGCCGTTTGAATCGGTTGTCCGCTTGAACGCAACGGGTCATTACATTATGCGACCATGTTCTTGATATGCGCCATGAGTTGGGGGAAGTAAGCTGAATCCTCGAGTGCTGGCTCGAGACCTGGCCATGCAAAACCAGTGGGCTTAGACCCCAAATAGCAACTAGCACAAAGAAGCATAAAATAAAGAAACAAAAATCCAAGAAATAATTATAATAATACATAGGTTCGGTGTCGTAACGTAGGTCCATGGCATACCCTTGCACAAAGGCCCAACCCTATAACCAAACAAGGACAAGGCTTGTCGCATAAGACACTCGGCCGCATGTTACTCTTTGGACTTAGCAAATTTTGTATTCGTTCAGCGAGTGAAAACACAAGGAGTTCAAAGATTAGCTCCAAAATACTTTTGTGATGGCAGTCATGCATCCAATACGATGGATCCATGCTGGTCAGTATGCAGCAAGGAGCTCAGGCCGCATAGCACTTTCCAAGCCTCATAACCCGCTGGCCGCATAAAGACTTCGTCTTCTCCAACAGCAGGTTCGGCCATGGCGAAAGTTCCAAAAATCAAAAGTTTATTTTGACCATAAAATTCTTATTTAAGTCCAAATCAAGTGAACCAAAAGTCAAAATGCTTGAAATTGAAAGCTCTATCATGTAAAAAAATTAGTTTTTGAAATTACATGTTTAATAGATCAAAACCATGAAAAACTCATAAAATCCAAAGAAGTCCTAAATTAAAAATGTAGATCTACTCAAAACCACCCATCAAAACAAAAAACTTAAAGTAATAAAAGTGTTTAAAATTATGCAAAGAACATAATAATCAAATAATATAGAGGGTTTTTTTATTTCTCATGCAAGGTATACTTGTCTAAGAAAAATGTGAGAGAAAACTAAAGAGAGAGGAAAAAATAAAAAAGTGAAGAGAGAGAGAGAGAGAGAGAATGAGAGGTTGGCTTATATATGGTAGGATTGAGGGTTAAACCAAGGGTTCTTATGACTTGAACCAACCCATAAAATGAATCATGAACCAGATTAAACCAAAGAATAGGTCTAGTCTCTATGGACATTCAAGCATGCTAAAATACAAATACGTCCCAAATACGTATATCGGAAATGAGGAGTGACATCTCTATCCACCTTAAAAAAATTGTCCTCAAAATTTGAATCCAAGTAAGCTAAAGAAGTCAGGACATGCACGATATAATCCTACTAGTAAAACTGTAAACCCCCTCATTTATTTCTATAGATAGTCTGGTATGGGTTAAAAAAATTTGATTTAGCAGCAGTTGATTGAGGTTTAGAGTAAGGTTACAGATGTCTGATTTTTAAATTAAATCATTGGCGCGCCCTACTGTTGTTGAAATATTCGAAGCCCAACATCAGCCCATAAATTCCAACAGATTGTTGCACTCTTAACTTGACACGTCAATTTTGGTGTTGGACTTGTCAGTCCCTCAAAATCAGATCCCTTGTGCCCTAAATTAATTGCATAATTTCCTGTATCCAAAATCCTATATTTAATTCCATGTCGTGCACCTGTGTCGTTGCCATCTATTTTGAGCCACCAGCTCAACCCGTTGAGCCGGATCAATTAAAGGGTCCAAGACTGACACTAAGTCTACACCATTCATGACCTTGTGTCACTCCCAATTAAGGTCCCATGTGCTCCCATTTAATTTAAGAGCACATGACAATTTATTCTAATTAAATTAGGAATACCAACTTTGACTAATCCTATTTTAATCCCCATTTAATTCCAATACCCATTTAATTAAGCCCATGCCAAACACACAATACTCCCTCACCCTACAAAACACCAAACACTAATTCTCCCACAATTTTTCCATTATTTTATGTGTTTATGCAAATACCCAAACTTAAGGGGCTAATTTACAAATGTTGTAACATGTGTCAAAAACTTATTGGTTTAGGCCAAATGGAGAAGCCCCTCTCCTTTGACCAAGTCAAGCCTCCCTCTCCCTCTTATTTGCAAGAAGAAATTAATCTCTTCATGTGAAATCTCAACCACCCATTTGGATTGGGCCAATCCTCACCATCCAATCCTCACACCCCTCCCTATATAATGTCACAATCCCTACACACAATCCCATGCAGGCCCTAATCCCCAAAATCTAGGGAATACAACCCCCTCTCTCTCTCCTCCCTCTTCTCCATACTAAACCGAGCCTCCTCCAATTTTCTTCTTCTTCTTCTTTCTTTCATCTTCTTCTTCTTCTACTCCACTTCAAAAGCCTCCGGCCGGCCACCCACACCCCGGCCAAGACCCCTCCAGCCGAGCATTGCTACTGCCCCGGCCGAGATCCCCGCTCCTCCACCGGCTACTGACGACGCCGGCGTCCCCCACGAGCTACTGCATCCACCCGCTGAATCCCCGTCCGAGCACGAGCTCCGGCGTTCCTGTCCTCCCGCGGCTTCGACTGCTGCCACGAGCTCCAGCATCCTTGTTCCTTCCCCGGCCTGCTGTTTTCCACCACCATGACCACCTTATCATCACTACCACCACTTCTCCGGCATGCCGTTCTCCCCCCGGCGGCTTCCCACCACCAAGTCTCTCCCCGACATCACCGCCACCATAGCCACGACCTCCACCTCCACAGCACTTCCCTCCGGCCAGTGTTATTCCTGCCACCACACTCCATTGCCACCTCCACACACCTACACCACCAGCACCTCTTCCCTATGGCCAAGCCACCCTCCGGTCACCTCTTCTCTGGCGGGCCACCCTCGTTGTCGACCCCACCGGCCAGCATCGTCACCTCGCCGAGGTGAACCACTTCCCCCCTCTCTATATTGTTATATATTGTTTTGCGTATTTAGTTAGGGTTTATTGTTGTATAATTTGTTTTGTGTATGTTTAGTTTAGTGTTAATGACTTAGGGTTTAATGATGTGAGTTAGGGTTTGGATATTTTTAAATGTTATGAATTATATGCTTTGATGTTTAACATGCTTAGTTAATATTTGGGATTATAGATTATGTATTGAGTAGGGTTGATGTTGTGCATACATTTAAACGCTCGAGAAAGGATGGTGATATTAACACATTAATTAATACCAAGGAGAAGATTAATTAATAAATGGTAGAGGGATATCGATCCTTGGGTAAATATTGGAAGTTGTTTGAGGACATAGAATATAAATATGCATATTGATTATTGTTGGTGAACAGACTTAAATTATTGAGAAATAAGATTCTGATATTGGAACATGGATGAACATCGAGGAGCAGGTGTTGATGGTGAACTAGTATGTAATATCAAACCATTAGTCACTCATTGGGGATTGATAAATAATGTTGAATTAAATTGAGGAGTAGTTTTAATGTGAAATGGAAATAATTGTATATATTTGAGGGTTTAATAAATAGCATATAATTTATTCGAGGATGATGTTTAAAATATGCGGGATAACGTCTGTGAAGACCAGGGAAAAATTGGAGGATTAAACATACTTGAACTATTGAACATTGTGATGCCTATAGTAAGATTGAAGATTTCGTCTGGTGATTTTATACAGGAAATTAAATAGATTAGATGTAACATACCTTTAGTCAACCTTGGTCAACCCTCTAGCTTAGTGTCTATGTGACTTATAACTAAGATTGTAGCATATGTTAGACGTGTGTCGCATCTTATTTTAGCCGCATGATAGTCTATTGATTGAGCTTGTATCTCGTCTCTAGGTACTACGGGACCTGGGACTTGGACGTGGTACCGGGTCTCCGTCATCAGCAGCCGGACGCAGGCAAGTGTACCTTGCCACCATATATTTCAGTTATCAGATATTTATTGTTTTATTATTTACATTGTGCGCATGTTTGATTAAGATCGTTACTTCGCATCCGAATCACAACCGGGTGCAAACGTTCATCATAACGTCTTGTAACGAATGTTAGATGTTTGTAACACCTCGATGTACGTACCTGAGTATATCGTCACCCCAGGACACATTCATACACTGTTATCATGCCAGATTTCATGTATCCTGATACTGACATCATAACCGGAGACTGGGATGACCTTAGGGTCACGTCTGTTGAGTTATTTCTGTGTGACAAGACTGTTAGATAGAGGTTCAGGTTCAGCGCGCCATCGTTGACCGCTTGGGATAGGGAAGACGGTTACTAGATGTTTGGGCTCCTCTGTACGCGCTTTATATATGTATGTCCTGTTGATGTAGTGTTCCTGTATCCAGAGTAGTAGTATCACCCGTGTGACTCTGTGCTCGAAGCTACGGTACGCCCTGTGTGTCTCTGTGTTCGGAGCTACGGTTTTATTTTGGACAGACCATGTGTCGAATATTGTCTTCAAACTGTGTCTCACTTAGTTGGTTATGCTAGACTATACCGACGTTGCACTTGTACTTTATGTTGTACTTTGGCATGCTGTATTTTTGTATCTTGTTATGTCCCTCTGAGGACCTGGTCCCCTGCCAGTTTGCAGCATTGACGATTACGGAGCATTTAGAGTTGCTGATGGAGTTGCATGTCTTACGGATATCGTACCAGGTACTCACATCATTTCTATCGGCATTATGGTTGTTTTATATTGATTATTCATCTGCTATTGTAGCTTAGTTTTTATAGACTCATATTTCTTCTCGAGTCTATTCGAGTTGGTGTATTATTGGGCGACCGACTTTAGCACATGTAGCTCTTTCTTGTATACTTCTGTTCATTGTGGATTGAGACATAGATGTTTATATTTATGGGATTTTTAGATAGTGCCTTTTATTATACAGCTTATACGTATTCGGGTCAGACCAGAGTCTGGTCGAATGCGTAGCGGTGTGTCGCGTATTCCTGGTCCTATGTATTTTGGAATTGGGGCATGACATATTTTTGTGGTGGCCCATGCAGGTAATATAATTATACGTCTCATATTCACGACGTCTCATGTCCATAACACGCAAGATCATGACCTCTAGCTAGTACAGCGAGTCATAATGATATCTATGTATATGCAAGTCTTATGTTACGAATCCTGTAAGCCTATACAGAATCACCATGAATAACTCAGGAAAGATTATATCTCATAAATAGTGTCAAGTGTCCTAAGGTATGACATACTTGACAAAGCAAGCACGAAAAGTATATAATATAGTGTTATCAACTCTCTAAGTGACGTTACACGACTCCGCGTACGGCGTCGACACCCGAATCTTGTTCGAACGCTAAGCAACGTCTCACGGTCCTAAGTTAACAGGTACAATACAAAAGTATATATATATAAATAACCCAAGCAATTAATATCAAAGGAACTACTGCAAGTTTGGCAAGGTACACTTGTCTGGATTCTGAACTCCAACAGTTGCTCCGATATCAGTAGAATCTCCAGGTACGCCTCCGGATGATGAAAATATATTACCATTGCTTTCAGAATATTTGAAATTGCTAGGGTTGACTACCCATAAGACCAATTTAGACACAAGAGCAGAATTGACAATTTTTGGTCAAAGCGGGGTCCACATGTGGCGCACTTCGCACCGAAAAATATGCCAGAGAAAAAGCTCTTCAAATTCGTCAAACTTAGTGTCTATATATCCAGAACGATGATAAGAACCCAACGAAACGTCCAAAACTAGATTTTGATGAGTCGATCATAAAATCATCCATCAAGCGGAGTCATAGGGCCCACAAAACGAGGTTTTGTCAACGTTCTCAGAATCGAACCAAACTTGGGTCACAGGACCAGCGCAACACTACGAATCCGATGGTACAAGTTTCATTGTGAAACAACAAGTACAAATGAAATTATAATGAGTGTCAGAACAGGTCGATACGGGACTTTTCGACGGATACGCGTTGATTCCGGTGTGCACGCACATACAAATCAACTTTCACAAAATCCTACACATCCGTGTTGATGATACGCGTCTTTTGATGCAATTTGCACACGAAGAAGTTGCCTCATATAGTGGGACGTACCTCATTTCAAAAAAATTTGGGTTTAGAAAACTAAGTTTTTGGTCAATTTCAACCATGAATAAAACACAGCATATAAGAAATTAAAGGAGTTTAATCTCGGTTATGTTGTATAATTTACCTTTTAAGTAGAATTTAAAAATATTAACTAGGTTGGAAGAAAAATGGCCATGAACATGGAGATTTGGGACAATTTTCTGAACTCCAATTTGGGTCATTTTTCATATTTTGCGTCTCGATTTGCGTAGGATCATGTGGTCTTCGTGTAGGATTCGATCGATACACATTTGGATAACTGTGCAAAGAGATACGAAGGTGGAAAGTAGCATACCTTACTGCTACTGTTAACTCGAAAATATGACGACTGTGCGGCGGCTACTTCGCGGCGGTGGAGTGCGGCGGTCCTGCGTCGTCGTCGGCGGTGGCTTATTAGAAATGAAAGAGGATTGGATGGTGGACAAGGGGGTGGGTCTGGATGTTTTATAGGAGGTCGGAGGTGGACGTTATGGGGAGGTGAAAATGGGGGTCGGCCGGCCGGGGAGAGGAAAAGAATCGGGCTACGGGGTTTTGAATAGGGGGGTTACTGTAGACTAAGAGTTTTGGGTTAGCAGGTCGGGTACGAGTGCGATTACGGGTCAGGTTTGGATCTAGTTGGTTTAGTATGGGTTGGTTTGGTCTAGTTCGGTTTGGTTCAGTTTCGTTTGGTTTGGTTCTGATTGGTTTAAGTTGGTTTATTTAAAAATAATACATTTTAGCTATTTAAAAATAGTTTTTGAGCCCAATTAATTCCTAAAAAATTACACAATATCCTATTATTAATTATACACTAAAAAATATAATTTTTACAATATTTTAATAATTAATTTAATACACAATAATTTAAATCTCTGAAGAACATTTATTATAATTAATTAAAAATTACAGAAAAATCTCCAAAAACTTAATAATTTATAATTAAATTCTAAAAATCTGGGTGTTTACAAACTCGTCTTCAACTTATTTTATTTTATTTTTTATCTCAAATTTTTCAAGCTGATTAGAATTATTCAATTGAAAATTTTCTTCTTTTATAAAGTTTATCTGATTTTTTTCAAATCAACTTCTTTTATTTCATTCAGAATTTTTATCACAGGATTTGTGATAAATTCAAAAATAATATTATTTCCCTTATAACAAGTGGAAACTCCTTGTTTATTAATTTCCTTGATAGGCATAAGTTTTTGTCACGCCCCAGTCCCAAAATACCGAGGGACCAGATACGTGGCAATGGACAGCAGTACGCACCGATGGACAAACCCAATTTAATGGATCCATCAGGACATACTTAAGATGTAAAACAAGTCTACGACTACATGGCACAACTAATCTCATCCACACAAGATATAAATATGATCCACAGAATATAAGGAATGTAAATCATCAACCAGTCTCAACAAAGTACTTCGGGGAACAACCCGATAAACATCTGTTACAGTGGTTCAACAGACCAAAATAAATGACTGAAATAAGTAATAAATACTGAGCATGAACATGGATGCTCAGGAGAAGTCTTCGGCTAACACCTCGTCCTCGAGTGTCGGTACAGCTCCTGTATCAGTTTCTGCTCCGGTCTCGTATACCTCGGGATAGATCTCGTCTGCAAATCCTAGGGACATAATCCGGATCCAGGTCCTCAGGGGACATAGCAAGGTACAAGAAAGCTCATGCCAAAATAAATGCAGTGCAGCAGATAATAAAATAAATAGGGCAAATAAGTAACCATCTAAGTGAAAATGCAAGTGAGAGCAGCACGAGTACTCAGGCTGAGCCACTACAAGCTCTGTGTCGGTGAGCCGGTAGCGGTAATAACACGTAATGTGCCTAGCTCTGCTACGAGAGTCTACGGCCTCACAATAGTAGTAGATATATATAAAAAACAGCCTGTAGTATGTGTGTCTCTCCCCACCCAATGTAACCACGCATATCATGACCTTAACGTCTCATGTCCATGTCAAGCGGGATCATAGCTAATGCAACCAGTCATATGTATCTATGAATATAGTATCTCTGTCAAGTCTTGTATCCTATACAGAATCACCACGAATATCTCGGAAGATCCCGTCTCATGAACAGTGTCAAGTGTCCTGGGTCAAAGTGTACTTGGTAAGACAAGTACGAGAATATAAAGTGTCACGAATGTCCATCTCTAGATGACAATACACAACACCGCGTACGGTGTTGGCACCCGACTAATAATCGGACGCTAAGTACGTCACAAGGTCCTAGGTTAAGCATGCACAGCAATATAATGAAGCAAGGAAAATATGTAACAATACTACAGAGTTTGGCAAGGTACACTTGCCTGATGTTTGAATATCAACAGTCGTCCCGGTATCAGTGGATCCTGTGGGTACTACTCCAAAAGCTGTAATAAACATCACCAACACTCTCAAAAGATGTCAAGTAGCTAGAAACGCCTGTCCTTACGTACAATTTGGACACAGGGGCAAAAATAGCATTTTCGGGCCAAAACGGGTTCCATATGTGGGCCACTTTGCACCGAAAAGCGTGTCAGGGTCAAAGGTCTCCAAATTTCTCAAACTCAGTGTCTATAAGTCAGGAACGATGATACGAACCCAACGGAACTTTCAGAATTGGATTCCGATGAGCCGATCACAAAATCGCCCGTCAAATGGAGCCTGTGGGGCCCACAATACGCGATTTTGTCAACGTTCTCAGAATTAGACCAAACTTGGGTCACAGGACCAGCGTATTGCTACGAGTCCGATGGCGCAAGTTTCGTCTCGATCCGACGTGTATACACAAAGTTACATCGTGTTCCAGAAAGGACGGATACGGGACGGTGTCGGCGGATACGCGTTGATTTCGGTGTGCACGCACATCCGAATCAACTTCTGTGAAATCCCACACGACCATATCAACGTCGCGCACGTTTCGGTAAAGACCGCGTGCGACCAAGTCGTCTCGTTTGGCGGGGCGCACTCAGTTCCGGGGTAAAATAGGACGTTGTTATTCCTGTTTTTGGATCGCGGTGTGCGATCACCACAGGACGCGATGCACCGAGCGAGTTGCACGGGCACCGAGGGGGTTATACAGTCTACGCGTAGCAACTGGGGGAATTGAAAACGGAGTTACGAGGTGAGAGAAAACGTTACCTGAACTGGGCTCCGAGAAGTCTGAATTCTCGTGTCCTGCTCGTGTCCTGGGTCATTATTTCCCTTCTAGTTTTCATTCTTAGTTCCTCTCTAGACAACTTTTTCTCAGAATCTGCAGTGAACTCAGCAGATACAATAACAGTTGAATTCTCTTCAGTTTCTATAGGGGATAACAGCGGATAAAAAGTTATGCTGTGTGGAGGCGATGCCACTCTAACAGAGGTCTCAGTCCGTGAAGGTTCGTGACTGGCCAATGGAGTAATTTCTGTGCCCATGTCCCTCATGGACTCAGGACTTAATTGTTGCTGGTGAAACAAGTGTTGCAGAACACTAAACAGAATTGGACAAATTGTACTGATTAAGGCTAGTTGTGTCCCTGACTCCGTGCCCGTCGGATTCGGACCCGGCGGAGAACTCGAACCCGAACCCGTCCGAATCTTCTTCTTCCTCCTCCTCTTTCCCCTTCAGTCCGAGAAGAACCTTTCGGAGTTTACTCGGCGATACTCCACCACTCGAATAATTCGACTTTTCGATTCGTTCGTAAACCATTGATTCGATGAGCTGCTGGAGGAAGAAAATGGCGGTGGGGGAGCGGCGACGTCGAGCTCCTTGAAGTTTGCCATGCGAGGAGGCCCAGTCGAGAGCCCTTCTGCCGCCTCCAGCGGATTCCATCCCTCCGAGAGGGTTCTCCGGCGGCGCTCCGGCGCGGAGGCGGCTGTGTAGGCCTTGATGGAGCGGCAGGGAGCTCTGCTAGGCGGTGGGACAGCGGCGGAGGAACAGCGGAGAGGGAGCTTTGAAGAAGAGGGGAGAAGGAGCTTTGAGGAGGACGAAGAAGAAGGAAGGCCGCTGTGTAGTTGTAGATGATGGTCTCCATGAGAGAGAGAGAGAGAGAGAGAGCGGCCAGGGAAGAAGAATATGAGTCGGCTGAAACTCTATTTTAGGTTTTGAGTTTTTTTTTGGTTTCACCTAGAAAAGGAAAAGAATATAATTGTATATTTATACATGTAGGATTTGGGCTTGGGTTTGACCTAGGGTTTGGGCTTGGGCTTCGGCTCTCCTGGTGATGTTGGGAGGGCTAGAATTTGCATTAATTAAACGCAAGGGTAGATTTAATATACGGGACGATGTGCGAGCGTTGCACATCCCAAAAATTACAGAAAAATCCACGTAAAGGGAAATTGGGTTTCTTCACGTATTGTCCGATGGTGGGGGTCCCTCGGTACGTTTTTACATAAAAGTGCCCAACAATCGAGAAAATTGTACTAGGACGGAAATTAGATTTAATTAAATTAATTGAACGCGCACGAAGTTCTGGAATTAATTAGGAGTACCTGGGAATAAAAAATTAGATCGGGCACAAGCGTCTGGGCCATAGAAGATACAGTGTAGAATATTAATAAAATTGGGTCGGTTTGGTTTACTACGGTTCGGTTCGGTTCATTTCCAACTAAACCGGGTTCAGTCAGGGTTTAATTAGGTTTTAATTCTACATCGGTTTTCAGGGCCTTAAAATGATTCTGGGGTCCAATAAATTCACAAAAAATTACCCTAAGTCCGGTTTTCCATTTTACACCATAAAATATTATTTTCATAATATTATGATATTATTTAATATTATTTAAAAATATTTTATTCACAAAATCCTTTAGTTTTATTTCTAGAAAAATACAAAAAATTTGGGAAAAAATATATTTTAAAATTTAAGAAAAATCAGGGTGATTACAATCTACCCAACTTATAAAAATTTCATCCTCGAAATTAAAATTAAGCCACGGTAGAAGACAGGGATGGTATAAGATTTGCATTGGTTAAAATGCAAGGCTAGGTTTAACAGAGTGGGCGATGTTGCACGATGCATATACCGAAAATCATGAGAAAAATTCATATGAGCGAAAAAATTGGTTTCTTCATGTGTCCTGTCAATGATGTGGACACCTAAATGCTCTTTTGCATGAAAATGCCCAACCATTGAAACATTGCACAAAGATGGAAATGGAGGATGGGCATATCTAGGACAATGGTGTGAAATCTGTAGGAAGGCAGTGACTAGGGAAGTGCTCCAATTATCGAAGCAATGGTAAGGGGCGCCAAGTGATACCATGTTGTAAAACTAAATAAAATGTCGTGTTCTATTTCTAAGTGGATTCGAGCTAGCCTCAGTCTCACTATCTAAGCCAAGTAGGTCTAATTCTTAAGTGAGGGGGTTTCACAATCCAGCCAACTTAAGACAATGTAGTCCTCAAAATTAAATTAAGGCATAATCTGTTAATCTTTCATGTACATAAGGCAAGTCAATCGCAATCTCCTTACGATAATTAAAATCCTAATCATATCCATTGCAATCACTTCAAGGTTAAGCTAACCACTGTTCCAATCAAAATTCAACCTATGGTTATTTCTTCTCGCTTTTTCAAATTATCCATATCCAAATTTTAAATTAAATCCATAAACATCTTCAAGATTTAAATACGCAATTAAATTTTTCCTCACGATCTCTAACTACCATAATCTCCTCTAGAAGTAGTTTGAGTCCAATATTATTCCCATTTTCACTTATAAAATCTTGTATGCTTCAACTCTTTAAATTCCATTCACATCCTCATTATTTCAAATAGGTCGTCCAACCAAAATTTTTAATTCTTAATTCAAATCATCAAATTAAAAAATAACTTAAATGTAGTCTACCAATGTTCAAGTCTGAAATTCTATATTTATCATCTAAATTCAAATTGATGATTTTATCTTCATTATTTAAAAATTTAAATCATGTACTTAAGGTATAAATATTGGGTCCTCAATATCAATTCATAATTCTCCATCATCTTAGTCATTCTTTTAAATTTCTCAAAATTAAAATGGCTTGAACCTCTCCCAATCTAATCTTACTCGATCACAATCTAAAAGAAATTCCTCTCGAGTTGACAATGCACTGCTACCCAACTTAGAATTTACCCATCTATCACATAAGGCTATATACCTTAAGAAAAATATTCCTTAATATAATTACTCATGTCATTCAATCCTCAAAACTTTAATGCCGATTATATCACATATGATATGTCCTTAATTATGAAGAATAATCCTCAAATATGTGATCGGCCTATGGGGTACATCTAGTACTCTCTGTGTATCAAACTTATACCAAGCAACGAGGTTTCGTCTTTCCGAAATAAGGGAAGACGAAGATCAATAATAAGGAGTTCAAGGGAGAGGTAATAGAATAGAAGTATCGGGATCAAGGCGTTTAAAGAATTCAAATGGGAATTGTCAAAGCAGTTGTGGATTGAAATCATATTTTGGTAATCCTTTGTTCGCATGCTCGTATTAGTATAGTTATGTAACCGATACGATATGTCAGACATGTCTAGGGCAAGTATATTCGTCTACTAATCACTACATATCTCAATCCACGTAAAGTAGTATTACGATGGGCGAATCGAGCGCACTATGGTTGATCAGACCGTAATACACTGATTCTGAAATGTATTATTGTGGGCCTCCCCAATAACACATATGTCATGAACAAGCTCGATAAAGAATAAGCTTGCAAAACTAGGCTATAAAATAGCAGCATAAGTCAAGGTAGTATATGAAATATAAGTACGCCAGATGATGATGAAAGGAGGTATAAATTATCCAAGTTCACAAAACAAAACAAGATAAGCAACATTAAAAAGACTCTACAATCTCTACAGTTATCATACAACTTCCTTGTCTAAGTCGCTAGTCGACCAAACAGGGGCAAGGACCTCTAAATTCTATTGTCTGAATGAACCCTGTCATCTTTTGCTAGTATAAAATTAATGTCATTCAATTACACTATCTCGATGGGTCAAGTGGAGTATGTGGTACTAGGTTGTGAAGCATACTACCCAACTTATAAGAATTAAACTACTACTGTGACAGTCTTAAGAGGATCCTGCAAATAACCTTGCACATGTAAAATAGAATAGAAACTCTTATTAGGGTATATGAGGAAAGATCTTGGTACTTATTAGGGTCTCCTATTGCATTATATAGGTAAGGGTCACCTTAAGTCTTAATCATAGTGCTCATAGAACATGTGTCAATAGCGAGAATGGAAAGGTTATTAGTCTCAAGGAAAAGGGAATATAACTTGTATCGAGGTGGGGGCACAATTTACGTGATTTAACACTAAGGGGTAATCATCGGGTCACAATCTACAAGATTAACTCAAACTTATCGAACTCTAACTACCAAGCACAAAATTTTCAAATTCAAGACTACAGCTTTAATCCTAGCAAGCTATATATATATCCTAGCATAGAATAAAATCACTCGGTCTATAATCAGAAGGGTTAGTTGGCACGAGTTGAAAGATGAAGAGAAGAAATGTAATCAGTCGTCGCACTCTAACGAGCGCTATGGTCGCAGAGGAGCAATATATGAAATTAGAATAGGGGCTCTAGATAGCATCATGATTTTCTAAGGGAAAATGGTATGCTAGTTGCTAGGTTTGAGGTATGATTAGGAAAATATTCTATATATTGCTCTTGGCTTTCTAAGGTACTGTCTGCTTATCTCAAGACAAGAACCTAAATTTGTAGTTCTCCAATACTTCTCTAACTGTGAAGGTTAGGTTCAGTCAATATTAAATTTTGGTTTCCTATTGGTTCCTCAATACTAGGGTCAAACATTATGGTAAAAGTTCTAACTAACTCTAGTAGTGTCTATACTACTCTCAAGTCTTCATAATTCATCAGGGGGTAATGGTAAACCAATTCTAGAGATAAGAAATTCTAGAGTTCACTAGATATTCTAGACTTAGTGGGGTGTCAATACTCTAGCTGTACTCTTAATAGGAATGTTACCCTACTTATCATTCTATCAACAGGGACTTCTATATTCTAGGAGAAGGCTATACTTAAGAAACTAATGAGAAGACACATGAATCAAGCATGATGCAATTATTCAACGGAATGGATTGGAAGGAGGATGAGTCATAGTCAGTTGTGGATGAAATCCTATACTCTAATCCTAGGTGCAGGCTTGCTCGGTTCCTAAGTTGAAACCGAACGATTTAGTCGTGGACCTGCATGGGCCACCACAAAAACTATGTCATGCCCCAGTCCTGTAAAACCCCCTTTCCAAAAAAATCGTATAAGTCCTTTATTTATTAATTGTTAATTAAATTGTAGTAATTAGGTCCAAATAGGAGAAATAGATTTTTATTAATTTTTATGTTAGGTGTTCGGGCACTTAAAGGACTTGTGGGACCATCAGGAATTTTTCGGAATTTATTCCATGTAGGAGACCCCTTGAGCAGTTGCTAGGCTAACGATGTGCAATACCCTATCCTATAAATTTTCTTTTGTGTGAAAATATATGTATATATATATATAAACAAATATATATGTATATATATTTTAATTAAAGAAAGAAAGAAAAGAAAGAAAGAATTAAATAGGATAATAAGTATAATAATAATAATAATATAATAGTAATAGAATACTACTACAACTATTACTTGTTCTTAGCAAACCTTTGCTTTCCCCACAGCAACAATTGCTAAACCATATAAATCAGCCCACTAACCCGTGTGACTGCAGCAACTTCCCAGGAGGAACCCGCCGACCCCCCTTTGCTTCAAAACCCGCGGACCTATATCCCCCCCTCTCTCCTATTCTATATATAATATATATATATATATGATTTGCTCTCCAAAACCCTAACCTAAAATTCCAGACTTCCCCTTCCCATCTAGAGACGTCACCGCAGCCAGAGAAGCCTCCCCAAGCCATCCAACCACCCCGTCGACGCCGACATCGCGGACTGCAGATTCCCACTCGAGGCACCTTCGCTCCGGCGCGTTTTCCCGTTGACTCGCTCGACCAAACGCAGATCCATTTTCATAGGTATGATCTTCCCTTAACCCTCTCCAATATCTGTTTTATAGTCAACCTCGGAAAACGTGTGCCCCTAGGTGAAAAACAGCGCCCAAGTCAGCACGAGCAGACAGAATTCTGCAATCGCAGAAACTTGCGATGACCATCCATATTGTCGGGTTCGTATCTCCCACCACAGAGATCCGAATTCGACGATTCTTTTTGATACCTGTAGATTACATGACCTAGTTTAATTTCTGTATTATAACTTTGTGCTAATAGTTGCTGTGGACCAAATTGTAGTCGTTACAAAACTGCGCGCACCCACTTTTTCCGGTTTTCTAAAAGTGGGAGATCGGAGCGCGCCCCGCCTAACGGGACCGCCCCGCCTTGTGCCAAGTGTACCGAATGGTGCACACAGCATAAGCGGACACGTGAAAATTCGTGGGGACTGATTTGGACGCGTGTGCGCGCCGGAATCAGGCCGTATCCGCGAACACAATCCGTGTCGCCACTTTTGTGGAACTCGCGAGTATTTTGTGCACGCTTGTCAGATTGCGACGAAACTTACGCCACTGGACTCGTGGTAACACGCTGGTCCTGTGACCCAATTTTCACGCATTTCTGAGACGGTTGACCAAATCGCCAATTGGCGGGCCCCACAGTTGACTTTTTGGACCAAATTAGGTTCGGCTCATCGGAATCCAAATTTGGACATACCGTTGGGATCGTATTGACATTTAGAGTTGTTTGACCCATAGTTTGTCCCATTTAGAGACTGTTACCCTCGGCACGCTTTTCGGTGCAAAGTGGGCCCACCTTTGGAACCCGCTTTGGCCCGGAAATGACCTTTTTGCCCCTGTGTCCAAATTGGACGTAAGGACAGGCGTTCCTAGCGGTTTGATACCTTCTGAGACTGTTGGTGATATTTATTACAGCTTTTGGAGTAGTCCCTACCGGATCCACCGATACCAGGACGACAGTTGATATTCAAACATCAGGCAAGTGTACCTTGCCAAACTCTACAGTATTGTTATATATTTCCCTTGCTTTATTATAGTGATGTGCATGATCAACCTAGGACCGTGTGACGTACTTAGCGTCCGATTATCAGTCGGGTGCCGACACTGTGCGCAGTGTTGGGTACGGTCATCTAGAGTTGGACATTCGTGACACTTTATTCTCGTACTTGTCTTATCAAGTACCATATGACCCAGGACACTTGACACCATTCATGAGACAGGATTTTCCCGAGATATTCGTGGTGATTCTGTATAGGATACAGGACATGGACATTATACTCTTAGATACTTATGACTTGTTGCATTAGCTATGATCACGCTTGACATGGGCATGAGACGTTGTGGTCATGATATGCGTGGTTACATTGGGTGGGGAGAGTCACACAGGCTACAGGCTGTTTCATATATCTATCTACTACTATTGTGAGGCCTCAGACTCTCGTAGCAGAGCTAGGCACATTACGTGTTTATTACCGCTACCGGCTCCCCGACACAGAGCTTGTAGTGGCTTCAGCCTGAGTTTTAGTGTTACTCTCACTTGCATTTCACTTAGATGGTTACATATTTACCCATTGATCATTTAGTTATTTATTTGCTGCACTGCTTATCTGTATTTATTTGGCATGAGCTTTCTTGTACCTTGCTATGTCCCCTGAGGACCTGGATCCGGATTTTGTCCCCAGATTTTGCAGACGTGGTTTATTCCGAGGTTTACGGGACCGGAGCAGGAGCTGATCCAGGAGCTGTACCACCATCTGAGGACGAGGTCTTAGCTGAAGACTTCTCTTGAGCATCCATGTTCATGCTCAGCTTTTAGCATTTATTTCAGTCATTTACTTTCTGGTCTGTTGAACCATTGTACTAGATTTTTATCGGGTTGTTCCCCGAAGTACTTTGTGAGACTTGCTGATGATTTACATTCCTTATTTATTTATTCTGTGGATCATATTTTATATCTTGTGTGGATGAGACTAGTTGTGCTATGATTGTCGTAGACTTGTTTTATAGCTTAAGTATGCCCTGATGGATCCATTATATTGAGTTGGTCCATCGGTGCGTACTGCTGGCCATTGACACGCGTCCGGTCCCTCGGTATTTTGGGACTGGGGCGTGACATGGTTTTTGTGGTGGCCCATGCAGGTCTACGACTAAATTATTCGGTTTCAACTTAGGGACCGGACCAGCCTGCCCTAAGGATAGTATAAACTATAGGATCTCATCCATTATTTAACCATTTGTTGAACTCTATATCGAACTCGAAATTTGTTACTTGAACTGCATCCTGTATTGATTCCTCTGAGCGTTCTCATAGTTTATCTTTTGATTGCAGAGCAATGGATTCCGGGAACAGAGATAATTTTCCTTTGGAGACACCACACGACGCTGTGGTTACTTATGGAGATGAAGTGACACCAGGGGATGGTGGACGAGCATCACAGGGTGATCAAACCGGACAGCCTAATCCAAGGTTCCGGAGAGATGACATTCCACCACCACCACAGTTCACTCCCCAGATGCCAGTATTCCCGCCAGGACAAGCCATGGACGGGCAACAAATGTTCCAGATGATGTATGCTATGATGCAAGCACAGCAGCAGATTCAGCAAGAGGCCCATCGGCAGGAGGCCGAGTATCTGAGGACCAGTCTGGTATCCGCATTGGAGCAGGCTAATCCAGCAGCGAGGCGAACATCGACGGGATCTATCACCGACTTCCGTCATCTCAAGCCTCGCACATTTTCTGGTAAAGAAGGGCCAACGGAAGTTCATGAGTGGCTCACAAACATTCAGCATCAGCTGGAAGCCGCTGAACTTCCAAGAGAGAAGTGGATGACTGCAGTCAGAATGCAGTTAACTGATAATGCGCATCACTGGTGGCTAGCAGAGGAAAGGAGACTTGGACAGGACAGAGTCACATGGGAAGAGTTCTCCAGACTCTTCCAAGAGATGTACATCCCGGCAGTTGCACGGTCAGAGCTCAGGGACAAGTTCAACCGCCTCATCCAGGGCAGCATGACAGTGGAAGAATACAATTCTGAATTTATTCGCCTGAGTCGCTTCGCTCCAACATTGATTTTGACGGAGGAAGAGAAAGCGGAAAAGTTCTTTGACGGGTTAAAGTTCGAGCTTCAGAGATTGATTGGCTCAGTGGCACCTACAAATTATACTGATGTTCTAGCAGCAGCACGACGCATGGAGCGCGTCACTAGAAGAGAATCGAATCTGAAGAGGCCAAACACCTCCGCACCAACCAAGGCAGCACATGGAGATTCTGTAAAACGATTCCAGAGGAGTACGCCAGATAGAGCAGCACACAGGGCCATATCCCTTCCTACTTGTCATCATTGCGGCAAGGTAGGACACATTGAGAGAGAGTGCAGGCGGAAGTTGGGACTATGCCTGCTTTGCGGATCAAACCAGCACCTATCCAGAGACTGCACTCACCATAGAGGAGAAGCACCGAGATTAGCTTTGCCTGCACCCCGACCAGCTTACCCAGCAGTAGGAGCACAGCAGGCAGGAGTTGGAGGCGTCAGGCCACCAGCCCCAGGAGGGAATCAGCAGAGACCACCCCTGGCACCACAGGCAGCTTTATTTCAGCAGGCCCAGCAGCAGCGAGGCCAAGCACAGGGGCGAGGACAGGCATTCACTTTAGCTGTTGAGGAGGAGGCTACAGCAGGTGAAGTCATCGCAGGTACTATTTTAGTAGCTTCATTACCTGCAGTAGCATTATTTGATTCTGGAGCATCGCATTCATTTATAGCAGCTAGCTTTGTAGCCACCCATAGAGTAGCTACCGCACCCCTCCCGAATATAAAGAGGATTCTTACGGGAGGTGGAATTATTCCGGTTAGTGACGTCTGTAGATCTTGTTCTGTAGTAGTTTGTGGAAGAGAAATGCGAGCCCAATTCCTAATATTTTCTATGCCGGATTATGATGTCGTACTTGGTATGGACTGGTTAAGTCAGTACCATGCGACTCTTGATTGCCGACTTGGGCGGGTTATATTTAGACCGCCTGGACATCCAGAATTTGAGTTTCTCCGAGGAGCAGTAGAGCAAGGAGTTCAGCCTACTCTTAGGGTACTATCTGTAGAAGGGGAGACAGGTTACCCAAGAGTCATATCAGAATTTGTGGATGTATTTCCTGATGATCTTCCAGGTTTACCACCTGATCGGGAAATAGAATTCACAATAGACTTAACTCCAGGAGCAGAGCCAATCACTTCATCGGTTTATCGGCTAGCACCTAAGGAGTTAGTAGAGTTGAAAGAACAGGTTGATGATCTTTTGGAGAAGGGTTTCATTCGGCCCAGTGTTTCACCTTGGGGAGCACCCATCTTATTTGTGCCGAAGAAGGATGGAACAGTACGATTGTGCATTGATTACCGGGCACTAAATGCTGTAACCATCAAGAACAGGTATCCCTTACCACGCATTGATGATCTATTCGATCAATTGAGTGGTGCAAGGGTATTCTCGAAGATTGACCTTAGATCCGGCTATCATCAGATCAAGGTGAGGAAGGAAGACATCCCGAAGACAGCTTTCAGGACGAAGTATGGACATTATGAGTTCTTGGTGATGCCGTTTGGTTTAACCAACGCACCAGCAGTGTTTATGAGCTTAATGAATAGAGTCTTTCATCAGTTCTTGGATAAATTTGTAGTGGTGTTCATTGATGACATTCTCATATATTCCAAGAGCCCTGAAGAGCACGAGGAACATCTCAGAATCGTGTTAGAGACCTTGAGACAGGAGAAGCTATATGCCAAGCTCAGTAAGTGTGAGTTCTGTATGGACAAAGTGCCTTTCTTGGGACACATCATCTCAGGAGAAGGACTTTCAGTAGATCCAGAGAAAGTTGCGGCAATAGAGACTTGGCCTACACCCACATCAGTCGCAGAGGTGAGGAGTTTTCTAGGACTTGCGGGATATTACCGAAGGTTCGTAGAAAATTTCTCAAGGATTGCAGAACCAATGACAAAGCTAACACGAAAGGATCAGGAGTTTGTATGGACAGAAGACTGCCAGAAGGCTTTTGAAGAACTGAAGAGAAGTTTAACAACAGCACCTGTCTTGACTCTTCCTTCAGGGTCAGGAGGTTTTGTTGTTTACAGTGATGCATCAGGCAGTGGACTAGGATGCGTTTTGATGCAACATGGCAAGGTCATTGCTTATACGTCGAGACAGTTGAAGGTCCACGAGAAGAACTACCCAACACATGATCTGGAGCTAGCAGCAGTTATATTTGCATTAAAGATATGGAGGCACTATCTTTATGGAGAGAGGGTAGACATCTTTACTGATCACAAGAGTCTGAAGTATGTGTATACTCAGAAGGAGCTTAACATGAGACGAAGACGCTGGCTGGAACTAATGGTAGATTTTGACATCGATCTGCAGTATCATCCGGGAAAGGCGAATGTTGTTGCAGACGCACTCAGCAGGAAGCCTACGGCTTATTTCTTGACGATGCAGCCCGAGTTATTGAGAGATCTACAGGAGCTACAGATAGAGGTCGTCTTACCGGGACAGAATGGCTTGATGGCTAACCTTGAGATTCAGTCATCACTCGTGGAGAAGATTAAGGAGGCATTGCCCACCGATGCTAGATTCCGAAGACTCAAAGAAAGGACAGAAGCCGGTATGCAGACAGGACTACGCATCCACGAAGACGGAACATTAAGGTTTGGAAACCGCTTGTATGTTCCAAATGGAGAATTGAGACAGGAGTTAATGACCGAAGCACATAGCTCTATGTACTCTGTTCACCCAGGAGGAACCAAGATGTACCGAGACTTGAGACAGTATTACTGGTGGCATGGAATGAAGAGAGAGATCGCGAGATTTGTGGCCAAATGCTTAGTATGTCAACAAGTGAAGGCGGAGCACCAGAGGACAGCAGGATTATTGCAACCACTTCCGATTCCAGAGTGGAAGTGGGAGCACATCACTATGGACTTCGTCACGGGTTTTCCCAAGAGTCCAAGTGGGAGAGATGCAGTGTGGGTAATAGTGGACCGACTCACCAAGTCAGCCCATTTTATACCTTTTAGAGTGGGTCAGTCTACAGAAGCTTTAGCGGATTTATATATGAGGCAGATTGTGAGATTGCACGGCATACCAGTCAGCATTGTATCGGACAGAGATTCGCGCTTCACATCGCACTTTTGGAGGAGCATGCAAGAGAGTCTTGGTACTCGTCTGAAGTTCAGTACATCTTACCACTCGCAGACAGATGGGCAGTCGGAGCGTACTATTCAGACCTTAGAGGACATGTTGAGGGCTTGCATGTTAGACTTTGGAGGATCATGGGAGGACCATCTACATCTTGTAGAGTTTTCTTACAACAATAGCTATCAAGCGAGTATTCAGATGGCTCCGTTTGAAGCATTGTATGGGAGAAAATGTAGGTCTCCTGTGTGTTGGAGTGACGTGGGAGAACGTCAGATTCTGGGACCCGAGTTGGTGGTCAACACCGTAGAGACAGTCAAGAAGATTCAGGGACACTTGCGAGCAGCGCAAGACAGGCAGAAGCAGTAGGCAGACCTTCATCGTCGACCCTTGGAGTTCAAAGAGGGCGATCACGTCTTCTTGAGGATATCACCGACCAGAGGCACCATCCGATTCGGAGGACGCGGCAAGTTGAGTCCAAGGTATATTGGACCATTTGACGTGCTCGAGAGAGTTGGAGAGGTGACATATCGACTTGCGCTACCACCTTCACTGGAGGGAGTACATGACGTATTTCATGTGTCGCAGCTCAGGCGATATGTGGCAGACAGTAGTCATGTCCTCGACCATTCAGAGATCACCATTGGGCCGAGCTTGTCATACCAAGAGCAACCCGTGGGAATCCTTGATCGTCGAGAGAAGGTATTGAGGAACCAGTCTATTCCCTTGGTTCGCGTAGCATGGAGGCATGGCGCGCCAGGAGAATCAACTTGGGAACGCGAGGACGACATGCGCAAGCGTTTCCCGAACCTATTCGCAGACCAAGGTATGAATTTACATTGTTAATTTATATCTTATACCATCCTTGCATTCTATCGTGGCTTAATTTTAATTTCGAGGACGAAATTTTTATAAGTTGGGTAGAATGTAAAACCCCCTTCCCAAAAAAATCGTATAAGTCCTTTATTTATTAATTGTTAATTAAATTATAGTAATTAGGTCCAAATAGGAGAAATAGATTTTTATTAATTTTTATGTTAGGTGTTCGGGCACTTAAAGGACTTGTGGGACCATCAGGAATTTTTCGAAATTTATTCCATGTAGGAGACCCCTTGAGCAGTTGCTAGGCTAACGATGTGCAATACCCTATCCTATAAATTTTCTTTTGTGTGAAAATATATGTATATATATATATAAACAAATATATATGTATATATATTTTAATTAAAGAAAGAAAGAAAAGAAAGAAAGAATTAAATAGGATAATAAGTATAATAATAATATTAATATAATAGTAATAGAATACTACTACAACTATTACTTGTTCTTAGCAAACCTTTGCTTTCCCCACAGCAACAATTGCTAAACCATATAAATCAGCCCACTAACCCGTGTGACTGCAGCAACTTCCCAGGAGGAACCCGCCGACCCCCCTTTGCTTCAAAACCCGCGGACCTATATCCCCCCCTCTCTCCTATTCTATATATAATATATATATATATATATATATGATTTGCTCTCCAAAACCCTAACCTAAAATTCCAGACTTCCCCTTCCCATCTAGAGACGTCACCGCAGCCAGAGAAGCCTCCCCAAGCCATCCAACCACCCCGTCGACGCCGACATCGCGGACTGCAGATTCCCACTCGAGGCACCTTCGCTCCGGCGCGTTTTCCCGTTGACTCGCTCGACCAAACGCAGATCCGTTTTCATAGGTATGATCTTCCCTTAACCCTCTCCAATATCTGTTTTATAGTCAACCTCGGAAAACATGTGCCCCTAGGTGAAAAACAGCGCCCAAGTCAGCACGAGCAGACAGAATTCTGCAATCGCAGAAACTTGCGATGACCATCCATATTGTCGGGTTCGTATCTCCCACCACAGAGATCCGAATTCGACGATTCTTTTTGATACCTGTAGATTACATGACCTAGTTTAATTTCTGTATTATAACTTTGTGCTAATAGTTGCTGTGGACCAAATTGTAGTCGTTACAAAACTGCGTGCACCCACTTTTTCCGGTTTTCTAAAAGTGGGAGATCGGAGCGCGCCCCGCCTAACGGGACCGCCCCGCCTTGTGCCAAGTGTACCGAATGGTGCACACAGCATAAGCGGACACGTGAAAATTCATGGGGACTGATTTGGACGCGTGTGCGCGCCGGAATCAGGCCGTATCCGCGAACACAATCCGTGTCGCCACTTTTGTGGAACTCGCGAGTATTTTGTGCACGCTTGTCAGATTGCGACGAAACTTGCGCCACTGGACTCGTGGTAACACGCTGGTCCTGTGACCCAATTTTCACGCATTTCTGAGACGGTTGACCAAATCGCCAATTGGCGGGCCCCACAGTTGACTTTTTGGACCAAATTAGGTTCGGCTCATCGGAATCCAAATTTGGACATACCGTTGGGATCGTATTGACATTTAGAGTTGTTTGACCCATAGTTTGTCCCATTTAGAGACTGTTACCCTCGGCACGCTTTTCGGTGCAAAGTGGGCCCACCTTTGGAACCCGCTTTGGCCCGGAAATGACCTTTTTGCCCCTGTGTCCAAATTGGACGTAAGGACAGGCGTTCCTAGCGGTTTGATACCTTCTGAGACTGTTGGTGATATTTATTACAGCTTTTGGAGTAGTCCCTACCGGATCCACCGATACCAGGACGACAGTTGATATTCAAACATCAGGCAAGTGTACCTTGCCAAACTCTACAGTATTGTTATATATTTCCCTTGCTTTATTATAGTGATGTGCATGCTCAACCTAGGACCGTGTGACGTACTTAGCGTCCGATTATCAGTCGGGTGCCGACACTGTGCGCAGTGTTGGGTACGGTCATCTAGAGTTGGACATTCGTGACACTTTATTCTCGTACTTGTCTTATCAAGTACCATATGACCCAGGACACTTGACACCATTCATGAGACAGGATTTTCCCGAGATATTCGTGGTGATTCTGTATAGGATACAGGACATGGACATTATACTCTTAGATACTTATGACTTGTTGCATTAGCTATGATCACGCTTGACATGGGCATGAGACGTTGTGGTCATGATATGCGTAGTTACATTGGGTGGGGAGAGTCACACAGGCTACAGGCTGTTTCATATATCTATCTACTACTATTGTGAGGCCTCAGACTCTCGTAGCAGAGCTAGGCACATTACGTATTTATTACCGCTACCGGCTCCCCGACACAGAGCTTGTAGTGGCTTCAGCCTGAGTTTTAGTGTTACTCTCACTTGCATTTCACTTAGATGGTTACATATTTACCCATTGATCATTTAGTTATTGATTTGCTGCACTGCTTATCTGTATTTATTTGGCATGAGCTTTCTTGTACCTTGCTATGTCCCCTGAGGACCTGGATCCGGATTTTGTCCCCAGATTTTGCAGACGTGGTTTATCCCGAGGTTTACGGGACCGGAGCAGGAGCTGATCCAGGAGCTGTACCACCATCTGAGGACGAGGTCTTAGCTGAAGACTTCTCTTGAGCATCCATGTTCATGCTCAGCTTTTAGCATTTATTTCAGTCATTTACTTTCTGGTCTGTTGAACCATTGTACTAGATTTTTATCGGGTTGTTCCCCGAAGTACTTTGTGAGACTTGCTGATGATTTACATTCCTTATTTATTTATTCTGTGGATCATATTTTATATCTTGTGTGGATGAGACTAGTTGTGCCATGATTGTCGTAGACTTGTTTTATAGCTTAAGTATGCCCTGATGGATCCATTATATTGAGTTGGTCCATCGGTGCGTACTGCTGGCCATTGACACGCGTCCGGTCCCTCGGTATTTTGGGACTGGGGCGTGACAAGTCCCAAAATACCGAGGGACCAAATACGTGGCAATGGCCAACAGTACGCACCGATGGACAAACTCAATTTAATGGATCCATCAGGACATACTTAAGCTGTAAAACATGTCTACGACTACATGGCACAACTAATCTCATCCACACAAGATATAAATATGATCCACAGAATATAAGGAATGTAAATCATCAACCAGTCTCAACAAAGTACTTTGGGGAACAACCCGATAAACATCTGTTACAGTGGTTCAACAGACCAAAATAAATGACTGAAATAAGTAATAAATACTGAGCATGAACATGGATGCTCAGGAGAAGTCTTCGGCTAACACCTCGTCCTCGGGTGTCGGTACAGCTCCTGTATCAGTTTCTGCTCTGGTCCCGTATACCTCGGGATAGATCTCGTCTGCAAATCCTAGGGACATAATCCGGATCCAGGTCCTCAGGGGACATAGCAAGGTACAAGAAAGCTCATGCCAAAATAAATGCAGTGCAGCAGATAATGAAATAAATAGGGCAAATAAGTAACCATCTAAGTGAAAATACAAGTGAGAGCAGCACGAGTACTCAGGCTGAGCCACTACAAGCTCTGTGTCGGAGAGCCGGTAGCAGTAATAACATGTAATGTGCCTAGCTCTGCTACGAGAGTCTACGGCCTCACAATAGTAGTAGATATATATAGAAAATAGCCTGTAGCCTGTGTGTCTCTCCCCACCCAATGTAACCACGCATATCATGACCATAACGTCTCATGTCCATGTCAAGCGGGATCATAGCTAATGCAACCAGGCATATGTATCTATGAATATAGTATCTCTGTCAAGTCCTGTATCCTATACAGAATCACCATGAATATCTCGAAAGATCCTGTCTCATGAACAGTGTCAAGTGTCCTGGGTCAAAGTGTACTTGGTAAGACAAGTACGAGAATATAAAGTGTCACGAATGTCCATCTCTAGATGACAATACACAACACCGCGTACGGTGTTGGCACCCGACTAATAATCGGACGCTAAGTACGTCACACGGTCCTAGGTTAAGCATGCACAGCAATATAATGAAGCAAGAAAAATATGTAACAATACTACAGAGTTTGGCAAGGTACACTTGTCTGATGTTTGAATATCAACAGTCGTCCTGGTATCAGTGGATCATGTGGGTACTACTCCAAAAGCTATAATAAACATCACCAACAGTCTCAGAAGATGTCAAATAGTTAGAAACGTCTGTCCTTACGTCCAATTTGGACACAGAGGCAAAAATGGCATTTTCGGGCCAAAGCGGGTTCCATATGTGGGCCACTTTGCACCGAAAAGCGTATCAGGGTCAAAGGTCTCCAAATTCCTCAAACTCAGTATCTACAAGTCAGGAACGATGATACAAACCCAACGAAACTTCCAGAATTTGATTTCGATGAGCCGATCACAAAATCGCCCGTCAAGTGGAGCCTGTGGGGCCCACGATACGCGATTTTGTCAATGTTCTCAGAATCAGACCAAATTTGGGTCACAGGACCTGCGTATTGCTACGAGTCTGATGGCGCAAGTTTCGTCTCGATCCGACGTGTATACACAAAGTTACATCGTGTTCCAGAAAGGACGGATACGGGACGGTGTCGACGGATACGCGTTGATTCCGGTGTGCACGCACATCTGAATCAACTTCTGCAAAATCTCACACGATCGTATCAACGTCGCACACGTTTCGGTAAAGACTGCGTGTGACCAAGTCGTCTCATTTGGCGGGGCGCACTCAGTTCCGGGGTGAAACAGGACGTTGTTATTCCTGTTTTTGGATCGCGGTGTGCGATCACCACAGGACGCGATGCACCGAGCGAGTTGCACGGGCACCGAGGGGGTTATACATTCTACGCGTAGCAACTGACGGAATTGAAAACGGAGTTACGAGGTGAGAGAAAATGTTACCTGAACTGGGCTCCGAGAAGTCTGAATTCTCGTGTCCTGCTCGTGTCCTGGGTTATTATTTCCCTTCTAGTTTTCATTCTTTGTTCCTCTCTAGACAACTTTTTCTCAGAATCTGCAGTGAACTCGGCAGATACAATAATAGTTGAATTCTCTTCAGTTTCTGTAGGGGATAACAGCGGATAAAAAGTTGTGATGTGTGGAGGCGATGCCACTCTAACAGAGGTCCTAGTCCGTGAAGGTTCGTGACTGGCCAATGGAGTAATTTCTGTGCCCATGTCCCTCATGGACTCAGGACTTAATTGTTGCTGGTGAAACAAGTATTGCAGAACACTAAACAGAATTGGACAAATTGTACCGATTAAGGCTAGTTGTGTCCCCGACTACGTGCTCGTCGGATTCGGACCCGGCGGAGAACTCGAACCCGAACCCGTCCGAATCTTCTTCTTCCTCCTCCTCTTTCCCCTTCAGTCCGAGAAGAACCTTTCGGAGTTTACTCGGCAATACTCCACCACTCGAATAATTCGACTTTTTGATTCGTTCGTAAACCATTGATTCGATGAGCTGCTGGAGGAAGAAAATGGCGGTGGGGGAGCGGCGACGTCGAGCTCCTCGAAGTTTGCCATGCGAGGAGGCCAGTCGAGAGCCCTTCTGCCGCCTCCAGCGGATTCCATCCCTCCGAGAGGGTTCTCCGGCGGCGCTCCGGCGCGGAGGCGGCTGCGTAGGCCTTGATGGAGCGGCAGGGAGCTCTTCTAGGCGGTGGGACAGCGGCGGAGGAACAGCGGAGAGGGAGCTTTGAAGAAGAGGGGAGAAGGAGCTTTGAGGAGGACGAAGAAGAAGGAAGGCCGCTGTGTAGTTGTAGATGATGGTCTCCATGAGAGAGAGAGAGAGAGAGCGGCCAGGGAAGAAGAATATGAGTCGGCTGAAACTCTATTTTAGGTTTTGGGTTTTTTTTTTTTTGGTTTCACCTAGAAAAGGAAAAGAATATAATTGTATATTTATACATGTAGGATTTGGGCTTGGGTTTGACCTAGGGTTTGGGCTTGGGCTTCGGCTCTCCTGGTGATGTTGGGAGGGCTAGGATTTGCATTAATTAAACGCAAGGGTAGATTTAATATACGGGGCGATGTGCGCGCGTTGCACATCCCAAAAATTACAAAAAAATCCACGTGAAGGGAAATTTGGTTTCTTCACGTATTGTCCGATGGTGGGGGCACCTGTCACGCCCCGATCTCCCCAGGCAATCGGCCGTTCCCGCTAGGCGGAAATTACCCTCGCCAGCGCTCCCGCAGAACGATCGCTTGACCCATCTGGGCGTGATGCCGGACGAGCGTGAACCACGCCCGTGCAAGGCCATGATTCATTGGCTGGCGGTAAGAGTTCTAAGCCACAGAGTCGCACAGATTTGTCCGAGTGCAGCGGAGTCATGAACGCATAGGCGATCGGTAACAAGTTCTCTGAGTTGACAAATATAACGGAAGCATTGAAACACAAGTTGAAGTAAGGCAAGCTCTTTTATTGATATGAACATGTATTACAGGCGGCGTATAGCCGAGATTACAAGTCGCTTAAGCCTCTCTCTCTGAAACATAAAAGCGTGCCAAGTGGCTACAACTGTGGAATAATTTATACAGGCGATGTTCAGGCGAGTTCGGGCTATGTTCACAATATTATGTCTTGTATATGTGCTTCAGTCCCGGATGCACCGTTGCTTCGGAGTGATGTCCACGCCTTAGCACGCATGTTGGAGGCATCCGCACCGAACGAGGTTCTCCCGCACCCTGCATACAAACTGGTGGATTATCAGTACATTGAATGCACTGGTGGGGAAGCTACTCGCCCGCTCGACAAATCCAAACACGTAATACAGGTTTCGTGCACAACTATTAAGTTGTCTTTCTAGTTGCCTTAGGATCAATTTCATGCAAGATTTGAATAGCCTAACGTGTCGGGCAGCGCGCCATGCGATGTTTGAGGAAACACGGCAAAACTTACCAACTTACCATTTCTCCTTCCCTGTCCAAGGCAAACATTGTTAATTTAAGCAGGAGCATGTATAAGCATTCAGGAGGCATAACATATGCAAACACGAGTACTTATTTCAAGATCGTTCAGGTGTTCAGTTAATTGTTTCATGCGATACAGTATCTCGCACGCGGATAGCCGCTAAGCGAGGATGACTTGTTATCTTATTATTCTTTACCGGCAAGCATGCAACAAGTTAAATACAAGGCGATCACTGGCGTATGCCATAATGGACGGTATAGTCTTTGACGAGAATGGTATGCAACGAAATACAAGGGGCGCTACAAACCATTCCGCCGAACAAGAGACTATATAGTCTTTGACGAGAATGGTGTACAACGAAAGTACAAGAGGCGATGCATGTCATTCCGCCAAGAACAAGAGACTAAAACAATTGGTCTCGCCCGGACCGGGATGATGCCAGTGCCCCAGCATCGCCCGCTAGACCATCCCTGTGCACAAGTTGTCCGTGATCGAACGGCATCTCGGGTAAGTTATCCATTTACATGATTTGGGGCAACAAGCGTACAAGACAAGAGTACAAGACAAGAGGCAAGCTGTTGAGGCAACAATAGTACAAGACAAGATGCATTGCCTGTTTCGTTGTTCAGTGAATGACTTTTGCCTTGATGCAATTCTCCTTGGGCGGAGATTGCCTTAGTGACCTAGCGGTCCCGAATACTTGCAGGTATATTCAGGCACGGAACGACTACGTAGCAGTCTTCCGGGGTTTGGATGAAAACATGACATCATTACAAGCAGACAAGCATGCGTTTCTAAGGAACGTAAGCAGCACGTTGGCTCGGGCCCGAAGGTAAGCCGAGAGATGAAACCGTTAAGGGACTTAGCATGCGAGGGTCTGAACATAAGCAGTATTTCAATTTCCATGTTCTAGCAAGCAATACAAGTTGGGATTATTTCCTTAGCTAGGTGCGTTGGATTTATTAGCATGCAGGGGGTGATTCACCTAGCGACTAGCATAAACATTCCAGATTTTATGTGTGCTGGCTAAGCAAAGACAAGTTCACCGTAGCCACCCACCTTAGCGATGATTCGCCTCGGTAGAGCGATACGTCAAGCGAGCCTCTGAAAGTCCAAGCCGGATTCCTGTAGGGACAAGTCTGGATATCTTTTGCTTCTCGTTGAGGCAAGGCGGGTCGGGACAGTTGCACTATCGCCATTTGAGACGGCAGTCCGCTTGAGCGGAACGGGGCGTTACATCCTACCCAACTCAAAAAAAGTCTCATCCTCGAGACTTACTGAGGACAAGCAGTAATCTAGGGTTGAGTCAATCCTAGACAAGTCATTGTACTTGTTCATTTGGATATTCACTTGCACAAGCGTCGAAATCAGCATATCGCTTAGACTGGATCGTGCGCACTTTCGAAGTGCACTTCTAGCGTAAACACGTCAACCAGCTCAGTGATAGCGAAGTCTTAGCACTCGAGTTTCACCTTTTCTTAAGTCTTGGATGGTGCGCTAGTTCAAGGCGTCCCTCGAATAGATGCATTCAACCAAACTTAGAGTTAGTGAAAATCGGACAAGCTACTAGCGATACTCTTAAGGGTTCGCACAGGTTGGCACAAAGGCCACTCGTAGCATACAACCAGACAAGCAATCATATCATTCAAAAAGCATTTTGAAAGTATTTAGACTTATTGTTGGAACATCCCATCGAGGCATTGAGAGAGAGCGTGCACATAACCCACGAACGAGCTTTCAAAACAGAGATATCGAATCGAAGTCCAAAGGCGTAGAATCCAGGCTCTGATACCAACATGTCACGCCCCGATCTCCCGCAGGCAATCGGCCGTTCACGCTAGGCGGGAATCACCCTCGCCAGCGCTCCCGCGGAACGATCGCTTGACCCATCTGGGCGTGATGCCGCACGAGCGTGAACCACGCCCGTGGAAGGCCGTGATTCATTGGCTGGCGGTAAGAGTTCTAAGCCACAGAGTCGCACAGATTTGTCCGAGTGCAGCGGAGTCATGAACGCATAGGCGATCGGTAACAAGTTCTCTGAGTTGACAAATATAGCGGAAGCATTGAAACACAAGTTGAAGTAAGGCAAGCTCTTTTATTGATATGAACTTGTATTACAGGCGGCGTATAGCCGAGATTACAAGTCGCTCAAGCCTCTCTCTCTGAAACATAAAAGCGTGCCAAGTGGCTACAACTGTGGAATGATTTGTATAGGCGATGTTCAGGCGAGTTCGGGCTATGTTCACAACATTATGTCTTGTATATGTGCTTCAGTCCCGGACGCACCGTTTCTTCGGAGTGATGTCCACGCCTTAGCACGCACGTTGGAGGCGTCCGTACCGAACGAGGTTCTCCCGCACCCTGCATACAAACTGGTGGATTATCAGTACATTGAATGCACTGGTGGGGAAGCTACTCGCCCGCTCGACAAATCCAAACACGTAATACAGGTTTCGTGCACAACTATTAAGTTGTCTTTCTAGTTGCCTTAGGATCAGTTTCATGCAAGATTTGAATAGCCTAACGTGTCGGGCAGTGCGTCGTGCGATGTTTGAGGAAACACGGCAAAACTTACCAACTTACCATTTCTCCTTCCCTGTCCAAGGCAAACATTGTTAATTTAAGCAGGAGCATGTATAAGCATTCAGGAGGCATAACATATGCAAACACGAGTACTTATTTTAAGATCGTTCAGGTGTTCAGTTAATTGTTTCATGCAATACAGTATCTCGCACGCGGATAGTCGCTAAGCGAGGATGACTTGTTATCTTATTATTCTTTACCGGCAAGCATGCAACAAGTTAAATACAAGGCGATCACTGGCGTATGCCATAATGGACGGTATAGTCTTTGACGAGAATGGTATGCAACGAAATACAAGGGGCACTACAAACCATTCTGCCGAACAAGAGACTATATAGTCTTTGACGAGAATGGTGTGCAACGAAAGTACAAGAGGCGGTGCATGCCATTCCGCCAAGAATAAGAGACTAAAACAATTGGTCTCGCCCGGACCGGAATGATGCCAGTGCCCCAGCATCGCCCGCTAGACCATCCCTGTGCACAAGTTGTCCGTGATCGAACGGCGTCTCGGGTAAGTTATCCATTTACATGATTTGGGGCAACAAGCGTACAAGACAAGAGTACAAGACAAGAGTACAAGACAAGAGGCAAGCTGTTGAGGCAACAATAGTACAAGACAAGATGCATTGCCTGTTTCGTTGTTCAGTGAATGACTTTTGCCTTGATGTAATTATCCTTGGGCGGAGATTGCCTTAGTGACCTAGCGGTCCCGAATACTTGCAGGTTTATTCAGGCACGGAACGACTACGTAGTAGTCTCCTGGGGTTTGGATGAAAATACGATATCATTACAAGCAGACAAGCATGCGTTTCTAAGGAACGTAAGCAGCACGTTGGCTCGGGCCCGAAGGTAAGCCGAGAGATGAAACCGTTAAGGGACTTAGCATGCGAGGGTCTGAACATAAGCAGTATTTCAATTTTCATGTTCTAGCAAGCAATACAAGTTGGGATTATTCCCTTAGCTAGGTGCGTTGGATTTATTAGCATGCAGGGGGTGATTCACCTATCGACTAGCATAAACATTCCAGATTTTATGTGTGCTGGCTAAGCAAAGACAAGTTCACCGTAGCCATCCACCTTAGCGATGATTCTCCTCGGTAGAGCGATACGTCAAGCGAGCCTCTGAAAGTCCAAGCCGGATTCCTGTAGGGACAAGTCTGGATATCTTTTGCTTCTCGTTGAGGCAAGGCGGGTCGGGACAGTTGCACTATCGCCATTTGAGACGGCAGTCCGCTTGAGCGGAACGGGGCGTTACAGCACCTCGGTACGTTTTTACATAAAAGTGCCCAACAATCGAGAAAATTGTACTAGGACGGAAATTAGATTTAATTAAATTAATTGAACGCGCACGAAGTTCTGAAATTAATTAGGAGTACCTGGGAATAAAAAATTAAATCGGGCACAAGCGTCTGGGCCATAGAAGATACAGTGTAGAATATTAATAAAATTGGGTCGGTTTGGTTTACTACGGTTCGGTTCGGTTTATTTCCAACTAAACCGGGTTCAGTCAGGGTTTAATTAGGTTTTAATTCTACATCGGTTTTCAGGGCCTTAAAATGATTTCGGGGTCCAATAAATTCACAGAAAATTACCCTATGTCCGGTTTTCTATTTTACACCATAAAATATTATTTTCATAATATTATGATATTATTTAATATCATTTAAAAATATTTTATTCACAAAATCCCTTAGTTTTATTTCTAGAAAAATACAAAAAATTTGGGAAAAAATATATTTTAAAATTTAAGAAAAATCAGGGTGATTACAGTTTTTCTAGAAAATAAGTTCCTAGAATAACATGTTGTGATATCGCTTTTACAACAATGAAGTGTAAGGAAATACAAGCATCATTTTTACATATATGAACATTTGTAACCTTAAAAGGTGTCGTAAGAGCTTTGTTATTAGCAGCACTCAAGGTTTGAGTAGTGCGTTCATAATATTTTAATGGAATAATTCCTTCTTTGACGCAGTTCAAATCAGCACCGCTATCAACAAGGACAATAAGGTTATAAATTAATGATTTATTGTGTATAATTAGATCAATTTTTATATACCATTTGTGGGTAATAAAAAAAAATATTTTTGATAGAAAGGAATGATCAATAGATTTTTCTTTTTCTTTTATAACAACAGATTGAACGTGTCGCTCGAAAATGTTATCTTCATTCTCGTTATCACTATTGATAAGTCAATAATGTTCATTCATTTCTTTACTGAGAATAATATTATTGTAGGATTTAACATCCTGTTCAATAAGAGCAAGTATTTGGTGAGTTATTTTATCATTAGACTTTAACTCTTTAATTTTATTTTTTAAAGTTTTTAACTCTCTTTGAAGGTCGTTTATAGATATTGTCTTAGGATTTTTCCCTTTTCTTCAGGCTAAGACTTCTGTCATGGTATAAGGAGTGAAACTAGAAGGAGTTTCTTTAGTTTCATCTTGCAAAATTTTAATAATTTTTGCTTTTATATTTTGGCTAATTTTATTAGTCAAAAGTGACTCGAGAATTTATTTTTCATCTTGACCGGTCAATACATTAATTGACAGACCATTCATTTAATAATAGATATGTAATAATCAACTTTACTCTTAATGGTACATGTTTTGCAATCGCAATCAGTACCACAGTCAGTAGTATAATTTAAAGATGACTCATCACTAGATGAATCAGATTCATAATCAGAATTGATCATGATCTTTAATAGAGTCTTTTTCAACCCTTCATCTTCGATCATATCGATCTTTTGTTTGGTATTACATTTATTCGAATAATGGCCTAGTTTTTCACATTTAAAACACTTGACCTTTTTATTGGAACTAGTATTTTTTGAGAATTTTTTCCTTGTAGGAAAACTCTTTCTTTCATTAGAAAAATATTTAGGATGTTTCATTTTAGAAGAATAACTCTTCTTTCTGTAAGATTTTTCTCTAGAGAATTTTTTCTTAGTATCAGGAGGAGGTTTGATATATTCCATAGCGAATTGGCTACAGAATTCCTCCAATTATTTTCTCTCAGATAACCTTTGAGATTTCAATTGATTTTTTAATTTTAAATTATTGCAAAGGGATAACCCCACTTGAATGCAGGTATTGACCAAATTACCATAAGTAAAATTATTGTATGGTATGATCCTATCATTATTGTTGCGCATTTGTTGTCTAACCTTTTCTGCAAACAGATTAGGAAGACCATCAATAAATTTAGATTTTCAGTGAGCAGAATTAGCATCACTTAATTGCATTACTCTATTTAGAAAGGTATCTTTATACCATCTAAAATGAATGAGAGTAGGGCAACGAAGATTTTAAAGTAGAGTCCTGATACGTTCACCGTTATCAGAAACTAAACCGGTAAAGTGATCACAAATAGTGTTGATCAAGGTCATAACACTATCTTCTGTTTTTCTATTATTTTTAATTTTGACAGCATTAGCAATATCTGCTTTTCTGCTCAAGAGATAAACAATGATCCCACCAGCCTTTTAAAACATCGGTAAAACCATATGGTATAAAGGTAGCAATAGCTCGATCAATATTATTGTTTGAACGGCAAACCGTAGCAAACATTAACATTCGGTGCATCTGATCGCATATTTGTTTATCAGAACAATCATCCATGTTCCATTCATAGATAGTACCACTACTATAGTTATTCTGAATAATGTTATCATTTTCTTCATAAAGAACATTCATAGGAGTAGGACATTTATAATAGTATTTTTGGAGATTAGGCTTCTTATGTTGTTGTTGCATTGGCAGAATCATATCAGAAGCTTGATGATCAATAGTGGTTTGATCATTTTGTAAGAATTTTTGAATAGTATGTATTTGGTTTCGATCTAAATGATCTTCAGAAGTCTGAGAATAACTCTCATTATTAGATTCAATATAAATATATATGAATCATCAGCTATGGAAGAATTTACATCGATGACTGCAATAGTATTCTTTTCTTTAGTGGAAGAATTCCCACTTAAAGAAGTAGCATGTAGCTTCCCAATTAAGCTTTTTATTTCTTTCCCTGTGATTTCAGGAGAGGGTAACTTAAAACTACTAGTATCGCTAGCTGGTTTTATTGGTATGTTGTTAGTTCTTACTTCTTTAGAAGTAGAAGCCTTTGGCATAGTTTTAGGTAATTTAAAGATAGATTTAACCTTGTGAACAACTTCATCAAGGGCAGTCTCCATTCTAACCAACTGAGAACCAATGGTTTGAATATAGGCATTGGTATAGTTATTTTGCTTCACAATTTTTTGAAGCTCTTTTATTTGTTCTTCCTTATGATCGATAATTCAAATAAAGGAAATAGCATCTATCTTTTCGGAGTTAACCAAAATTTTTAGTGATTCATTAGGAGGATATAGAGCACGAATACTTTTACCTGTGTCAGTCATCCAATTCTTATAACCTTCTTCTAGCATGTTAATGCTAGTAAGTTCTTGGTTGATATAGTTCTCAATAAACCATTTATCAAACCATTTGATTTTATTTATCTCCTTGAGATGAGCATAATATTGGTCTTTGAATTTATATCGTTGATCAACAGTATAATTCTTTTCAAACCAGGCTTTGAATTCAACTTCTTCTTCATAAGCCTCTGCTATAATTTTTTGAACATTTTTATCCTGAGTAAAGTCCCAATAATTTGGGTCATTAAAAGGATCATCTTTATTACTATTTAAATTAATAACATTTAGAGAATGAGTACCAAAACTGGCATCATAAGGATAAATAGTATCAGTGGGATCAACCCATTATGATTTATACTCTGGTTTGGCATTGTTATTTTTAATTTTTATATATTTAATTTCTTCTTCCTTTTCAGAATTCTGAGAAGAGTTTTCTCCCTTTTCATGAATAGAAGAAGATCAAAAACTGGAAGATAAAATTCTTGTTTTTATTTGTAGAGTAAATCTAACTTCCATATCTCTATCTGGAGTCTGAATTATCTGATCTAATTGAGTATCCATAATGGGTCTAGACGAAATCGCCTAATTAAGAACCCATCTTTCAAGGAATTGAATTTTATTACATTTAATTATTTTGTTAGCAACGACATTTGATGTTAACAGATTTGTTTCAATCAAAGTCGTCTTATCAGGTTTGGTAAGATGTCTAGCTTTAGGAGCCAAAGTAGACAATACTTTAAAGTGAATACGGTAGAGGATAGCAATGGTTTTTGAACCTTGCTTAAAGTTATAACCGTATGTCTTAAGATTAAAAGTTACTGTATCTAGTAAATTTGTATCTGTAAGAGATAGGCTTAAATTAGGATAAACGTTAAAGTAGACTGGTCCATGGCAAAGACTAGTCTGCATAACTCCCATAAGAGACGGTTGCCAATTTAAACATCTGGCATCTCTTAAAGAAGATATAAAGAAAGCATTTAACCCTTGAAGAGTAAGAGGTTTTAATGCAACCTGAATTAATCCAATATGGATAAAATTATAAGCATCATTCCCTATATAGGGTTCAAGGTCTTTTTCAGAAAAAAAAACCTGATAGAATGCTCTGTATCATTGACTTGAACAGTTCTTTCCATAGTTTTTATAGCAATGGAAGACTTGAAATCAAGCCAACCAATTTTGTAGCTATCCTTTGGCTTAACGCCAGGGATAGTCCATTTATTTAGTTCCTCCATATCTAAAGGAAACTTGCTCATTTGAGCATTTTTTATATATTTGCCCTTTAATATGGTCTTCTTGTTGTCTCCAATGGACAATGGATTACTCATCCAAAGAAAGAGTGAGAGGGTCTACTCCGCTTTTCCTGAAATAGTTTAGTAAACAAAATAATATAAATAATACCATTATATTACTATATTATGGTTAAATAAATTTTAAATTTGTAAAACATAAGAAGTTTTAGAATGCCTTCATAGTTAATCAGTCATAGCACGACTGTCAACGACTTTTACGGCTGAAACGGCTTAACCAGCCAAAATAGCCAACGTGACTTGGGTGTCGTTCCACTAGACTTTGATTATTCCTAGAAGTAGTCATTCTATAACTTAAATGAATTACATAATAAGAAAAAAAAATCCTTACATAGTGAATGATAATAGTATTAATTAAAACATGAAAACTATTTCTACTAACAACATCTCAGAGAAAATGGAGTAGAATCACCTCAGCCTTGAGCCATTCTGGCACTGATACCAATTGTCAGACTTATGAAGATCATTTAGATCAAAACCAGATACATACTATTCAAAAATCCTTTCAAAATGATCAAACTACTATTGATCAAGCTTCTGATATGATTCTGCCAATGCAGCAGCAACATAAGAAGCCTAATCTCCAAAAATTTATTATAAACGTCCTACTCCTATGGATGTTCTTTATGAAGAAAATGATAACATTATTCAGAATAACTATAGTGGTGGTACTATCAATGAATGGAACATAGATGGTTGTTCTGATAAACAAATATGCGATCAGTTGCACCGAATGTTAATGTTTGCTACGATTTATCGTTCAAACAATAACACTGATCGAGCTATTGCTACCTTTATAACATATGGTTTTATCGGCGTTTTAAAATGCTGGTGGGATCATTGTTTATCTCTTGAGCAGAAATCAGATATTGCTAATACTGTCAAAATTGAAAATAATAGAGAAACAGAAGATAGTGTTATGACCTTGATCAACACTATTTGTGATCACTTTACTAGTTTAGTTTCTGATAATGGTGAATGTATCAGGACTCTACTTCAAAATCTCTGTTGCCCTACTCTCACTCATTTTAAATGGTATAAAGATACATTTCTAAATAGAGTAATGCAATTAAGTGATGTTAATTCTGCTTACTAGAAATCTAAATTCATTGATGGTCTTCCTAATATGTTTGCAGAAAAGGTTAGACAACAAATGCACAACAATAATGATAGGATCATACCATACAGTGATTTTACTTATGGTAATTTAGTCAATGCATGCATTCAAGAGGGGTTATCCCTTTGCAGTGATTTGAAATTAAAATATTAATTGAAATCTCAAAGGTTATCTGAGAGAAAATAATTAGAAAAATTTTGTAGCCAATTCGCTATGGAATCTATCAAACCTCCTCCTGATACTAAGAAAAAATTCTCTAGAGAAAAATCTTACAGAAAGAATAGTTATCTTCTAAAAGAAAATATCCTAAAGATTTTTCTAATGAAAGAAAGAGTTTTCCTACAAGAAAAAAATTCTCAAAAAATACTAATTCCAATAAAAAGGTCAAGTGTTTTAAATGTGGAAAACTATGTCATTATTCGAATAAATGTAATACCAAGCAAAAGATCGATATGATCGAAGATGAAGGGTTGAAAAGACTCTATTAAATATCATGATCAATTATGATTATGAATCTGATTCATCTAGTGATGAGTCATCTTTAAATTATACTACTGACTGTGCTACTGATTGCGATTGCAAAGCATGTATCATTAACAGTAAAACTGATTATTACAAATTTACTATTGAAATGAATGGTCTGTCAATTAATGTATTGACCAGTCAAGATAAAAAAAAATCTCGAGTCACTTTTGACTAATGAAATTAGCCAAAATGTGAAAGCAAAAATTATTAAGATTTTGCAAGATGAAACTAAAGAAACTCCTTCTAGTTTCACTCCTTATACCATGACAGAAGTCTTAGCCCGAAGAAAATAAAAAAATCCTAAGACAGTATCTATAAACGACCTTCAAAGAGAGTTAAAAACTTTGAAGAATGAAATTAAAGAGTTAAAGTCTAATGACGAAATAACTCAGCAAAGACTTGCTCTCATTGAACAGGATGTTAAATCCTACAATGATATTATTCTCAGTAAAGAAATGAATGAACATTCTCGAATTATCAATAGTGATAACGAGAATGAAGTTAACATTTTCGAACGACAGATTCAATCTGTTGTTATAAAAGAAAAAGAAAAATCTATTGATCATTCCTTTATATCAAAAATAGATTTTTTATTACCCACAAATGGTATATAAAAATTGATCTAATTATAAACAATGAATCATTAATTTATAAACATATTGCCCTTGTTGATAGCAGTGCTGATTTGAACTGCGTCAAAGAATGAATTATTCTATTAAAATATTGTGAACGCACTACTCAAACCTTAAGTGTTGCTAATAACAAAGCTCTTACAACACCTTTTAAGGTTACAGATGTTCATATCTGTAAAAATGATGCTTGTATTCCCTTACACTTCATTGTTGTAAAAGATAGATCACAACATGTTATTCTAGGAACTCATTTTCTAGAAAAACTTATGCTTATCAAGGAAATTAATAAACAAGAAATTTTCACTTGTTATAAGGGAAAGAATATTACTTTTGAATTTATCACAGATCATGTGATAAAAAATTTGAATGAAATAAAAGAAGTTGATTCGAAGAAAAATCAGATAAACTTTATAAAAGTAGAAATTTTTCAGTTGAATAATTCTAATCAGCTTGAAAATTTTGAGATAAAAAATAAAATAAAACAAGTTGAAGACGAGTTCATACGCCAAACTTGTAGCAATATCCCAAATGCCTTTTGGGATAGAAAATAACATATTGTTTCTCTTCCTTATGAAGAATCCTTCAATGAAAGAGACGTTCCGACTAAGGTCCGTCCTTGTCAAATGAACAATAATTACCTTGAGTTATGCAAAAAAGAGATCAATGATCTTCTTAATAAAAAAAAATTATTCGAAAATTCTACTCTCCCTGGAGTTGTACAGCATTTTATGTTAATAATAATGATGAAAAGGAAAGAGGTGTTCAACGGTTAGTTATTAACTATAAACCTCTTAATAAAGTCCTTAAATGAATAAGATATCATAATCCTAATAAAAGGGATTTGCTTAACTTATTATAACAACGACAACAACATTAATAATTAATTATTAATGTTGTTGTTGTATAATAATAATAATAATAATAATAACAACAACAACAACAACAACAACAACAACATTAATAATTAATTATTAATGTTGTTGTTGTTGTTGTTGTTATTATTATTATTATTATTATTATCCCAATGAGGAGTTCCGAGCACTTCTATCAATTTTTGTCGGAAGTGAAAAGTGTAAACAGTGCACTATTGGAACTACTATTCATAGGAGTTCCGGTTTTCTTGAATAGTACAACCAAACAACCGAAGATGAAAAAAAAAATCAAAACTTGCAATGAGCAGTGTAAAATTGCACTTTCAAGGGTCGGACTTCCGCGAACCAAACACACCCTTTAGTATTGTATGCCACTGATAGCTTTGACAACATACATGTCATCCTAACTATGTCGCTCGCTCCAGACGTACGGTGGTTTAGATGGAATTAATGTTGAGCGTGAGGAGGACCCTTAATGGTGGCAGACATTTCCTCAATAATGGTGGCTTATAGCAAGGGAGGGCCGGTTCGAGGTGGGTAACAAAAGATTCGAGGGACAGGAAAGAAGATAAAGGGTGGTGTGGTAAAGAAGGTGAATGGTTTTCTTTTCAGAAAATTTCTAAAAAAATAACGAAGTATAGTAAAATAATAAGTAAGATAATAAGTTAGTAAAAATTTTAAAAAGGTAATGTATTGTCAAAAGCGTCACCAACAGCAATGACAACATGAATGTAAATCCAAGCACAAGTCTGTTGAACATAAACAAAAAAAAAAAAAATCGTCACTAAAAGTCTAATTTTGTTACTAAAATTCGTCACTAAAAAATTTTATCAGCCCAACTCAGCCAAGTCAAATAAAAAAAAATTTACTATCATATCTTCATTGTTGTTGGCGACACATTACATTTTTCAAAAATTCACTAACGTTACTACCTTATTTATTATTTTACTATACTTCGTTATTTTTTTAGAAATTTTCTGTTTTCTTCTAGCGGTGGTATCCCTAAACTTTTTATTCGTCTTTTGGCGGTGGTATCCCTAGAGTGTGTTTGGTAGGAGAAAAAAGTGGGAGGGAGAAAAATGGAGGAGAAAAAAGTGAAGGGATTACTTTTTCCTCCTGACCTAAGTAATTCAATTCTTCCAAAAGTGGGAGAAAAAGTGAAAGAAAAATTTGAGACTTATATTAATTAACAATTATACCCCCATATAAATTGTATTATTTTAAAATTATTCATGAAGTCAAATGGTAAATAAATGTATTTAGTTGAAGATATAATTGGTAAAACCTATATTTTTTAATTTCTTTCTTTCCACTTTTTCATCCATACCAAATAAAGCAAAGTGCATCTCTTCTATTTTTCATCCTTCCTACCAAACAAAAAGGAAGGAAATGATCTTCCTTTTTTTTTTCTTTTTTTTCATATGGAAGGAAAATGCACCCCTCTTTTTTCTTACTTCCTATGGTTTTTCTTGGTTACAATAATTTCAACTTCCTAAAATCAGTCTGTAATTTCTGTAGAATTTCAAATTTTCTTTTAATTGGAAATGCTTCTTATACATCAGCTGAAAAGATACCTTACATGTAAGAAATGGAAATTTATCATAATTTCTAGGAAGACCATGTCTCAGGTTTAAGATCTGCATGATAGGAATTACTTTCGATGCAAATAATTCCAACTTTGAGCAACGCACCACTGGTCACATAAAATAACCAAGGCCAACTTACATTGCAAGTAATTGGAGTTTGTGTCTGCCATAAGCCATGACAGTTTTCTTTACATAATAATTACAAAAGAAATGTCACCATAATTTTGGTACACCAAGGGATAATCTAACAAAGTTATTCAGATCGAAAACATGCACCGCAAATTTAATGAACCACCGTAGCTACCAAGACTTGGGAAGTGAACTTCCATTTCACTTGCCTCATGCCAACAGCTTCCCATTTTGAAGTACAATGCATCAGAACGACCATACAAGTCCATTGTAGCAAGGAGAAATACAAATTAAATGTCATTGCAACTATGAATTGAAATTCTCTATCAAAAAATTCGTAACTGCTAGGGGGAGGGGCAGTTCAAATTACACTTGGACTATATCAAATTACAGTTTGATTATTTGAAACAAGGGGCATGCTACCCAATAGATGAGGATGCTTGATTATTTACATTTACGGGGTCGCTCTTAACACAGATGGTAGTTGTCAGTCAACTTCCAGCACCACTTTACCAGGGACAAGCCTCTTCTCTTTTGCTTCATGAGCCTCTTTTACCTGGGTGATAGGAAATGTCCTCTCCACGGGTATCTTCATCTTACCAGCTTCCAATAGCCTCCGTATCTCGTCCAGTCCCTCATAATCAGCCCTCATAAATGTCCACCAATATTCTAAAAAGCATAAAAATATCATTATTTACTGCAAGAATCTCAGCAGTTTGCCAACCAAGAAAGTTATTATTGAGATATGAAACATAAACAAAAGTCATATTCTTTATAAAAAGAAAAAAGAAAAAAGAAAAAAGTAGAAAAAACCAAAAACAAAATAATACTTTGTAGAATATGATCCCCCGCAACATACAGAACGGGTTCGGCTTACCATACCTCAAAGTAACATATACAGTAAGAGGACAGAAATATACTTCATAGTGAGGAACAAAAGCTTTCAGAAACAAGCTATAGTTGATATTAGAAACACGCTTTAGCATGCATCATTGTTCCAACAGGCAAGGTTACTACTACTGACGTAATATATCTTACTTAGGATCGTAGCTTATAAAAGCTTCGAAGGAAGGATTATTAAATACACTTAAAACCCAAGCAGTCATGCCAATGATGTTGGGAAGGGGTGGATACTGGTTCGGCCATGATATACAAATGTATGAATTCTTACCGAAGAACAAAAGCTACTGCTGTGGATTAGATTAATGTCTGCAATGTGGTACTGAGCTAACAGTTACCAAAACCCTGGCATCCAGTAAAGCTATTAACACTAATATAGCAGTATTGCATATGTATGCCTTGTCCTTTCCTTAGAAACACATTCTTCATCGATATTGATGAAATAACCCCTTTCTCAGAGAAGCTATCATACCTATTCCATGAGAATATCGATACCGAAGTTGTTTCTTTAGCAAAATAGCAGTAGCTGTGGGAAGACCTATAGCAAGTCCATATCTGTCGGCAACAGATGCAGCTTCTCCCTACCATAGGTTAAAAAAAAATCGAAGTGCAGAGAAAGCATGTGAGAAAAAATAAATAAAAGAAATTTGAAAATGCTGAGGATAAAAATCTGGTCAGGAGGATACCTGTAGTGTCATATAATGGCCACCTCTCTTCAAAAGGTTAATGCCCAATCTTTCAGTTTCTGGTTTCCCTATAGTGTCTAGAACAGCATCAAACTGACCTTTAATTGCTAACTCAATATCCTGTGAATCAAGTAAATTGTTTGACAAAATGCAGTTAATATGCATTCATTTAAGCTGGTTTACCTAAAAGCTGGAAGATGGCTCACAAATCCAATCTTATCATGATACGAAATGCATCTTCATGCCACTTATAATAAAGCAGTATTTGCGTATCTTATGCACAAAAGTTGCACAATTGTGAAAGTTTCATTGTATCCAAAGTTTACCAAAAAAATGCTAGTTTGTTCTCAAATACAGGTAACCACCCTGAAACCAAAACAGTCGCAGGCTAAAAGAAATAAATGAAATTGTTCATAGAAATATTGAGAAAATTCACACTTTTATATTTTATATTTTATATAGTGATAATCATAAATAGTTTCTCAAGATCCTTTGCTTATATGTTTCATCTCATAATAAACCAATTCTAAATGAACAGGACTCAACGACCATGAGAAATCAATAGTCAACAAATATCTTAACCCGTAATTGCATATCAAGAACTTATCACTGAATTCACTTATGGGGACATATTTAGAGAAAATTATTGAAATCCCTCATCATGTTAACCATCGAGATGTTATTTTGTAATATAGCCCCACTCCAACGCCACCCACCACCACCATCCAACCCTGGTTGTTAGATTGCTAGTTAAGAAAAGATTTGTCGTGCAAGGAATGAAAATGGAACCCAAAAAAAGGTTATTTGCAAAGATCCATCGTCACTCTCCCCCCAAATTGCTGTCTATCTATGAGGTGAGTAGACGCCACCTTCACCAAGGTTGCTAGATCTAGAAAGGAGAGGACAGCGAAAAGAAGATAAAGCTGAAGTTGGGAGTAAGGAAGAGAGGCAGGGTCAGCTGGTCACTGCTAGCCCCGCTGCTCGCCAGATGGGGCAGAGGGTAAGAGAGAATGGGACAAGGAGGGAGGACTGTTTTAGAGGGGGAAAACTGTATTGTGTTCTTTTCTTTTTCTATTTCTTTCTTATTACTCAGATGGTATTTCAAGCCTATTTTTCATGTTTACCAATCTGACATACAAGGAAAAATAAATCTAGGGGATATTATTTTTTGGAGAAACATTGAGTCTGTTTCTTTGTGATATTTTACCCACAGACAAGCATAAACTCTAATCATCATATCCAGTCGACAAACATAGTACCACCAAAATTGTTTGAGACATGAGATTCTAATCTCATAAGTACTAAGTAAAAAAGCTTTTATCATTAGATCAGTCGAGTATCACTACCTCAGTTGTATAATCAATTGCATGCTCGGCACCAACAGCCAAAACACATTCAATGCTCTGACTTCCACATGTAGTTGTTACATTGCATCCTGCAGCTACTGAGAGCTGAATAGCAGCTAGCCCAACTGCACCTCCCCCACCTAACACCAGAACATTTTGTCTGCAAAAGTAATACTAAACACTAAAAAAGGCAAATTGTATGAGTTTCTCTTCACTAACAGGCAGCCGATACATTTGAAGAGCAAAGGCAACATGTAATAATCATTAAAGCTATTTCATGGTATTGTAGAAACAAAATTGGGACACGTAGGTAGAAATATAATTTTCAAGAGAAATATACAAACCAAAATCACTGTCATGGCAGTTTACCTAATCAATGTTGGGAGCTTCTCTAAAGCAGTTCCCATAGAATGTGCATATTTAATGAATTATGTATGCAACGATAGTTTATTATAAAGCTTGATGTGAAATAAGCTTTTTGGCCGATAATCATAAGGTACTCACTTTAATATGGAGAACCAAGAACAATGGGTAAATCCAAGGGAGTCGATCAAAAGCATTACTCTGGACAATTATAATAGATGGGAAGCCAAAAAATGGGTCACAATCTACAACAAGAAAAAGGAAGAAAACTGAAGCAGTGACAGGGAAAGGCTACCGAAAAGTATAGCTTTTGACTACTAAATTACAAGACATCTTAAGCCAAACGCTCACTAGCTATTATTTGTATCTAGATGTATCAACTCTTGGCAACAGCTTTCAGCATTTCACCTCCAACTCCAACTGATGCTGGAAGGACAAGGTAGATTATGCACTGTTTGATAAGACTTCTCAAATGCTACTTTCAGGATTCTTACTACCAGTAATTCCTACCATTACAAAGATTTATAGGCGTCCCTGTGTCACAAAGCTCACATTTATGCAGGGATTGGGAAGAACTGGAGATGCTTATTCACAAAAAAAAAAAATACGAAAACGTTTATGTAGTACTTATCTATTACAGCAATAAGAAGTGATACAGGAAAAGAAGGAAGGCCAGCATGCAAACTGCATATAGTTTTAATGCCACCATCCAACTCATGGTCAAGAAATATTTAAAGCTTACACAAAAGAAGGGTTAGCTGATAAAGCATATGGACCCTGGTGGAGATACCAACTTCAACCAAACTATAGACAATGCAGAGTGATAATAGCAAAAAGGATTTACATTTAAAAATAGACACCTAGATCCTAAAGATAATGTTGATGCAAATGACCTCACAAGAAACAATGGAAAGTTTGCAGTACAGGACATTGGGCAAGTTCAGGAAAATGAAGAAACTAGAATAACGAGTAGTGCGTTCTTTAGCCCACATCTGAATAAGCTGAAAGCAATGAAGCGGAAAGGATGGAAAGAGGAGATACTAGTGATAATGTCATGAGGTTACTTGGTGCAAATTTGTACACATTATAATGCAATTCACCCAAGCCTATCTAGCCCCAAGCGTCGATCCTTAGGTATTCTACACCAACCAAGACGCCTGCCCAGCAATCATGTTTTATATTGCATAACTACAGACAAAAGAATCAGTCTTTTCACATTTTATCTAATCGAAAGTTAAGTGTTATCAATTGTTTATACATTGATAACCATATCTACAACCATTAAGTTTGTCCTCCCAAATGTTTAGGATCAGCCTTGTTTAAAATCTATAACACTGAAATCCTGTATCCTAATCTGATTCATGGGACAACATGGTTACAGAGTTTGAATTTGGTGTTGGCATCTTGCCCTAGAAACATGATGATGGAACCCACATGGCAACCTCGCAAACAAATCAATTGCTAATATCCCATCCTTCAAGCATACAAAAATAAAAGGAGAGTATTTTGAATGGTTTGGAAATAGAAATATCCTAAAGTTTAGTCGTTGTCGCCAACTAGCAAACTTAAACCCACCAAATAAGTGCTTATCCACTTGGGAAAACAATGAAACAAGATGAACACTTTTTCTTTTCTCCTTTCAACTTTGCATGTCAAGTCAAACCCTTTAAGCCTACACTTCTGCTCCACGTAGAGGGTGTTGCTTGGCGCAATGGTAAGGCTTAATCCTGGATCTTGACTTTACAGGCAGAATCTAATTTCTTATCTAGAGAACTAAATCCTACTATGATATAATTTGGAGACAACACCAAGTATGACATGTGATGGCGCATTAAACTCAGAATTCAAAGTTCATATTTTGCTAATCAACATTTTAAACCTGTGGGCTCAACATAGAAAGGTCTAGCAATTTACTACAAATTGAATCCATTCCTTAAAAGAGTTGCCTTTGGATTCTTGAAAGTATTTGAACTTCTCAAGGGAACAGGATATACAACAGGAGAAGAAGTCTAAGCAGCCTGACACTGGATCTTGAAGGTCTTTTCTTACAAGACAAATTGAATCCATTGTAATAGTGAAAGTTTGGAGATGGAGAGGAGAAGGAAAAAAAAGTAGGAGAAAAGAGAATATGATAAAGGAGATTGCAAGGGCCTTAAACCCTAGGTTGCATCTCATGTCTATTTATATTGATATGCAATACACCCACAATTACTATTATACTCTCATATGATAAATAACAAAATAAAATAACTCTAACACCCTCTCTCAAGCAGGAGCATATTAGATCAGACATGCTCAGGTTGCTACATAAATCAGAAAATGGACCACGAACAAGTGGTTTGGTGAGGATATCATCTAATTGATCCTCTGACCGAACATAAGGAGTGACAATCTGCTTATTCAACAACAAATCACGAACAAAATGACAATCCACATCGATATGCTTTGTGCGCTCATGAAACATCGGATTACTTGCGATAAACATTGCCAACTGATTATCACAATACATCTCCATCGGAATTGGAATCATAATCCCCATTTCATGAAGAAGAGACTGCACCCACATCATCTCAGAAGTTGTATGAGCCATCACACGGTACTCGGCCTCTACACTAAAACGAGCCACAACATTCTGCTTCTTACTACGCCACGTGACAAGATTGCCACCCAAAAAGGTACAATAGCCAGGAGTAGACCTCCTATCACTGCGACTGTCTGTCCAATCAACATCATTGAACCCAGTCACCGTAAGCAACTGGAAAGGTTTGTACAACAAACCCTTTCCAGGCGCACCCTTCAAATATCGAAGAATGCGAGAGATAGCCTCCCAATGTGGTTGTCGAGGGGCATGCATAAACTGACTAACTACTTCAACTACATATGTGATGCCTGGTCGAGTAACAGTAAGATATATAAGTTTGCCAACCAAACGTCTATAATATCCAACATCCTCAAATAACTCTCCCATGTCAGCATCAAGCTTATCATGATAATCCATAGGAGTCTCAACTGACCGACACTCCAACATCCCAGTCTCGGAGAGCAAGTCTAGAACATACTTACGTTGTGACAGATACACACCCTTCTTAGATCGAGCAACCTCGATTCCAAGAAAATATCAAAGAAGACCCAAATCTTTAGTATGAAACTGACGACTAAGGTAGGCCTTCAAGTCCACAATCCCAGCATGATCACTCCCAGATATAACGATATCATCAACATAAACAATCAACACGATAATACTTGTTGAGGAAGAATGGCAAAATACTAAATGATCTGATGTGGTACGCCGAAAGCCATACTGAATGAGAACTGAACTGAACTTGTCAAACTAAGCACAAGGTGACTGTTTCAGTCCATATAATGCTTTCTTCAATCGACATACGAGTTTTTTATTTCCTGCTACAACATATCCCGGTGGTTGATCCATATAAACCTCCTCATGTAAGTCACCATGAAAGAAAGCATTCTTTATGTCCAGCTGATATATAGGCCATTGGTGATTAACCGCCACAGAAATAAGAATCCGAACTGAATTCAGTCGAGCCACTGGAGAGAAAGTCTCCATATAATCCACACCATATGTCTGAGTATACCCTTTGGCAACCAACCGTGCCTTGAGGCGCTCAACAGAACCATCGGGGTGATACTTAACAGTATACACCCATCTACAACCCATTGTCTGCTTTCCAACAGGAAGTGATGTAAGCTCCCAAGTCTGATTTTGATGTAAAGCATACATCTTTTCATCCATTGTACTTTTTCAACCAGAAGATGACGTAGCCTGCTTGTATGTTTTGGGAATGAAAATAGAAGACAATGAAACAGCAAATGCATGAAAAGATGATGAAGCACGGTGTAATGAAACATAGTTAGAAATGGGATGCTTATTCTTTGTGGTACAAAGGCGTTTTCTTTTTCTGAGAGCAATAGGAAGATCTTGATTTGTGGTGATGGGAGCAGAAACCTCATGCACGGAAGATGATTGGTTGAGGGCTGAATTCTGCAGAACCGCTGGCATGTCCTTGGATCTCTGATAAACCTGTAAATGGAAAATGGAGACAGAAATTGATTCAGGAATAACCGGAAGTGGTATGAAAGATATCAAATCTGTTGTAAAAGGAATACAACGGTCTCCTGAAGGAAAGAAAGAGGTAGACTCAAAGAATGTAACATCCGCACTGACATAATATTTGCGTGACTGACAAGGTAGTTCGCACATTTAGTTTCACCGCAGTAATCGACTTTCCCAATTCATCATTATGAATAACAGTAAAAGGAGAACCACCTCCGCTACCAACACCACTATTAACCTCGCTAGAAGATTCGGTCCCCACCATACTTGCAGATGCAACAGAAAGATGAGGCCTTTGAAGTCCTAGATCTTACAACGAACCTCAACCGACGACGAATAACCAATGGAGATCTGTAGAAACCCTAGATCTCATAAACGAACCACGAATGACCACGAACAACGAACGACGAACAGCGAATCATGAAAAGTAGACGAAAAACACCCGAAAAAAAAGTAGAAGTTTGGAGATGGAGAGGAGAAGGAAAAAAAGTATGAGAAGAGAGAATATGAGAAAGGAGATTGCAAGGACCTTAAACCCTAGGTTGCATCTCATGTCTATTTATATTGATATGCAATACACCCACAATTACTATTATACCCTCATATGATAAATAACAAAATAAAATAACTCTAACAGTAATCTTAGTCGTTCACAATCACATTTCATCACTTCTTCTGATTCATCACAAATTTTAGTTACACTGAACCCGTTCGGAGTGACATTTACCTTTATTCAAGTGACAGCATACAACAGCAGACAGAGTCTAAAGGCAGTCACCATTTTTATTTATTTATTATTGCTTTTTTTTTCTCTTGAGATAATGCAGCCATAATTTCTTTCCGCTTATCACCCTTATCTTCTACAAAATTAGTCTGACACAGGATTCTAAAGGTCTCTTATTCCTACAATTAACCTTTGCTAACCCCATAGTTGTATTAGTCCTTGATTCATCAAAAAGTTAGTTACATTGAACCCATTTCGGAGTGACATAGGCCTTTAGTCAAGTGAAAGAGTACTAGTGCTTGGAGAGTAAGTTAAACAGCTGCTATTATGACTGGTGTAATAAGAGAACTCTCAACTAAGTAATCATGGCTAGTTGTTAACTCACTTCTGAAGAGTTAATTAGCTTGCCACATTCCTCAGACAATGATAACAAAGGTATTCTAGCTTTGCTATTGAGGATACAGTCATGGTCCATGGCATTCCTAGTAGAATATGGGTGGCGACCAAGGGAAAAATGAAGCATAGGGAAAAAATGAAGCATCACATTCTGTCTACTCATGAAGAAAAATTTAGTAAAGTGTACCTTATCATTGTTGTCTAACAATGACAGCTTGCTATGGCTTGGATATTGCACAAAGTTCAAGTTCTTTTATAATTAAGTTCCCTTCTACCAATATTAACCGATTTTTTTTTGCAATAACCAATGAACCTTCCAGAGCACAGACAACATATGTGAGGAAATATGATATTCCTTTACATAACACCAACATAAATTGTTTGTCTCAGTAGAAATTTTTTATGTAGCACATGGATACTCAAAAAGATTTAACTTTCAGACCCTAAAAAGCCTTTAGTAACATTCCACACCTTCAGAATCCTTAATTTGTACACAAAGCAACCTTCTACATCATAATTGTTTGTTCCAATAGCCTTCAGTAGAAAATTATGTAGCACATGGATACTCAAAAAGATTCAACTTTTAAACTAACCACTAAAAGGCACCTTCAAAATCCTCAATTTGTATACAAAGAACCTTCTACATCATAATTGCTTGTTCCAAATGACTTCTTAGTCAAATTTTCCACGAATCCGAAGCAAAATATGGTAAACTTATCCAGTAACTTACAACCTATCACCAAAGTTTTCTTACATATATATAGCTATAAACTATGCACTATTGGATCTACCTTCCCTCTATAACAACAGCATAAATATCTATATTTTATTTTATCGTGCAACTTGTGGAACTTAAAATTTAATGACTTTCAGTTACTGATAGAGAGACATGGTCTATGTTATCAAGACATCAAATATTAGAAACTCAATTTAAACCATTATATCAATCGGATGATTAACATAAGGTATCTAACATAGGATACCCTTTATATTTCACATGATATAGCTTAACACTGTCACCAACTAATTTTCCAATTTTTAATCTAAAAAACACAGCAAGAATTACAAGCATACACAGCAAGAATTGCAAGCATAGAACCCGTCTTTGAAGATCAAAAGCGATGAAAATGTAAGTTAAGAATTTCATGAGTTTGAATTTTTTTAACTAGAATCCTAAACATGGTCAGTATAACTATGAAATTGAATCATGGAAACCTCTGATACCTCACTAACTTCCTTGCTATCACAATATTTCTAAATTTCTCCCTCAAAATTTTCATGAACAGAAATCGTCAATCAAAAGAGCTGGTAAGGAAGCCAATCCTTGTCTAGCTCTGCTGACAGCTAAGGGGATGGAGAAAGATTATGCTGATTACAGTAGGATCCCTAAGAGGCCAGCTAAAAAATGAGCCTCCTGCCTCTCATGTTTTCTTATATAGAATGAACGGTAGCAGCAAAGAAAATAAGGTAAGGTCAATTAAAGAAAGACATGGGTCATCCTCCTTTTAATAGATAATCTATAAATCCCAATTTGATTAGGTTTGGAAACTAAGGTAAAGGAGTCTTAACACTTACAGACTCAGGGAAGTACTGTAACGTAGATTACAGTTCGCATGAACACTCATCAATAGTTGTCTCAGGGAAGTACTGTAACGTAGATTACAGTTTGCGTGAACACTCATCAATAGTTGTCAATGATGACCTTCCCTAATAATTACTCAACTCTCAGTTTTCATTCCCTAAATTTGAGTCTATGTGAGGGTCTAATCATTAAAGTTATCAATCTTCTACGAGAAAGATTCGAGAGTTTATCTAATAATGTTTTTTTCTTCTTCATTATATCCTGTTAAATGTTACCTCATTTTCTGTTTTCCTGTTTCATGTAAATTCTAGAACAGCAGCATTCATCCTAACTAAATTCCGTACTTCCCTGAAAACCCTAAACCATTTAGCTATCACTCACATAGGATCCAACAAGACAGCTAGGTTCTCAAATATCAATCTGAATAAAAAAATTTACCTAAGCTAAGAGAATAATTTTGTGGAGACTTTGAATTTGCTTATTATTCTAAACATCATGTGTGTTGTCTTTCAATAGATTCCAGTGACCACTCTATCTTTTCTTTTCACTTGTGCAAGGAGAAAGGGTGATGCTCGCAATCCCCTTTACTTCTGGTTGGTCAATACCTCCACACCTTGCCTGCATTGCACTTCCCTTTCAGCAAAAGTTAATTCACATCGACATCTTATATTAAATCGATTCTATGACTAGGAAACCAACACATTTGATTTCACAACACATAAGTCATAACATCTTGATTTATCTTCTTCATCAGAATCTACAAATATCTATGTAGGAGTATGTGGCACAGATACTTCAAAAGAGGTCCTGTACCCATATTTAATTGTATTAGGATACTCGGATACTTAAAGGGATATACATCAGAAACCCTATATTTTAAAATGCTACTTACCGTATTTAAGGTGTTTAAGGTGTATCAACGAGTTAAAGGAGAATAAAGTACATAATAATGCTAGCAAGAAGATGACGTAATACTAGAAAGATATGAAGTAACAAATACATTTTTATCATAGCTTACCTTATTTTAATATAACAAGATTTTCTTGTCCACAAATCAACTCCTAGCATTCGCTATTTTCATTTTAGCGAAACATAACTATTTGTGTTCTTTAAAGCTCTAATTTAATTTTTATTTCTATGTTAACAAAGGTTAATATGTTATTTGTATATTTATTTATTATTGTATCCCTCATATACCAAATCCCATTTTCTCAAGATTGTGGTGTCAGCATATCCGTATCATGTTGTAATGTGTTGTATATGCTACATAAATGTAGTATAAATCTTTGAAAGCCTACCAACTTCTGATAACTCATTTGAAAATTAGAAGCATAATAACTTCAACCAAAGGTGTAACATAAAAGGACCACTCTTAAGAAACTACTCTTCCACCCCCATGCATACAATGGAACTGAGACCAATAAGCGTCAGCTCTTAATTTTGCTTATATAGAAATTGATTTTCCTGTATTTGATCAACACGAATAGATTTCAGAATCTCAGATCATAAGAAAATTTTAATTCTCTTAACTCCCAATATTGTGAATTTATAAGCTAACATCATTAAAAAAAAATGTTAACTAGAAAAGATAAATAAACAATGTGCCTTGCAAGCTTATTAAGAATCATTTTTTGAATTCGCAGAACCATTATCTAAGAGACAAGATAGAGCATTTGGCATACCCTTCTGATATTCTAGCAGTACTTTTTAGAGCACGCCATGCAGTCAATGCAGCAAAAGGAACAGCACTTGCCTCCTACAAAATCACAGGCACTTATGTTGGAACTCCGTATTATGACAAAAGAAATCCTCCCGCACATGATTAAGCAATAATACAAACTACATCACATCAAACAGAAAGAAACATAAAATCTTCAAAACAGTAAAACCCTAATAAGCGCTCTTTAAAGCAACAAACGTGACAGTCAATAACATACAACAAACACCTAGAAAGCTAGAATAAGTTTCAGAGATTTTGAAGATCCCATCTTAAGATATTATGAAACACAAAAAATTGGTATTCAACATTTTACATATTTCAAGAAGTTATACCTCTTATGTATCCTTAACCCTTGCTGTCTGACCACAGCAATTTCATTATAATAAGATTCCCAAAACTCAATCATATTTGGTACCCACTTAAAGATGCTACACTCTTTTGTGATATTTGTTACAATTTACAGGCATAGTACAAGTGAAAATAAAGGTGACTAGACAAAAATCCAAAATGAGAAATCCTCATCAGAAGATTAATAGTATACAGTCTGTATAAAGAAAACAAACTCGATCTCACTGATACTAGTTTCAAATCTAGGGTAAAATATATAGTAGATATTATTATCGCTACTGAAGAGAAAAATGTCAGCAAAATATATAAATTTAAAAATTACATATTACAAGGTAACAAAACCTGCTCAAGACAAAACATTGGCAAGGAAACATACTACTACTTTACTATAAAAAGGATGAATCGCCAAACCACGTGTGATATTGCAAGGAAACATACTGCTACTTTACCATAAAGAAGACGACTTGCCAAACTTACCACATGTGATACTGACTCTGGTTTCACTGTTAGTTCATCTTCTGATAGAATAGCATAATCAGTGTAAGTGCCTCTCACAGCAGTTGGCTGTAATGCACCAAAAACTTCCTGTCCAATAGTAAGTGATGAAACTGAAGCTCCAATAGCTGCAACCTCGCCGCTAATATCACGACCCAGGATCAGTGGCAAAAGTGGTTCGAATATAGACCGGCCATACCCGGATCTCATCTGAAGATAGAATGTACAAAGAAATGTAAGTAGTAAATCATATATAAAAGAAGGGAATATGTCTTACTGGCAATCAAGTTGTCTGATTTTAGTGAAATTTGATTAGAGCTTATATCGATGTTAAACGATGAAATTACTTTTTGGGATACGAGACATTAATTTTCCCATAATTCCTTCATGTAGAGATAGAGTAATAGGATGTTGTATTAAGTTAGTATGGACCCCTATTAGTATGATGTGGATTGAGATCTACATAGTACATATTAGATGTGGCACTAAAAGAGAAAATAAAATAAAAAGATGCATAGGACTAACTAAATCACCCACCCCCCACCACCATCACACACACACACACACCCCATGTCAATGAAGCCCGGCTTTGAGAAAACATAGTAGAAACAATAGGGCATGGCCACATTACAAATACAGACAGCAATACTACACAATTCGGAATGACGGATGATGTTTAAGTTGGTTTCAGTAAAATCTATGTTGCACGGACACGAATACGTCAACACAGACATGTTGTCAATTTTGTAGTATTTTGGAGTGTTTATGTTGTGTCCAATACGCCCAGCAAACTCGGCATGGACAATACACAGATTTTTGAAGTCCCCTTGCTTCCTAGAGTAAAATCAAGATTTGATGAAAATGGCCAAGAGATCAAGAGGAGTTACCAAATCCATCAAATCAACAATGAGAATAGAAGCCTGAGATTGACAGATACTATAGCGTTCTAAATTTATGTTGCACAGGCACAAAACAACACATTACACGAGAAGGACACGGCTCCACGGACATGACACTGAGTTTAGCATGTCGTAGATTGTTTTCGGATCGTCACTGTCATGTCCGAAACGTGTCTAACACGGACATTTATGGCACCAATTTATGGGATGTCCATTCTTCCTTGTGACAGGTGTTAGTTAAAATCAATATAACAAGGACAATAATATGACACTAGACAGAGCGGAATGGTGCGCTTTAGAGTGCCTGCGTTGTGTCCAACACGTGTCTATGGATTCTAGTAGGGATCGAGAGAGAGAGAGAGAGAGAGAGAGTGCCCTAAGATCGAGAGGGTTGATGGAGACGGCTCGCGCACGGACGAGGACTTCCCTGGGGTTCAGATCGGGGACGGGGACGGCCGGGCGGAGCTCGAGGGCCTCGGGGCCGCCGAAGCGCGGGAGGACCACGGCCCTCGCCGACGTCGTCGAGAGCCTGCGGCAATGGAGCCTCCACATTTCGGGGACGGGATCGCGGAGAAGAGCGTCGTCGGTTAGGGTGGGAGAAGAAACGGAGGAGTCGAGCAAAGTTTCTTCGTCATCCTCTTTCTCTTTATTTGATCAGAGTGTGATTTGTGTCCTCGTGTCGCGAAGGTGCGCGTGCGATGTGTTCGCTTCTCTTCCACGTGCTCGAAGAGGAGGGAGTGGGGAGGACTGGAGGAGGGGCGCAGTTTCGGCATGCGTATGGCTGGAGATTTCCCGAGGCCTATGATATGAAAGAGGGTGTCATACATGGGGACAATACAATTAAAGGCTTTTTATAAGAGCACTACCATATTTACTTGGGACTAGTTCAGGATTGGGACTAGTCCACTAAGGAGGAAACTTTACTTACACTAATCCATCATTTTACTCATACTAGCCCACTACTCCCAAACCCTCCCAAACACTCCCAAACCCTCCCCACCCCACCGGAGCTCTCCCCCCTCCCGCCGGCCGATCTCCGAAGTCTGTCCTCCTCCTCCTTGTCGATGGCTTCCAAAGTCTCGAAAGAACCAAGGTACAAATCATCATTCTCCTTGTGCTATTGTATTTGCAAAATTGTCCAAAAATTTTTAAAAATTCTATTGCATTTTGAAAATTTTGAGTGATTTTCTTTCCATTCTTCAAATGAGGGCATACAAGTCCTTGGCGGAGTTTAGGATGTAGTTTAGACGTTCACTTGGTTGATCGAACACGATTTTAAGGCATACAATGTCGAAAATCGTCGACATTGTCGAGCAGTATCGAGCGGGACTGTAGAATTTCCTACAGTCCCATATAGATTTAGGACTGTAAGAAAATCGACAGTCCTCTTTATATTAAGGACTGTCGAATTGTCTACAGTCCTAAATTTATATAGGACTGTAGGCATTTCAACAGTCCTAAAAAATTATGACTGTTGAAAATTCTGCAGTCCTGTATACTTACAAGACTGTAGAAATTGCTACAGTCCTGAATGTAAAATTAAATTATTATGTTAAAATAGAAATTAATTTTTTGTCTTATAGTCATGCCCCTGGAAAGGACACTGTGGATGAAGATATGAGAAGACGCCCTACTGCTTCGATGCGTAAGGAACGCACAGTTTCGTGTACTATTGAACCAGGCGTCACTATTCGCGAGCCCGAGGCACGCCCTGAAGTGAGGAAACGTCGATTGACGAAGAAGACTGCCCTTCGTTCCAAGAGACGTGCTCCTCCTAGTTCTTCCGGTTCTTCTTCCTCCTTCGATGAGGACATGCCAAATGTTCCAAATCGGCCTACTGATGGTTCGGGACCTTCTCAGCCTGCAGATAGTCCTGTCGAGAGTCTTCCACAAACTCTCGGAAACCGGACTACTGATGGTTCAGGACCTTCTGAGCAGGCAGATAGTCCAGTCGACACTCGTCCAAACGGTTGCTCTATGTTACCGTCGATCGAAAACCATATTGCATACCAAATATGGAACAATCCGGTAAGTACATTACGTTATGATAAATTTATATATAGTTGTAAGTTCAAAGTTTATTTTACATAGAGGTATAATTTCATCCAATTGTTGACTTTTCAGGAGAGTGGTCGTATGTTGACGGTGATCAACCACGGGAAAAAATGTCATACATGGAGGTATGAATTATTGGGAGATGATGTGAAGGCAAAAATCAGTCCCACCGGTCTACAATATTTGGGTAGCTACTCATATACGACGGTGGATAATGCACTGATTTCAGCATTTGTAGAACGGTGGCATCCAGAAACCAACACTTTCCATCTACCCAATGGGGAGTTGACGATTACCCTTGATGACGTCCATCATATATTGGAACTTAGGGTTGATTGTCGTCCCATGATGAATCAAACTTTTGATGAGTCGAGCATCAACTTTTACGACTATATTGTGGATTATGTATCAGGGTGTCTGGGAGTTGATGCCACTAGTTTTACTAGTCTTCTAGAATTCAAGAAGTCCTACGGACTTCCTCTAAAATATTTGGAGGAGATATTCGCTGAGCTGGCCCCCGAAATTGATAATAACGAAAATGTGGCCCGCGGATATATGCAGTTCATCTTAGGGGCTGTCGGCATTACCGATAAGTCTGGAACGTCCATAAATGCCAAATATCTTCTCAATTTGGACAACATTAACACGGTGGACGAAATATCTTGGGGAAGCGGTATACTAGCATACTTTTACCGCGAGCTTGGTGCGGCATCCCGTGTGGGTTCGAAGACAATATCCGGATGCCAGACTCTACTCCATGTACAGATATATCTTTGTCAACTTGTATACATAAATTTAAATTGTGTTGTTTATTTTTGGACTAATATATTTTTAACCTGGTAACGTGAATGCATGGATATACGAGCACTTTCCAACCCTGCAGCGGGCGAAACTGAACCGAGGGTATGACGAGAACCTGCCTAGAATGTGCCGATGGAAGCCAAGTAAGGAAGATGCCAAACGTTCTCACACATTGGCCGCCCTACGCCATGCACTCGAAGATCTGACGACAGAAGAGGTAAATTTAGACCTAATTTTGTACTTAATTGGTATTAATTTACTACGTTATGCTAAATGACGTTATGCTAAATTTTATGTGGTGCAGATTGTATGAGATCCATACCGTGATTTGCGACAGACTAGCCGTCCATTGCAACCAATCGCCTTATATCACGGTCTTATCAGTTGTCATGAAATCGTAGAGGCTTATATGCCGGATAGAGTGCTCCGTCAGTTTGGCTACGTACAAACTGTCCCAAGGCGCACTTTGAAAATGATAACTCCTCAGCGCGGGACAAAGCCGCTAAACTATATTCCTGATCGTTCAACTGGGTATCGGCCTTCTACACCGAGTGGCAATGCCACATTATTAGAGATACCGACCGGCAAGCAGCAGTCAATATGGCGGAGTGCAGCGACGACTACCTCGCCTACTACGCCGGTGTCGGACTACCGACCTTGTTCCAACGCGGAGGGGATATTGTGTGTGTACCGTCAGATCTTCCTGCCAAATCGGTCTTGTATACTGCACTGGTCAAGATGGTGAGCCTACTTGTAGACCTTAAGTTTGATATTTGTAACTGTGGCTAACAAATTTTTTCATTTTTCATGAATAGGCAAGGAAAGTGAAGAAGTTGGGAAGAAGCCTCGTAAGTTTCCAGGGTTCGAATTATATGACAATCAATGACGAACTCCAACAAATCGACAACGCTGAAGAATTTCCTTTCTTGGAAAATAGAGAGCAACGCACGAAGAGGCGCCATGAAGTTTAAACAATCATTTTGAGTTGTAAAAGTTTGACTGAATATGACTTTTGAGAATTGTCAATATTTGAGCTGTAAAAGTTGTAAAAGTTGTAAACGTTTGACTGAATATGACTTTTGACGATATTGAGGCTTTGAGTTGTAAAAGTTTAAACTTTAATTTTGCCTTGTTGTGACACTTTGAGTTAATTTTGCCTTGTTGTGACACTTTGAGTTAATTTTGCCTTGTAAAAGTTGTATCAAAGTTTAAACTATCAATTTGAGCTGCATACATAACTGTGCATATATGACAGTGGGTAAACTTTAGGACTGTCACAATTTTGACAGTCCTAGTATATACTAGGACTGTCAAAATTGTGACAGTCCTAAAGTTACATAACTGTGCATATATGACAGAGGGCAAACTTTAGGACTGTAATAATTTTGACAGTCCTAGTATATACTAGGACTGTCAAAATTGTGATAGTCCTAAAGTTACATAACTGTGCATATATGACAGTGGGCAAACTTTAGGACTGTCACAATTTTGACAGTCCTAGTATACACTAGGACTCTCAAAATTGTGACAGTCCTAAAGTTATATAAATGTGCATATATGACAGAGGGAAAACTTTAGGACTGTCACAATTTTGACAGTCCTAGTATATACTAGGACTGTCAATATTGTGACAGTCCTAAAGTTACATAACTGTGCATATATGACAGTGGGTAAACTTTAGGACTGTCACAATTTTGACAGTCCTAGTATATACTAGGACTGTCAAAATTTTGACAGTCCTAAAGTCCTGGCAGTCTTACATATTGACAGTCCTAAGTTATTAGTAGCAATGAACAATATTCAGTCAAAATTATCATAACTCCTTTCATTACACAACATACAACATATAGTTCAATATACACTTAAACATACATGGATCAACACAAAATATATTTTAATATACAGTATCAATCGATTAGAATATCAAAGTAGTCGTCCGACATTATTTTTGGATCCTCCATATTTATCATCTTCTTATAGGCAGCCATTGCATCTTTGTAGGGTATCGTCCATGCAATCGCTTCCTCGGGTGCGTGTTTATACCAAAGCGTAGAAGGTGGCGGAATAGGAGAATGAGCGATCAACCTTGGGATGACGAAGTGTTGTCCGACAACCCCTATGCAACATAGATTTGATACTCGGTGTTCGGCCGGGGGGGCACACATTGGAAAGAAAGTATTGTTAATACCTTGTGAGATAATTATAATAGGTAACTTATACCTATTAGAGAATACGTAAGCAACAGGCGGGACATCCATGTAATGGTCTGGCCCGGTAACTGTTTCCGTACAAGGTATGCCTGCCAACAAATCTCCAACAATTTCTTCGCCAAGTATCTGGCTATAGAATGCTAGTCGCACTCCAACTCCTCGTACAGCTCTGCCCTAACCTGTCTCCATCCTGCTTCAACTGAATAACCTAGTTGTCTTGCTAGTGCATGGTATCCACAATGGCCATCCGCAGGAACATCAACAATAGACCAAATGAAATTCCGTATCTCTGGTAGGAAATTATCAATGTATAGACTATAAGAATCAGAAAAGTTATCAAAACCCTCCGCCGTGACTGCATCTATCGTTTTCTGTTTCTTCCCCCTTCGAATAGTTAGCTTACTCTTTTTCTGCGAAAATACCCCCCGATCCATTAAGGACTTTGCCTCCAAACTGCGTTCGATATGTTCAAACAAGGATGGATCTCTTTTAGTTGACTCATCCTCCTTCTTTTTTGCTCTACTCTTTCTTGACTGTGGTCTTCCCTTAGGAGTTCGAACAACGGATGGCTCTTGCAATCGAGTTGTTGTCGGGACTGCAATCTCTTGGATTTTAACCTCAATGGATCTTCTCTCCGGTTCCGATGTGCCACACCACCTTGCGTGCAGTAGTTTCACTTGGGGCAACACAAAGAAATTATCTTGCACTTCCACCGTCGACATTATCGACAGCTGTCGCCAACGTTGATCAACACCATCTATTGGAATAGGTATAGATTCACGACGATATTCGTTGATCTCATGTGCATATGAAAGTCCGAGTGAATGTCGATATGAACAACCGCAAACCTCGGGATCATAACCCACCGACTTCGACCTACGAATCTCCTCAAACAATAACCCCAAGGCCTTGTGAGATACCACATGTGTTAAACCATCCAAGAGGTGTTCTTGCTTGTATTCATGCTTTGCAATATTGAGGCTCATCTCAAATGATGCTACAATATCGTTCACCGTGGCAATAGTCATCAAATGAATTGATTGCCAAACAGAGACAAAATTACCGACCGATGACCGTAGATATCTTTTTAAACATGAGTGTGCTCCTTCGACCCGGTTCGTAGTGATCGTGCCATAATGCTTCACCATGTTGGTCCATGCTAAGACGAATTGCTCTTTATGTGGTTCTAGCCAAGTATCTTTGATATAAGATATGCATGTCGGGTTACTCGTCTCCCACTTTTGTTAGAACATGTACCATGCTGTGTCGTAACTGTCTGTAGTACTTGCTCGCCATACAAGACTCCAATTACTGTAGAATTCTTCGAAGCGAAGCATGCCAATTTTACCGTCCACATTTTCAAATTTTCTCTTGCATTGAGCTTGGATATTTCTATTTATATGCCAAGTGCATAGTAGTCTATGCGCATGAGGAAATACAATATCTATAGCATTTATCAACGCATGTTCTCTGTCAGTAACAAAAACAGACGGCTCTTTGTAACCTGTGTAAGGGGATTGTAGTTTCCTCAACGCCCATGTGTAATCCTCTACTGTCTCACTCTTCATAAAACCAAAAGGGACTGTAAATATTTTTCTCGTAGACGTAAATCCGACAACGTAAAAAAGAGGCATCTTGAACTTGTTGGTCTTATATGTACAATCAAGGACCAACACGTCTGCGAAGGACCGAGCCAAGTGTGTGCAATCAGGATGAGCCCAAAACAATGAAAGGAGTTCATCAGTTTGTGGATATCTTCTATGGTACTCCACGTAGTGATGCTCCCCAAGCAATTTCAATACTTGCTGCATCGCCATTCTTCCTTTCATACTATTGCATTTCGCTCTGGCCAAACTATTATAGATCGTCCTCATGATAGACTTGTTCCCATCTTGTTTTTGTCGCACAGCAGAATAAATTTGTTTCGGTGCAACTCCTGAAAGGAACAATTCTTCAACCAACTTTTTCTCATCCTCCTTCAACCGTGCCACGTAGGCATGACCCGTAAGTGTCTCTGGAATAGGATGATTGTGTCTTCCATTCTTAACTTCGATTATCCACTTCACATCTTTAACTTTTATAATCAACACCTTCAATGGACAACCACATTTTCTCGTCCCAACGTTTTTCTTAGGGATTTCTTTTTCAACAACACCATTTTTTTATGATGCTCCCTAAACACACCTCATCTTTCGCATCCCAGCTCAAGATATTTTCGGCCCGGCCGAGATCTGATGGATCTTGCAATGACAATAACTACGTTATGTCGTCTCCCTACTTCTCTGCACCACTCTAATGCTTCTTCATGGCTTGCAAATTCAATATCCGTTGAGAAAATATCATTCACATCAATACCAACAGCAGGATGTACCACAATATCTGAACAAGGTTGGTCCTATAACCAATATAAAATAATATAAAAATTAATAACTTCATATAATTATCCAGGACTGTCACTATTTTTACAGTCCTATTTTTAAATAGGACTGTCCAAATTATGACAGTCCTACTTTTATATAGGACTGTCGAATTTATGACAGTCCTCTAATAATTTAGGACTATAGATTATTTGACAATCCTATATTTATATAGGACTGTCTAATTTTTACAGTCCTAACTCGTGACTGTCGAATTAGGATTGTCGTTTTACGTACCGTACGTGCTTCGGAACAACCAACATGTTCTTCAGAACGTCCAGAGTGCATATTTAATGAATGGGACGATCCGACTTTGTCATCGAACATTTTTTCATGCATTGTTCCTACAATAGTCAAAATAAACTAAATCTTTTTCGGACAATTGCAAATCTTATTCATCGTAGGTTGTCGAAGACATACCGGAAGAATATTCCTTGGAGTATCACCAAAGTAAAATCCTCCTCCAACCACAACTAGCAATTTCCAATTTTAGGTTTGGGCTTGGTGGAATGAGGGTTTCTTCAAGTCTAGGTAGAATGCCAAAAATAGAAATAAATTTCACTTTTATACTTTGGTGTAGGCTAGCCCCAAGTAACTATGAGAGTGGCAAACTTGTAATTTTGGGAAATGGGACTGTCAAAATTATGACAGTCCTAACAATTTGTAGGACTGTCAAAATTTTGACAGTCCTTCCAAGTGGTAGGACTGTCAAAATTTTGACAGTCCTAATTATAACAGTCCCGAGTTTGGGCTAGCCCCAAGTAACTTTCATGATGGCAAACTTGTAATTTTTTCTAAATTTCCAATAGGCTAGCCCCGAGTAAAATGTGTAGTGCCCTCATAATTTGTCCAATTAAATTGATAAATTATAGGCAATACTAATACTTATTCCTCTTTCATTTTTTTTCTTTTTCTTTCTACTCTTTTACTCGTGCAATCCTGAGTCTAAACATCCAAAAAGGCAATAACCAAGACATTTTCAATCAAAATATATCTCCAACCATAACATATATTTTCTAAAAAAAATCAACCTTCTGAACCATGTCTAATCAATATAGTTTTAATAATTTTGTAGTATATAATCTAATTTTGAACTATTTCTAAAGTTTCGAACTCTATTAATAAAATTTCGAAAATTCATAATCGAAAAGTTCTGTTGAAACAAAATCCCGAATCGAATTTTTTTCTATTGGGACAATGAATAACTGCAAAAAATTTAGAAGTCCTAACAATGCATTATTGACTGACAAATTTTTTAGTAGTTGTCACGTCCCAAATTCAGAATACTAGAGAGCGAGAGAATGACTCAGCCAACCACACCTGGCGGAATACCTAAGCAACATGTAATGTGTTAAAGTTGTCTAGAGACAAGGTGATACATACTACAATCAAGTCTTCTAGGGTCGAGAACTTCTATATCCCAGTCATTCAAACAAGTAGCAATAATATAGAATATTTCGGAATAGGCAGTAAGGCATCCCATATGCCGCATCAGAACGTTCTAGAGATTAAGCGATACAGAGTGATATGCCAGATACACAATCAAAAGCATACATGACAGTGAGTCAACTGCAGTCTGAATATATTACAGTCATGTAAGAAACTAGTGTCCAGATTTTTCTGCTATCAGGTGCCGGTTGGCTAAACGACCAAAAAAATATAGTTTACAAAAGACGAGCAGTGAATGAAGGAACCCACTCGTGACCCTCAGCAGCCATCATTCTGGTGCGTGCCATCAGTGAGAGTGAGATACATTTGATCCTCAGGTGCTGGCTCTAAACCTGGCCATGCAAAACCAGTGGGGTCAGACCCCCAAATAGCAAGTACCACAAAGGAAGCACGAAATGAAGAAACAAAACCAGTTCTATAGCATGAGATGCATGAGCCAACAATCAATAGCATATATTCCATCCATGACATGACATGACACGACACCCTTTCACCAAACAAGGATAAGAAGTACCATATTACATCAAGTAGAATAAGTCCCTTGATTATGGCCACGCTAAAATAACTCTACGTCGTGGTTTCAATCCACAGGCTATCGTAACACAATAACGCAACCCAACAACCAAACAAGGACATGAGTTGAACTATCATGTCACAATAGTCTATGTCCCTAATTTCACTCAATAGAAGGCACAATACACAAGCTGGAATAAATTATTAAGTAAAATAATATAGGATAACAATTAGCTTCGATCTGTGTCCCGTTGTAACACAACAGTGCAACTCAACAACCAAACAAGGACATGAGTTGAAGTATCATGCCGCAACGGTCCACTTCACTAACTAAAACAAGTTTAACGGCCAAACATGTGTTACGACTTGATATGTGATCTCTGGGTTATCCCAGTAATGCAATATATGAGTATCCTCATATCGTGTCATAATCGAGCAGGGCTGGCTGAACCAATGATATACGATCAAGAATATATAATGCATCAGTCCCTTCCAAGGGGCCTGAGCTAATTAATGGTCAGTAGCAGTTCCAGGATTTCTATAGGAAAGACACTGGCTCGGCTTATAATTAAATCAGATTTTGCACTCCACTAGTATGGATGATGTCACGCCCGTCCCAAAATATCGAGGGACTAGACGCGTGGCAATGGCTAGCAGCACACACTGATGGACAACCCAATTTAATGGACCCATCAGGGTATACTTAAGCTGTAATACAATAATAAGGGTCTAAATAAACTAATCTCATCCACAGAAATGAATACATCAATATCAGAATCATAGTGCAAAATTAAATATCAATAAACATAACTCGGGGAACAACCCGATAATGAGTCTGGTACAATAGTCAAGAAATAAGATAACAACATCATATACTGAGTATGGAAGAAACATATACTCAGGAGAAATCCTCGACAATCACCTCGTCCTCGGTTTCTGGTTCTGCTCCAATGTATGCACTTGTTCTTGCTTCTGCTCCTGCTAATGCTCCGGTCTCGTATACCTCAGGGTAGATCTCGTCTGCTAATCCTGGGGACATAATCCGGATCCAGGTCCTCAGGGGACATAGCAAGGTACAAGAATAACTCAAGCCATAATAAATGCAGTACAATAGTAATGAACAATAGGGTAAACTAAGTAACCATCTATGTAAAATGCAAGTGAGAGCATCACTAGACTTAGGCTGAGACTACGACAAGCTCTGTGTCTGGGAGCCTGTAGTAGATATACTATATAATTTACTATGTAATTTACTATGTAGTTTACTATGTAGTGGGCCTATGGCACCATATATATATATAATCAGCCTGTAGCCTGTGTGTCTCTCCCCACCCAATGTAATCACACGTCTCATGTCCATGACACGCAAGATCAAGACCTCTAACTGATGCAGTAAGTCATAATGATAGATAAGCACATGCAATATCTATATCATGAATCATGTAACCTATACAGAATCACCATGAATATCTCAGGAAGATTCTGATCATGAATAGTGTCAGGTGTCCTGAGGTATGTCGTACTTGATAATACATAGGGTCTCGATATCCATGTCTAGGTGACATTACACAACTCTGCGTACAGTGTTGACACCCGAATATTATTCAGACGCTAAGTAATGTCACATGGTCCTAGGTTAAGCATGTACAACATATAAATAAATCAAGACAACAATATAAAGCAGGTACTGCAAGTTTTGGTAATGTACACTTGTCTGGGGTTCTGACTCCAACTGTAGCTCTGGTATTAGTGGGGTTTGCAAGAACTCCTCCGGTTGCTGAAATAAACATCACCATCAGATTCAAAAAATATCAAATATCTAGAAACGCCTATCCTTGAGTCCAATTTGGACACAGGGGCAAAAATGACAGTTCTTGGTCAAAGCGGGGTCCACATGTGGCCCGCTTCGCACCGAAAAACGTGTCAGAGATAATGTTCTCCAAATTCATCAAACTTAGTGTCCATAAGTCCAGAACGATGATACAAACCCAACGGAACATCCAGAACTAGATTTCGATGAGCCGATCACAAAATCGCCTGTCAAGTAGAGCCGTGGGGCCCACGATACGCGATTTTATCAACGTTCTCAGAATCGAACTAAACTTGGGTCACAGGGCCAGCGTATTGCTACGAGTCTGATGGCGCAAGTTTCGTTTCGATCCGACTTGTGTATAGGAAGTTACAATGAGTTCTAGAACATGACTGATACGGGGCGTTGTCGACGGATACGCGTTGATTCCGGTGTGCACGCACATCCAAATCAACTTTCGCAAAATCCCACACGTCCGTATTAACGACGCGCACCTTTCGGTGAAGTCCGTATGCGACCAAATGGTCTCGTTTGGCGGGGCGCACTCAGTTCCGTGGGGAAAATAAGGCGAGTATTTTTCTGTTTTTGGATCGCAGTTTGCGATCGCCACAGGACGCGACACACCGAGTGGGTTGCACGGGTATCGAGAGGGTCACGCAGGGTTCGCGTCACAACAGACGGGAAAAGAAAATGGGGCAGCGAGGAGAGAGAAAAGGCTACCTGAACAGGGCTCTAAAGAGGGCTGAAAATATTCTTGTCCGCGAGGCGGCGCGACACGACACAGCTAGGGTTAGGGTTTCGTGGCGGCCGAAGGTGCTCTGCGGAGGCGGCGCTGGGTCGAGGTCGGCCGGGGACGGCGCTGGGGAGAGCGGCGGCGTGCTGGCGGAGGCGGCCTGAGCTCTAGCGGGTTCGAGGGTCACGGCTAGGGCACAGCGGGCGGAGCTCGGGGTTCTGCGGGTCGTCGGCGACGGGGTTCTGTGGCACCGTGCTCGTCGACGACGAAGTCGTCGGGGTCCTGGGCGAATGCGGCGAGGCGGTACCCAGACGGAGCTCAGAGCTGCGGCTGGGATGCTGGCAGAGGAGAGAGGTGGCTCGCGGTACTGGGGAGAGGCGAGGACGACGGGCGGAGAGCTCAACGTAGCAGCGGGGTTGGCCGGGGACGATGGTGGCTAGGGATGGCGATCGGGGCTGCGGCTTTTAAATAGGAGGAGTGGCGGCGGCGGTTTGCAGGGAGGGGAACCGAGGGGTCGCCGGCGGTTGCGTGGAGGCCGAGCAGCGCGGGAAGCGGGGCAGCCGGCGGTTACGGGCGGAGGGCGGCGGAGGCGAAGCACCACGGTCGGGGGTTAGGGATTTAGGAATTACGGGTTAGCGGGTCCGAGTCGGGTCGGGTCGGACGGTGGATGGGATCCGACCCAATCCGATAGGCTAAGGGTTCGGTTTGACTAGACCGGGTCGGGTCCGGTTCAGGTTGGTTTGGGTTAAAATAAACCGGGTTTATTTTAGGGTTTAATTTGGTTTAATAATTAATTAGTTTTTAGGTCTTTAAAAATATTTTCGGGGTCCAATAAATTCCAGAAAAATTATCCTATATCTAATATTTTATTTTACACCTAAAAATATTATTTTTATAATATTTTAATATTGATTAACATCATTTAAATTTTGTTTAAATTCAAATTATCTTAATTTTAATTAGTTAAAAATTACAGGAAATTCTAGAAAATTGTGAAATTTGATTTTTTTTTAAAATTTCTGAAAAATTAGGGAATTTACAATCTACCCCCCTTAAGAGGATTGCGTCCTCGCAATCAAAGAATAACCGGTCAACAGAGATGACACGGTTGCAAGCATTGTTCGAAGCACATCACGATCAAGGAGAATCAAGCATGAGGGTTTAAGCAAAAACACATAGGGAATCACTTCCCTAAGCAATGGAAGTTATGCAATTTCCAGAGTGAAGGAAATCTAGAAAACTACAGTTTTAGAAAAACTAGGTTATCACTTTATAAAATATACTAGGTTATTAATTATTAGCAAGTTCAAAATTACCAGGTTAAGGCTAAGGTCACGAACCAATAGGCACAAACTAAAGCAATACTAGAATAGATAGCTACGAAATAACTTACGCGCATTCGCTACTCCACGAGTCTGCGCGTTCTCCAAGGTCATTGTGAAAGCTTGTCTGCGTCCTCGCAGTCGATTCCTCTACTACTGCTGGACCTGCTAGAAGAGTGCTGCTTGTGGTATCCATTACTCTGCATCCAAAATAACCAATAAGAGGCGTACAGGAATCAAGGCAGGATGCAAGTCAATAAATAAATTCGAATCTGATATAGATATCAAGAATGATCCAAGCAAGTGGATGAGATCCTAAAAACTTATCATATTCTTATTACAGGCTTGCTCGGTCCCTAAGTTGAAACCGAACAATTTAGTCGTAGACCTGCATGGGCCACCACAAAAACTATGTCATGCCCCAGTCCCAAAATATCGAGGGACTAGACGAGTGGCAATGGCCAGCAGCACACACTGATGGGCAACCCAATTTAGTAGACCCATCAGGGTGTACTTAAGCTGTAATACAACAATAAGGGTCTAAATAAACTAATCTCATCCACAAAAATGAATACATCAATATCAGAATCATAGTGCAAAATCAAATATCAATAAACATAACTCGGGGAACAACCCGATAATGAGTCTGGTATAATAGTCAAGAAATAAGATAACAACATCATATACTGAGTATGGAAGAAACATATACTCAGGAGAAATCCTCGGCAATCACCTCGTCCTCGGTTCTTGGTTCTGCTCCAATGTATGCACATGTTCCTGCTTCTGCTCCTGCTAATGCTTCGGTCTCGTATACCTCGGGGTAGATCTCGTCTGCTAATCCTGGGGACATAATCCGGATCCAGGTCCTCAGGGGACATAGCAAGCTACAAGAATAACTCAAGCCATAATAAATGCAGTGCAATAGTAATGAACAATAGGGTAAACTAAGTAACCAGCTATGTAAAATGCAAGTGAGAGCATCACTAGACGTAGGCTGAGACTACGACAAGCTCTGTGTCTGGGAACCTGTAGTAGATATACTATGTAATTTACTATATAATTTACTATGTAGTTTACTATGTAGTTTACTATGTAGTGGGCCTATGGCACCATATATATATATAATCAGCCTGTAGCCTGTGTGTCTCTCCCCACCCAATGTAATCACACGTCTCATGTCCATGACACGCAAGATCAAGACCTATAACTGATGCAGTAAGTCATAATGATAGCTAAGCACATGTGTCACGCCCAGTCCCAAAATACCAAGGTACTAGACACGTGGCAATGGCCAGCAGCACGCACCAATGGACAAACCCAATTTAATGGATCCATCGGGGCATACTTAAGCTGTAATATAAGGTCTACAACAACAAGTCAAAACTAATCTCATCCACACACAAGATAATAAGATCAACAACAATAAGGAAAGTACATCAACATCCAGTCTCAGCAAAGTATTTCGAGGAACAACCCGATAATAGTCTAAAATACTGGTTCAACAGACCAGAACAAAGGAGTCCAAAAAAATAAAGTATCTGATGAGTACAAATAACATATACTCAAGAAAAGTCTTCAGCCATCACCTCTTCTTCTGGGATTGGTTCAGCTCCAGTAACAGGTTCTGGTACAGCTTCTGCTCCTGTCCTATAAACCTCGGGATAATGCTCTTCTACTAAACCTGGGGACATCATCCGGATCCAAGTCCTCGGGGGACATAGCAAGGTACAAATAATACAAGCCAAAATAAATGCAGTGAAATAGTAAATGAACAAGTAGGGTAACTACATAACCATCTATATGAAAATACAAATGAGAGCATCACTAGTACTCAGGCTGAGACCGCTACAAGCTCTATGTCGGAGAGCCGGTAGCAGTAATAATAAGTAATGGGTCTAGCTCTGCTCGAGAGTCTACAACCTCACAATAGTAGTAGATATATATAGAACAGCCTGTAGCCTGTGTGTCTCTCCCCACCCAATGTAACCACACGTCTCATGTCCATAACATCTCATGTCCATGTCACGTGAGATCATAGCTAATGCAACAAGTCATAATTTCTAAGAATATAATGTCTATGTCAATCCTGTATCCTACACAGAATCACCATGAATATCTCAGGAAGATTCTGTCATATGTATGGTGTCAAGTGTCCTGGGTTATAATGTACTTGGTAAAACAAGTACGAGAATGTAAAGGGTCACGAATGTCCATCTCTAGATGACGTACACAACTCCGCGTACGGGGTTGGCACCCGACTATTAATCGAACGCTAAGTATGTCCCACGGTCCTAGGTTTAAGCATGTACAATCAATGTAAATAAGCAAGGAAATAAATAACAATACTACATAATTTGGCAAGGTACACTTGCCTGGGGTTGGAATACCAGTAGTGGTCCCTGTATCCGTGGGTTTTGTAAATACTCCTCCAAAAGCTGAAATGAACATTACCAACAGTCTCAAAAAATATAAAATAGCTAAAAATGCCTGTCCTTAAGTCCAATTTGGACACAAGGGCAACAATGATATTTCCTGGTCAAAGCGGGGTCCACATGTGGGCCGCTTTGCACCGAAAATTGGGTCAAGGTCAAAGGTCTCCAAATCTGTCCAACTTAGTGTCAACAAGTCAGGAACGATGATACGAACCCAACAAAACTTCCAGAATTGGATTCCGATGAGCCGTTCTCAAAATTGCCCGTCAAGTGGAGCCTGTGGGGCAAGCGTATTGCTACGAGTCCAGTGGCGCAAGTGTACCCTTAGTGACGTGTGACGTGTCAGCTGGCCAATGTCACGTGATCTAGTTCCTTTGGGTCCATTAAATTGGATTAAACCCTTAGTGACGTGTCAGCTGGCCAATGCCACGTGGCCTAGTTCCTTACATTTTGGGACTGGGGCATGACATAGTTTTAGTGGTGGCCCATGCAGGTCATGTTTATTGCTAGTGGTATGATGACATGCCCAGCAAGCCTGTAATAGGATAGAAATACTAGGTCTCATCCACACTGACTTCATCAAAAATTTTGCATCCTGCTTGAGTATCAATTATTAATTCCTTGTGCTATTCTAATTATTCTATCTTCTTCAGAAATATGGACATATCCGGTGGACATGAGATTGATGGGGCTGACCAAGAAACAGACCCCTCGCCCGATGTCCAAGGAACTCCGACCACCCCGAGAGACCAATCCCCTAGAAGGATGCTGGTCTACCCGCCGACCCCGTACATTCACCAGAATCCTGCCCAGGCAGGAACACCAGCCCAGCATGAAGGGCAAACCTCCCAGGCCCCAACACCGCAGGCGGAGACACCTCTGCCTCCACCTCCCGCCTTCCCTGCCCAGATGCCACAGCTTGAGGGACAAACTCAAATGTTCCAGTTCCTCCAAGCTATGTTGCAGACTCAATGGCAACAGACTGAAGCCCTGAGACAGTCTCAGTGGCAACAGACTGAAGCCTTGAGATAAACTTTGATGACGGCCTTGGAAAGAACGACTGCCCCAGCACCAGCACTTGTCCAACCAGTGGGCACAGTCCGAGGCTTCAGCCAAATGAGCCCGAGAACCATTAAAGGCAGCGAAACCCCAGAGGAGATCTCAGATTGGATCTCCAATACAAAAATGCTGCTGGAAGGCTCGTAACTTACCTCCGACTTATGGATGACCGCCGTGAGGGCCCAGCTCTTAGGCAACGCCCATCACTGGTGGGAATCTATAGAGCGTAGCGTCGGCAAAGACCAAACTTGGGAACAATTCTTGGAGCACTTCAATGCCAAGTACTTCCCCGCAACAGTCCGAGATGCCCTATACTCCCAGTTCCTGCACTTGGAACAGGGAAATATGACTGTTGACGCCTACGACACAGAGTTCAGCAGACTGAGTCATTTCGGTACTATCTTGATACCGAACGAACTGGAGAAGGCCAAAAGATTCCACCATAGCCTCACCTACGAGCTCCAGAGGTATACGACAACGCAATCGAGGATCTCCTACGAGGATGTTCTTACAGAAGCGATGGTGCAAGAAGCTATTGGCCGAGGAGCGAGACGCTCTAATCCAAACATTTCGGCCAAAAATTAGCAAGGAGCAGGAGGACCTATCTGTCGTCCACAAAACCAGACGCAGCAGACGACGGGGCCCTACCAGAAGAAGGAGCACCCGACTTTTCACTATTGTGGCAAGAAGGGACATTTTGCCAATGACTGCAGAAAAAAGAAAGGACTCTGCCTAGTTTGTGGAGCTAGACAACATATGGCAAGGGACTGCCCGCAACGCAGAGATGCAGCACCTCAGAACGGGCATAAATCAGGAACACCAGCTCAAAAGATGCTACCCTCCATATCTGGAGGATATCATAAGGGAGCACCCCTGGCCACCCAGGAGAGCCAGTTCAGAGCCAGACAACAATCTGGAGGACAAAGTCATGGGCAGGCCTTTGCTTTAGCTGCAGTTGCCGAAGAACCCGAAGGTGAAACCATCACAGGTACCATTTTAGTTGCATCATTACCTGCAACCGTATTATTTGATTCTGGCGCTACCCTGTCATTCATATCTAGTAGTTTCGTAGCCATGCACAAACTAGTCACTTCCCCACTACCCAAGTGCTGGAAAATTCTTACCGGAGGAGGTATTGTTCCAGTTACCAACATTATTGAAATATGTTCGGTAGTCGTTTGTAGTAGAGAGCTAAGAGCGCGATTTTTGGTACTCCCAATGCCAATTTTCGACGTCGTCTTAGGCATGGACTGGTTAATCCAGAACAATGCTATCCTAGACTGCCGAAAAGGTAGTGTCACCTTTAGACCACCAGGACACCCGAAGTTCGAATACGTACGAGGTACCATCGAGCAAGGAGTAGGCCAGACTCCTAGAGCTTACATGGCGATGGAGATAGCACCCCCGGCACTCGTTGCAGAATTCGAAAACGTATTCCCGGAGGAATTGCCAGGCCTACCGCCTGACAGAGAAGTAGAGTTCACTATTGAGCTGATACCCGGAGCTGCACTGGTATCCTCAAATATGTACCGACTGGCGAAGAAGGAGCTGAAGATACAACTGGAGAAATTGCAAATCAAGGGATTTGTTCGTCCTAGTGCATCACCCTGGGGAGCACCAGTATTGTTTGTACCCAAGAAGGACGGAACATATCGCATGTGTATTGATTACAGAGCCCTCAACGCTTTGACAATAAAAAACAAGTACCCCTTGCCGCGAATTGACGATCTGTTCGATCAACTGACGGGAGCAGTAGGATTCTCAAAGATAGACTTGAGATCAGGCTATCATCAGGTCAAAGTACGACGAGAAGACATTCCGAAGACAGCATTCAGGACTCGTTATGGTCATTACGAGTTTCTGGTGATGCCTTTTGGACTGACTAATGCACCAGCCGTATTCATGAACCTGATAAACAGAGTCTTCCACCAATATCTGGACCAGTTCATGGTAGTCTTCATCGACGACATCTTGGTGTATTCAAAGAGCCACGAGGAGCACGAAGAGCACTTGAGACTAGCGCTGAGACGTGAGAGCCTTTATGCTAAGCTGAGCAAGTACGAATTCTTCCTTGATCGTGTCACTTTTCTGGGACACGTGATCACAGGAGAAGGCATCTCGGTGGACCCAGCAAAGATCTCATCGGTGGAGACATGGCCAACCCCGACTAACGTCTCAGAGGTGAGAAGCTTTCTAGGACTTGCCGGATATTACCGGAGGTTCGTAGAAAACTTTGCAAGAATCGCGGAGCCAATTACCCATCTTACCCGCAAGGAGCAGGAGTTCATCTGGTCTGAGGAATGCCAGACAGCTTTCGATGAGTTAAAAAAGCGTCTGACTACTGCCCCCATTTTGACTATACCATCTGGATCCGGAGGTTTCGTAATCTATAGCGATGCATCCGAAAAAGGATTAGGTTGTGTCTTAATGCAATATGGGAAGGTTGTAGCTTATGCCTCAAGACAACTGAGGACTCATGAGAAGAATTACCCCACTCACGACTTGGAGCTTGCCGTAGTCATCTTCGCCTTGAAGCTATGGAGACATTATCTATACGGCGAACGAGTGGAGATATTCACCGATCACAAGAGCCTGAAATACGACTATACTCAGAAGGACCTAAACCTAAGACAAAGACGATGGCTCGAAGTGATGACGGATTTTGAGATCGATCTGCAGTACCATCCTGGGAAGGCTAATGTAGTAGCTGATACACTAAGCAGAAGACCCTCGGCATTCTTTATGATCACCCAACCAGGTCTATTGAGAGATCTAGAAAAGTTGGGAATAGAAGTCATTATGCCAGGAATTGACGGCCAATTGTCAAACTACCAGCTACAATCAACATTGGTAGAAAGAATCAAAGCTGCACTACCAACAGATGCAAGATTTCAGAGGCTTCGACAAAGAACAGAGGCTGAAATCCAGACAGGATGTCGCATACACGAAGATGGGACTCTAAGATGTGGAGAACGTCTTTATGTTCCAAATGGAGAACTTCGTGAGGAGCTGATGTCAGAAGCTCACAGCTCAACATACTCTATACATCCAGGTGGCACAAAGATGTACAGAGATCTACGACAATACTACTGGTGGCATGGAATGAAGCGAGAGATAGCACGCTTTGTGGCAAAGTGCCTGGTGTGTCAGCAAGTCAAGGCTGAACATCAGAGATCAGCAGGTCTACTTCGACCCCTCCCAATACCCGAGTGGAAATGGGAACACATTACGATGGACTTTGTTACGGGCTTCCCAAGAAGTCCCAGTGGTCGTAATGCTGTATGGGTGATCGTAGATAGACTCACAAAGGCTGCTCATTTCTTATCTTTCAGAGTCGGACAATCTACCGAAGTCTTGGCAGACATGTACATGAAGGAGATAGTGCGTCTGCATGGAGTACCAGTCAGCATAGTGTCTGACAGAGATACGAGATTTACATCTTACTTTTGGCGAAGTATGCAAGAAAGTCCTTATACCCGCCTTAAGTTCAGTACCTCGTACCACCCGCAGAGAGATGGTCAATCAGAGCGCACCATCCAGACGCTAGAAGATATGCTGAGAGCGTGCATGCTTAATTTCAGCGGATCATGGGAAGATCATCTACACCTGGTGGAATTTTCCTACAACAATAGCTATCAAGCGAGCACTCAAATGGCTCCCTTTGAAGCTTTATATGGTAGAAAATGTCGTTCCCCAGTATGCTGGAGCGATGTTGGCGAAAGACAGATCTTGGGACCAGAACTGGTTGTTCGTACGGTGGAGAAGGTAAAGAAGATACAAGGACACCTACGAGCTGCACAAGACAGACAGAAGCAATGGGCTAACGTACATCGACGACCTCTAGAGTTCCAAGTGGGAGAGCATGTGTTTTTGAAGATCTCATCTACCAGAGGAACTATCAGATTTGGAGGAAGAGGAAAACTGAGTCCAAGGTACATTGGACCCTTCGATGTGTTGGAACACATCGGAGAAGTTGCTTACAAGCTAGCCTTACCTCAGACCCTGGAAGGAGTACATGACGTCTTCCACGTATCTCAGCTGAGGAGGTACATTCCAGACCCGAGTCATGTACTGGACCATTCAGAGATTACCGTCGGCCCGAGCCTATCGTACCAGGAGGAGCCCGTAGAGATCCTAGATCGTAGCGAGAAGGTGTTGCGAGGCCAGACTATCCCTCTAGTTCGTGTTGCATGGAGACATCATGCACCAGGTGAATCAATCTGGGAACGAGAAGAGGATATTCGACAGCGTTTCCCCCATCTATTTCCAAACCAGGGTATGTCCTAATATTTAAAATCAATCTTTCATTCTCATTATATGTCTGTTTTTATTTCGAGGACGAAATATTCTAAGGAGGGTAGATTATAAACTCCCTCGACCAGATTTCAGTAATTTAGGAATATTTTTGACAAATTAGAATTTTTGCAAAGTTTTTAAATTTATTTTGCTTACATATCCTATTGATTTGTGTACCTGTCCCTCACACAATTAAATAGAGCATTACACTAGCTATTAACCCCAAACAAGTTCACATACCTGCCCTAGACATGTTAGACTATTTTTCTGAATTTTGTGCAACTCCCAGATGCTTTATTTTGAGCCTCGTTTGAGACGCACAAATATCGTTACAAACGTCCGTATTTATTTCCTATTTAATTTTCTGCTATTTACCCATCTCTGTACCCCTAGAGATTTGAGAACCAACATGCACCTGTTTTGCCCAAACAAAAATACGATAATATTCTACTTTGAATATACTACAATTAGTATATTGACACCGTAGTAAAATTATGACCCTACCTGCCTCTAAATAATTAGAGAACACCGTGCACAGTATTTATTAAATAATAAATACGGTGAC